>JAFVLP010000005.1:1200000-1538144 GCA_023758145.1 Alternaria sp. BMP 2799 | reverse complement strand
TTCTATATATATACTCTATATATCTATTCTATATCTATACTCTATAACTATACTTAATACCTATATTCTATATATATACTCTATATATATATTCTATATATTAATTCTATATATTAATTCTATATACGTATTCTATATCTAATACTAAGACTTTTTATTAATCTAGATTAATAAGATATCTTAGCAAAAAGTATAGATATTATTCTTCTTAACTTATCTTAGTAACTACTTAACTCTTTAAGTTAATAATTTAAATACTATATTATATACTACTATACTATAATATTCTTAAAAAAAAACTTAAAAAAGTTAAAGTTTTTTCTAAAACCTAACTCTAAAGTCTATACTATATTAATAGATTAGATCTTATATTATACTATCTATATTTAATTTCAATATCTACTATAAGGTAGAGTCTACTAACTCTATAGATAGGCTCTTTTACTATTTTAACTATATAGTAGAAGTCTAGAAATCTATCTAGAAGTATAATAAAGCCTTTATCTAGTCTATAAGAGATCTTATAACTAATAGTAATAAAATCTCTCTTTTAGTAGCCGCGGTATAGATATACTCTACTAAGTATACTAAGAAATAACTAGATCTTACTAAGAGTCTAGAGAGCTTTAACTAGGCTAGTAAATATACTATACTAGAGCTCTAGACTCTAGAGAAGCGTAATAAAATAGATTACGCCTTTTTAAATACTTTAGATAAGTCTAAGTCTAAAAATAACTAATCTACTCTAGATAGAGCTAAAATACGCTATTATATAGTAAGAACACTAGTAACTACTAAAGAGAAGATATAAGCTCTCTAAGAATATTATAATAACTCTCTAGTAGGCTACTTTAAAGTAAGATATACTCTAGAAAAGCTATAGAGATACTACTTTTAGAAAAGTATATATAAGAATATAAAGTAATATTATAAAAATTATCTTATATATAGAAAGTCTACTTCTATAAAATATAGGCCTTATAGCTTACTATAGTTTCTTCTAATATCTAACTACTTTTAGAAGAAGATAATAATAGACTTTATAATAGAACTACTACCTAGTATAGTTTCTAGTATAAAGTATAATACTATACTAGTTATTATAGATAGATTAACTAAAATAGTCTATTATATACTAGTATAAGCTAACTAGAATAGTACTAATCTAGTATAGGCCTAGATACGCAAAGTTATCTAACTTTATAGCGTACTAAAGCGTATTATCTTAGATTAAAGCCTTTTAATAAACTCTAAGTATTAGAATACTTTTCTTTACTATCTTAATACTAGAAGAGTTTTTACTTCTACTTTCTATTCTTAGATAGATAGCTAGACTAAAAGATAGAACTAGATCTTAGAGTAGTATCTTTACTACTATTACTCTCTAGAATAGAATAATTACACGCGCTAGATATCTATTAGAGAGTTTACGTATAATAATAGTATCTACTCTACTACTAGAATTACTCTCTTCTAGGCTTACTATAGAAGATACTCTTACGAGGTAAATTAGCTTAATTTAGCTTTTAGTAAGAAAAAAAGCTCTATAGAGGCTAGCCTTACTAAATAAGTAATTAAACTATAGTAGAAGTACTATAGAAAGATTAAGATAGTAAATACTTACTAGAAAAAGTATACTAATAAGTACTACGCGCTAATACTTTTTAAAGTAGAAGACTAAGTTCTAGTCTCTAACTAATATATTAGAAGTACTTACCTAAAAAAAAAGCTTAATTAGAAGTTTCTTAGATCTAGAAAGATTATAGACTAGATTAGCTTCTTAGCTTTCTAGATTAACCTTCTAGAACTTAATAGTATCTATCTAGTATTTTATATATTACTTTTAGAGCCTTTTAATCTAAAAAGCACTATTCTATATCTTAAAGTATCTAAGTAGAATATTTTAAGAGACTTTAGTAATAGTATATATAAAGTAGAATATATTATTAAAAGATAGTATAATAAGAATAACTAATAGAAATATCTAATTAAGTAGATTAGATATCTAGAGAAAGAAAACTTATAGAAACTAAGTCTAAATATCTTAGCTAATACACTATAGAAGTTCTAGAATAAAAAAGATATCTAGTAGTGTAGAAAGTTTTTAAAGATCTAGCTAGTAAAGTAATATTATAGATAGCTTTATAAAGAGAAAGAATAAGTTATGTTAAGCTATAATAGACTATTCTAGTATAAACTAAGATATATTTTTATCTTTTTTCTCTATATAGAGTTTTTTAAAGTATTTAATAGTACCTTAGACTAGAATAGCTTATAACTATCTAACTCTAATCTACTTTCTAGTATAGAAATTATTATTCTTTTAGATCTTATAATTAGTTTTAAAGAATTTAAATATTATACTTTAGATAAATTTATATAGATAAATAACTTTAATTATAGATATAGATCTTTTTATATTTATAAGAGTAGATCTATCTATAGATATTAATCTAGACTAAACTAAGCTATAATAGCCTATATAGAGCTAAAAGAGATTAGTTTTAGTTAATATCTCTTAACTCTAGTTAATTCTATATAAACTCTATTAAACTTTATCTAAATATACTAGAAAAGCTTATATTACTCTAGTATAGGCTAAAATAGACTATAAAAGACTATTAAAAGATATCTAAGAGTAACTTAGACTATACTAGCTTTAAGATACTTAATCTTATTCTACTTTTCTCTAATCTACTTTCTAAGCTAGCTCTTTTTATTTACAAAAGCTCTATCTTTTAGAAAAGTAGTAAGCTTCTTCTTAAGAACTTAGATAGCTTTCTATAAAGTATTAACTTTAGAAATAATAGACTTTAGAGTAGACTTTAAGATAAGATACTATATAATAGATTAGTAGAAACTAAAATAGGCTAGAATAGACTAAGTAGAGATAAGAGAAGATAAAGTAACTACTAATAATCTATATTAGACTAATTAGAGTTAAAGAGGTCTAAAAGAAAGTAATTTAGAACTTACTAATTACTTAAATAGTAATCTACTATTAAGCGTACTAGTAATCTTACTAGCTCTTTTCTTAGATATATAAAGACTACTCTTAGTAAAGCTAGTAACTATAATCTTAGCCTTAGTCTTATTATTAGAATATATACTAGACTTAGTAGTAACTTAGCTATAAAGCGCACTAGAATAAAACTATAGATAGTTCTAATTAAAGAAGTAGTTTCTACTAAAGTTAGTTAAAAAAGTCTAAAAGAAGCTATTCTAGACTAGAATAGCCTATTTAGACTCTATAGAAGCTCTACTAACTCTAGAAGAAGTAGAAAGAGCTATAAAGAGCTAGAATAGGCTAAAAGAGGCTAGTATAAGATAAAACTTATATAATAATATTATCGCGAACTCTCTTATATAGATCTACTAGATCTATTCTTAATTTATATAGCTTACTACGCTTAAAGTCTTCTATAGATAGTATAGTAACTATTAAATTATTACTAGAGGCTTAGAAGTATAGAATAATAAAGTAATTATCTAAAGGCTTCTAACTAGTAGCTAACTAGAAGATAAGCTTATAAATAGCTTCTAGATTAATAAAGTCTTCTAAGAGCTATATTAGTTAGTATTAGTCTAAAATAGTCTAAAATAGGCTAAAATATACTAAAACTACTTATTCTAAAGTTATTTACTACTATTTAGCTTTCTAGAAGCTAATAGAGAGTAATAGAGGCTAGAATAGAGTAAAAGAAAGACTTATAGTAAAGTACTACTTATTTATAATCTAATAGTAGCTATATTATATAGTCTAGATAATATTATTACTAGACTTAGCGCTAGTTATCTTCTTAATTATACTAGCGAAAATAGCTCTCTCTTTCTTAGTATTAAGAACTAGAAATATATAGCTATAGTAGTTAAATATATAAAGCTTATTAAGCTTCTAAAACTATAGATAACTAGTATATAGCGTAAAAGTTATTCTAAAGAGATTAGATATATAGAACTAGCTTATTAAGATCTTATAGTTAATAGTTATAGCTAAGTTAAGATATAAAAAGCTATTAAAGCTTAAAATAGAGTATTATAGAGTATAATAGACGGATATAGATAATAAGTAGATAGATTAGTATAATTTATATATTAATAGTTCTAGGTAGAGTCTTAGAGGCTAGTTAGTAGTAATTTAGTATTATTTATACTAAAATTCTCTAATTTAGACTAAACTACTCTATTATACTCTAGAATAGACTATAATAAGTTACTTTAGATCTCTTTAGAATTCTAGAAATAATAAATAAAAAGAGCTAATACTTACTATTATAGAGTAATTAGAGAGTAGAGAATAGAAAATAGAAATCTAACTAGCTAGAAATACCTAGAGTATATAAGCCTACGCTAGCTCTACTAGTGTAGATAGTAGCTTTACGCGCGCGTCTATATATAATTTTCTATAGCTACTATTTTTATAATAGATTTCTACTTTTTCTATAGATATAATATACTCTTACTAGCTTAGAGTAGACTATTATAGGCTAAAATAGCCTATCGCGAGCTATAGTTACTTTATCTAGTCTATTAAATAATCTTAGAAGTAAATTAAAAGTAATCTATTCTAAGAGAGAAGATAATATTAGGTCTTAGCTCTAAAGAGTCTAGGCTAACTTAGTATTAGCTATAAATATCTTAGAATCGCTATTATAGCTTAGTAGTAATTTATCTCTAGTCTTTTTAGAATAATATATCTAATTATAGTCTAATATTATATATCTAGTATTTAACTAACTCTATTATTTAATAGTAGTTATCTAAAGTCTAAACTTTAGATATTAGATCTTAGAGCTAGTAGATAGATAAAGCTATTACTAGTATAGTAGGTAGAGTAGAGTAGTAGATAGTATTAGCTTAAAAACTTATCTAGGTACTTATTATAAGATAGCTAAGAAGTAGAGTTAATAGCTATATAATAGCTACTATAATATCTACTTTAGCGTTTATATATTATAGATCTTATAGTACTTCTTATTTATAAAAAAGTAGCTTATTCTATAGTAATAGAAGAGAAGAGGCTAAGATAATAAGTAGTGTTATAAAATCTAGCTATAGAGGCGCTAGAATCTAGCTATAGATATCTAGAATTTAAATTTAAGTCTAAATACTAGGCTATAAACGTCTAGAATTTAAGTTTAAGTCTAAAATTTAGCTATAGATAGTTAAAATTTAAATTTAAGCCTAAATATTTAACTATAATTACTATTATAATTAGTATTATAATTACTATTATATACTCTATTATATTTCTACTATAGACTAGAGTAGTAGACTATAGTTACGTAAGAAATATTAAAATAAACTCTCTATCTTTATATCTATATAACTTTTTATTCTAACTAGCTATAGATAATCTAAGTATACTATTAAATTCGCGTAGTAATTTTATATAAAATAGTTTCTTTAGAAATCTTATAATATATTAGATAGTAAAGTTTAAAATACTTAGAGCTATCTACTTAGAGCTACCTCTCTATTTCTTATTAGCCTTATTACTTCTACCTAAAATCGCTTAGAGCTAGTAGCTCTAAGAACGTTCTCTAGACTAGATCTATATAGCCTTTTTTTACTCTCTTAGCTTAGAGACTAGTATAGATATCTATTATATAAAGTTATTATACTTATAAAGTTTCTAATAAAGACTATTATCTATAGTATTCTACTATAAATTATACTATAGATACTAGATAGCGTAAGCGCAGAACTATCTATATATAAACTAGACGTAGTCTAGTTATAAGTTAGCTAAATTCTAGTTATAAGTTAACTAGAAAAAAATTAGTTAACGTAGCTATTTTATAGTTAAAGATTAACTAGTTTTACTAGTTAAATTTTAACTATAGTATTAGCTATAAGTTAACTAAACTCTAGTTTTAAATTAACTAATATTCTAGTTAATTTATAACTAAGTTTTAGTTAACTTTTTACTAGCTAAACTAGTTAATCTTTAACTAAGTATTCTCTATAGAGAGTAAACTAAGAGTATATTTGCTTTATAGCTAATAGTAGAGCGTACTTTCTAGATCTAGACTATCTAGACTAGATTTAGGTTATAAAGAATTAAGTATAGATATTAAAGCTTATTTTATTAGTAAAGTAGTACGTCTTCTACTATACATTTTACCTTACTAAGATTAGACTAATACTAGATAGAGAGATTATAGATAAGAACATAAAAAAGATTATAAAAGAAGTAGAAATATTATTACTCTAAAACTAAAGCGCGACTAAGACACCTAGGCTCTCTTAGCGTTCTACTTTACTATTTCTTCTATTCTATAATATAAAGACTTTGTTAGAGCCTCTATATTGCAAGACTATTAGAAAGCGCAGAACGCTATAGAGACAACTACTTCTTATATCTAACTTAGACTTATTAATATCTACACAAAATTATCTCTACTATTAGACTTCTAGAGAATAGGTATAGCTAATATAAGCTACTATAAGCAGTCTCTATCTAAGACTTAATTATTATAGTATATAGGTTAGCAACTAGAAGTTATACTACTAACTTAATATAGTAGCTATTATTACTAGAGGAAATAGCTGTAACTAGTATATAGTTATAGTATGCTAGCGTCTGCACAGTATAAGCTATATATTTCTCTAAGTAGAGTAGATATAGTAAAAGGTAGTATAAGTATACCTAACTTCTTGTTAGATTTACTAAAGGTAGTAGAAAGAATATTAGTGTATATTTTCAATGCGTAATACTATACTTCTAGTGCAAATAGCTTACTATAGTGTAAACTATAGCGTAAGAGACGTAGTAAAAGCAAATAATAGTATTAATATATATATTACCTTTCTCTAAACGTACATATATAAGTAGATACAAACAATTTTCTATTAAGAATATAGCGCCTACTACTTTTCTTTAATAAGAGAGTAGTTATATAGATATCTTTTAATCTTAAGAGCTATATATAGCTTATACTACTATAGACTAGTGTAGAATTAGAGAATAGAAATAAGCTTGTAGTATAGTACGCTAATAAGTGCGTAATATAAGTCTAGAGAGAGGCGCTACTAATATTGTACGCAGCGCTAACTATCTAACTCTCTCTTAGAATAGTAAAGTAGTTAAAGATATAGAGCACTAACTTCTACCTTAGCTATTATAAAATCTAAAACTATATAAAGATTATATATAATATAATCCTCTAAAACTACCTATATACTACAAGTTTACTATCTTTACTACTAGTAGCATAGAGATAGGTAAGGTAGTTAACTAGTAGCTACTAATAGCAACTCTACTAAATTATCTACTAATTACTATATACAATCTCTAGAAAGGCAAATAGAATTAAAGCATTACATAATAGGCTAAGAATAAATTCTTTAAATAATAGATTATATAGAAGTTAGAAGCGCTAGAATAAGTAGACGTTATCTATTTCTTCTTTAACGTTAGAACTATAAGCTCTATATCTTTACTTAAGCTAGGTTACTAGATAGATTCTAATAAGATTGTTATTTACTATAGTAAAAAATACTAGAAATTAGAGAACGTCTATATTATATATAAGAGGTATAGTGTTATATATATTAAGATATTTAAGAAGTTAGTACTAAAGGTTAAGAAGATTCTTAAGAAGAAGAGTATAGCACTTAATAATAAAGGCAACTTAATTAGAGAGAACGTACACGTACTAAAGAAGAAGCTAAAGAAGAAAACGTAACTTAAGAAGAAGATCTTAGAGTTATAGAAGTAGGTTAATAAACTACTAGTAGAAAAGAAAATAGTATAACTAAGTATATAATTAAGATATAATCTAAGCGGGCTCTAGTGCTAGTAAAGAGATAGTAGATTATAGCACGCGTGTCTAGTACTAAGAGTTACTTATATAGATAGTAGATAGTAGATCTTAATATATATTACAATAACTTGTGTACCTTTTAACCGTGTATACTAATGCCTAGTTATTTAGTAGGCAAGTTTAGCTAACGTAAACGGCTATGTATGTCTCTATATAGATTCTTATAGTTTGTGCCGCTAGGCGCAGGTGTAGTTAAGTAAGAGTAAATAAGATAGAGTGCATGTTTTAATAGTTAGAGCTACTGCTTTAGGCCTACCCCCTACTTCTTATTAGTTCTTATCGCCTCTACTAAAAATTGCTTAGGCCTAGCGGCCCTATAACGTTCTCTAGAATAGGTAGTAGCTACAAGTGCGTAAACGCGAACCTACGTCTTCCTGCTACCTAGGCGCTCTCTTAGCGTCCTCCTGTAGCGTCTTAGTCTGCGCATTACCCGCAGTTGTAAGCTTAGGGCCGTGGACTTTACTGGCGATACGGCTACGTTGCGTTGCTGCTAATTGCGGCCGCAGGGTTGGAGCAAGCGGTTGTTGAAGAGGCTAACGAAGAAGACAGAGAACGCAAGGTTGACGGTGGTGAAAGCAGCTAGTTTGCGCCTGTTTTCGAAGCGGCAGCCGAGGTGCCGGTGAACGAGATGTAGTGGGTTGTCGCGGAGTAGGCGACGTCGCTGGACTAGATGACGAGGTTTAGTTGGGGTGCGACGGTGACTGGGGAGTATGTTGCGACGAAGGAAGAAGTAAGGCAAGGGTAGGGAGGAGACGTGGCTTATGTTGGTAACGAGCGGGCCGCGGAGCCGGGTTATGACGACGACGTTGCGCCGGATGACACATGGTAGACAATTTACATACCGCCGCGTGGGATACGAAAGAGGCGGAGGGTATGCGCGAGATCTGGATAGTGCCTTGGGGGAGCTACTTCAGCACGAAGAACCCTCCGTTCTCCACGTCAACAACTTTGACTTCTTTCTCTTCTGATTCTTGTGCATTCTCTTTGCCCAGCGCCCACTCCAGCGTTCGGGAGATATCCGTAACAATCATCCACAACAGCCCTCGATACCTCAGCGGCGAGTTGTGTGTCGCAATCCAGTACTTAGCATCCGTCTGCCTTTGCAATTCCAACCCCGTCGCAACGCCGAACGTGGTCTGCCAGTTGAACGTCCAGCTCTCTTTGAGCCCGTGGAGGAGGGCAAGCACCTTAAACTCCGGCGCTGACCGATGCAAAAGAGTCTGCAGAGACTCCTGGGAGGTGCGCATGCCGTGCGGGGAGTACAATACCGCTTCGTGTACGTCCGGTGAAGGCGTGTAAATGATTGCGCTGGCGAAGTTAAGCTCGTGGTGGCCGCAGGCTCGGAAGACGGTTAGCCAGGTTGGTAATGGGCTGCCTGGATGAAGCGATGTCCAGTCGCCGTTGAAGATACCCGGCTCGAGGTCGCTAGTAGTGATGATGTTGTCGAAGTGGTTCCAGCCGCGAATGATCGCGCTCGCTTCTGTTGTCGCGAACACGGGTATGCTTGATGCGAATGTCAGCAGAGTCGGCTTGTGCAGGTGGTCGTCGTAGTGGAGGCGTATAAAGATCGCATCAACCGGTGAAGCATCGTGGGTGACGGGTGTCGTGGTAGGGAGGATCCCGGCTTCTGCAGCTGCAGCTTCGATGTCCCGCGCAATGCCTTCTACATCGCTGCCGTTGTTGACGGCGGGTGGAGAAGACAGGCTGAAGCTTGCTAGCCATATCCCCAATAGATTGACAGGACCGTTGAACCATGGGTCATGTACGATGTGGTAGTATGCTTTCCCGCTGGTAATCCGCTCTTCTGCAGGTCGTGGGAAGGAAAGAAGCCATGAATTGTCTCCGTTCAAGGATGTGAATATCGGTCGCAACTGCTGCTGGCCGACTGCTGCGTTGCAAATCTGCGTCTTAAGTGCGATAGTACGGTCGTCCGCCATAGCAGTTGTGAGTTGTTCCAAAGCCGCAGTGAAGTACAAGAGTAGAGGGAGTGGATGGAGCACATACGTCATGTCTGACGTGAGATTCAAGGTCACTAAAGTGCGATTCAGCCTTGTACGAATGCTATCCAATAGACCGCGAGATGCGGTTCGCCTGACGAGGGGTAGTTACGCCCGTGTAACCATGTCGCCCACAGGCTAGATCACACGATCGAACCAAATAAGACCGCCCTTCACGTCGCTCTCAAGGCCTACACCGACCGCGACAACCTCCCCGGCTTCTATTCGAATCTCGCCTCGAATGGTACTATACAGCTTCCCCTCCCACACGCCGTGCATGTCTATTGCGAATATGTTCCCGCTGAGGTGTGTGAACGTAAGCATGTACGGAAAGCATCGATCTGTGCAATCCGCAACAAGCCTGCTGTCCTTCACCTCGATTGCGAGGCTCTTGTACCCAACGTTGTGGTAGCTGCCGACTATCGTGTCAAGAGGTACGTCAAGCGGTTGCGCATCTCCCACCTTCGTCCAATCCGGCTTCTCCGCCTCCTCGGCATCGTCCATGGCCTGGAAGTTCTTGAAGAACGCGCTCCAATCGACGCGGTCTTCGTCGCGTACGCCGAGAACATCATCCAGCAATGTGAACTTCAGGATGTCGTTGACGTACATGGCGGTATCTGAGTTCCCAAAGATGACGAGGCCCCAGTCGAATTTGGGAAGGAAGCAGATCATCGCTTTGAAGCCGGGGACTGAGCCGTAGTGGCCGATGACCGTGTTTCCGCGATAGCTGGTGCGGGATAGGCCGAGGGTGTAGAGTTCGTCGCTCTTGTAGGGTATGGCCCATTTCTCGTCGCCGAGGAGATCGAAGCTGCGGGGCGTGGCGAGCGCTTTGTGGCTGTCTTCGGATAGGATGGGGTTACGTTTGATGAGCGCGCGGATGTATTTCGCGTAGTCGCCTGCGCTGCTGAAGATGCAGCCCGCGCCGTGACCTTCGGGGGCAGGAGGGTAGTGAGGGAGTGCGACGTAAGACTCGGATTCACTGTTCCAGTAGTATGGCCTTGCGCGTCGATCGGTGTCGCTGCGGGCTTGGATGTCGGGTACATCATGGAATGTATTGGTCATGCCGAGTGGCTTCCAGAGCTTGATCCGGATGAAGTCGGTGTAGGCCATACCAGTCACAGTTTCGATGAGGTGCACAGCGACACTGAACATGATGTTGCAGTAGATGTGCTCGGTACGAAGTGGTTTGACGAACTCGAGGTTGCGCAGATTGCGCGTCAAGGACTTCGCATTGTCGGGGTGTTTGGCGCGCGCGCTGAAGTAGGACTCGTCATGAGTTGCAATGCCACTCCGGTGACTCAAGATGTCTTCAATGGTGACTTGCTCCGTGAGATAAGAGTCGGGAAGAACGAAGTCGTCGGGGAGAATTTTCGACACGGGCGTCGTCCATTGCACGTCTGGGTATTTCTCATCGTCTACGAGAACAGCCACGGCCGCCGCAGTGGTACACTTGGAAGTGCTTGCGAGGTCGAACAGGGTGTCTGTAGTCGTCTGGGCGTCGGGCAGTTCCGAACAGCCATACGCCTGAGTGGCGTGAGTGATGCTCAATAGTTCTTGTGGAGAGGCTCAGTACCTTGGAGTAGATGTCATCGCCTTGTACAACTGCGAGCGAAAGACCGGGGACGCGAAATTCATCTATCGTCGCTAGCACGAGCTTCTCGAATTCGGGAGTCTTGTAAGCCATGGTGTGGATCGAATTCTATACTTTATGCATGCGAAGGTCGCTCAATATATACGTTGCTCGATGGACCGGTTCATGGTCAGCGTAGTAGCTCTCGACACGCTGAGCTACACGTACTCTGGGTCAGAATGATTCATCTGCACTATCTCGAGTCTAATTCCTTCATGGCATAATTCCGCATATCATAGCGTGCCGTTGGAAGCGGAAGGCATGATGTGAGTCAAGGCGCGCCGCGGTCAAATCAGGCCGGCCACCATCCGCGTATATCGAGCCAATCAGCTGTTAGCGCCTGGAGATCCTCGCCCAATCGGTAGGTGGTGGTGCATTCTGAGCATGGAAAGAGCTGCCGTCACACTACTCTCGTGACAGGAACGGAAGTCACACTTGATCCAATTGTACCATGCATACGTCTACGTCTCGAGGCTACAGGAAGTTGCCGCTCGAGAAGCGATCGCCAAAACCCTTTGACTTGCTGAGCATCTCGCGCTTCTGCTTGTGATTGAGCGAGCCGCTCACAGCCATGTCCTTCTCGTAGTCGAAAGCGCGCTTGCTAGGATCGTCCTCCTTCTCCTTGCCGGTGCCCTTGTCCTGATGTTGCTCGACCAGACTCTTGCCGCGTGCGGCATCAATCTTCTCGCGCATCTTGCGTGCCCTCCTCTCCTCTTCTTTGTTGCGCTTGAACTCGGATGTTGCCGGCGCCGAGTTGGTGGGCGCGGTTATGCCCAAGGCTTCGTCTTGCAACCGCTTGAGCTTTTGCTCTGGTGTCTCGGTCCATGCGCTGCTCATGCCTCCAGTGCCTCCTGCGCCCTTGCCTGTATTGAACTTGCGTGCGCGCATCTTGGTAGGGTCCATTCTAGCGGCGAGGTCGTCCTGCGTCGGGGGCAGTGTCATCCATTCGTCGCGCTGTGCCTTCTTCGGCGCATCGGTGAATTGCGGTTCCGTGTCGAATGCCGATTTCCCCATGGCGTTGTCGAAGCCTGAAGACGCTCCGCCAGCTGGTGGCGGCGCGGGCCCAAAGTCATCGTCGCTGCTGTCGGAGTCGCTGTCTGGGGGGTTGGGCGGCCGCTCGTCGAGAGGCGCTGGCGGTGGAGCAGGCCCGACCACGCGCGCCGGCTTTGAAGCTGGCGGAGGTGCAGGACCGACGTCGCTGTCCACACTGCTCGACCGTGATCTAGCGTTTGGTGGTAGTGAAGGCCCAGCTGTGCGAGGAGGTGAGGATGCGGAAGGTGGAGGTGCTGGGCCGATAACCCTTCTGCGCTTGTCGCCAGACTCTGGACTCGATGCGCGATCGTCGGCATCGTCGCGACTGCGCTTGGAGAGGTGCGGCGGCATCTTGGGTCCTATTGAAGGCATCGTGCGTTGCGGATGTGGATGGGAAGTGTACCTGGTTGCGCGCAGAGTGACGTTCTGTGAGAGCTTGGACCTTCACCAACGGCGCGGCACATGCGGCGATCTGCGAACTGCGCCATGAGCTCCGGAGACGCGCCATCCTTGCCGGCCCATGCCAACCCTCGTGGGCGCCTTTCACCCTCTCAACTAACCTACACGCCCGTCGCATACGCCCGGACGCACGCCTAACTCCCCTTCGCGTAGGCAGCACCGACCCATACTGCGGACCATCACCGAAACCCCCGCGCCGAGTCGATTACACCCACGAATTACAACATCCCGAAGACCAGATACCAGACATCGCGCAACTACCCACAGCTACCAGATGTGCGCCTGAAGCAATGCCCTGCGCAGAACGAGCCTGATGAGCTCAGATTCGGAAGAGAGCCACTCCAGCGCTCACAACGACCATGGAGACGACATAGACGCTAGGGAAGGCGCGGTGGGCACTTTTGATGCACAAGAGGATGATTCTGGGGAAAGCGCGACCGAGCGGAGAAGCCTGGACGAAGACGACAGCGAAGATGTGCAGTCGGTAGACAACGGTATCGAGGGCCTGACCTTTGCCAGGACACGGCGGAGAAGCCCCCAGGAAGAGACGCATGATTCAGCATCAGTGCTGTCCATACGACCGACTATAGAGGTGGCAGGCAGCCCTGCCTCGACGGACATACCCGACGACACTCCCTCGGTTCAGGTATGCAGCCTGGCAGATCCACATGGGAATCCTCTGACCAAGACAGGGTTCCGGAATATCCTCACCCACGAGCAGCGTGCCCGTGTCGCACAACTCGCTTCGCCCTCACCGACCGACATCGCTGCAGCCATTCGAACGCCGCTTCTCGTCCCGCCTATCTCCATCGCCTGGACCAACGCCGCGCGGCCAGTCACCTGCCTTCCTATCGCCGCACTCGCGACAGTCCTCCGTATCGAGCAATCTCGTCTTCCAACAACTGTCTGATGATGGATCCGAGACACCTCAGGCACCGTGGGAAGTCGTGCGATGGACAAAGCTGAAGAAGATCACTGGACAAGTCTTCTCGGAGATTGGCAAGCGCAACTTCGGCCGGCCTACATGCTTACATGTGACCGTCTCGTTGGCGATAGGAACGTCCAAAGGCTTCATCCTCATCTTCGACTACCAGCAGGTCCTCAAGTCCATCATTGGACCGGGTACCAAGGCTGTCGAATGCGGTGCCATCACTTCGCTAGCCATCGCTGCTGATCACTCGGCCATTGCAGGGGGGCATGCCACAGGTCACATCTTCACATGGGAGTTGGCAAAGCCGGCCAAGCCATTCTTGCACATCCCGCCTCTGGAAAGAGCGTCTCTGGAGGACAACAAGTCAGATGGCCATGTCTCGGGTGTAGCCATTCTGCATCTGGGTTTCCTCGGCACCCGGCGCACGGCGCTCGTCTCAGCAGATGACGCAGGCATGGCCTTCTCCCATCTGGCGACACGTGGGCTGGGGGCGATTGCGCGGACGGTCAAGACTACTCGCATCTTGGGGAGATATCCATTGTCGGTAAAGTCATTGGAGAAACCTCGGAAACCAAGTTCTGTGCTGGCCTTCGCACCCCTGCCGTTAGGCAACGTTGAGCAGCCAACCGACAACATGGGTCTGACCGCATTGCTGACACCCTATCTGTTAGTCGTTGTCTCGACTACCCCGGTTGCACAGACCCAGCACAAAGCGCCCCGACCCAAGGATGTGGAAGCGCACAGCGCGCTGAGCGGGTGTTTGGCTTGGTTTCCGGCGGTCAAGCTGAAGAGCTCTTCCGATGGGTCCGACAATGCAATTTCCAAAACCAAGCTCGTGTACTGTTGGTCTAACGTCCTGACCATACTGGAAGTCGACTCCATCCTGCCACCCCCGTCGGAAAGAGAAAAGCCCGTCGAGCTTCACTTCAGACCTCGGAGTCGCTGGAAGGCGGAAGAAGCTATTGTCGCTGTCCAGTGGCTCAGTCGATCAGTTCTCAGCGTACTTACCATTAGTCAGCGCCTCATGATCTTGGAAGACAATACCCTCCGCGTGACAGATTCGTTTGACTTGCTGCAAAAGCACATTTACCACTCGGACCTCTTCTCACGGCAGCTCAAGCCGGTAGTTGAGCAACTTAATGGAGAAGATGCGTCGCTACATGGTGTTGTGGCAGATGCCTTTTACATGAGTTTCCGGGCGTACAAGGGTCGGCTCTTCCTGCTGGGATTCAACGACTGCTCCATCGGCACTCTCTCAAACTGGGCTGACCGCCTGCTGGCATTGATGGAAGATGGCGACTACATTGCCGCTATCGGTCTCGCAACCTCGTACTACCTCGGAGATGCGGACAAGCTCACCGTAGGACTGCCCGACGATGACAAAGCACGCCATGCGCTTGTACAGCCAAAGCTGCTCGAGATGATTACGGCCTCATTGAAGTATTCCTTCTCAAGACAGGACGACCTCGATCGTGATGCGCAGGAGCGTCGAGCGACAGAGCTTGCTGAGGTGGTCTTCACAGGTTTGCTATGCATGGAGGAATATGACTTCTTGTTCGAAGACGTTTACGATACCTACGAAGAGGCGTCAGCAGAGAAGTCTTTCTTTGAGACCCTCGAGCCATACATACAAGACGACGAGATCACCGCAATACCACCGAACGTCTTGAAGGACCTCATCACGTTCTATGCCTCAGCCAATCGCTCCGCCCAGCTCGAAGAGATGATCTGTCGGCTCAGCACCGATACGATGGACCTCAACCAAGTCACCATGCTCTGTCAGCAATACGTATTGTACGACGCGTTGATCTACGTGTGGACGAGAGCTATTGGCGACTACATCACGCCACTCACCAACATTCTAGAGCTCATCAAGCTTGTAGACTTTGATGTGGATGAGACAGAGAACATATATCTCACTGCCGCGAAGAAGATCTTCCCGTACCTGGCGTACACCTTCACTGGGCGAGTGTACCCTGGCGGCGCGTTCATGGAGGATGATAGAGCGTATAGTGCCAAGAAGGACATGTATCGGTTCCTGTTCTCGGGTAAGAATCTGAAATGGCCTCCAGGCTCGGGCGATGTCATCTTGACACAGTCTGACGGCAGCCCAGAGCCTCCATTTCCGTATCTGCAGCTCGTCTTGGACTTTGACGCTTCGAGCTTCATGAGCATGTTGAACGAGGCCTTTGAAGACAGCTTCTTGAATGGCGAGCAAGATGCGTCAAACGGGGCCCAGCTTAACGGCACGCACAAAGGGTCCGCTCTCACTCCCACTCGCCAGTCCATCATCAACTACCTTTTCGGGATCATGAATACCGACAACTTCGACCCGGAGGACATCATCTACTTCTACATGTTCGTCGCGCGAAATCTACCGAAATACCCGCAACATATAATGCTTCCAGGCACGTCGCTGCATCAAGTCCTCATCGGTCTCTGCGACTACCCTACGGAAACGATCAAAGAAGACTGTCAGCTCTCAGTCGAGTATCTTCTCTCCATCTACCACCCACCCAGTCCACAGAGTCTTGTGCCGCTGTTCGAGAAGGCTGGCTTTCATCGCGTGCTCAAGTCCGTGTACCGGAGCGCACACCAATACGCTAAGCTGCTCGAAACGTACCTTGACGATGAAGAAGACGAAGAGGCAGTGTTTGGGTGTATTGCTGACATCTTTCGGCCAAGCAAAGGTGTTACTAAGAAGCAGCTGAACGAGGTCAAGACAGTCATCGTCAGTCGCGCTGTAGACTTGGCTGCGATCGACGCGTCGCAAACTGCGGTGACACTGAAGCAATATGCGGTCGATCTGCTGGAGCCAGTTCTCGGCGCTATCGAAGCCGGTACCGATGCCCAATACCGCTATCTACAGGCTTTGATCGAACCAGAGCAAGCTGCGACAGGCAGCGTCGCAACTATGGATGAGAATCTACCTGCTGGATTCATCGAGAACTATGTGCAGCTCATGTGTACTTACAACAGCGCGCATGTGGCAGACTTCGTCGGCTCGTTGAAGTCCAGCGACCTCCGACTGGATCCGGTTCTGCCCGCGCTGGAAAAGAGCGGCGTCATTGACGGTGCTGTCATATTGATGGCACGAGATGGCCTAGTCCAGGGAGCCATGGATCGACTTGTGAAGCATCTTGGTACGCTTCAGACTGCCTTGATAGGTCTCATCGGAGCCGCATCAGAGACGCCAGATGTGGCCAACACCGAGGAAGCAGTCCACGATCTTCTCGAAGACATCCAGAAGTACATCAAGGTTGGCATATGGTTATGTCAAGGACAGACCCGATCCAAAGAGCCGCGACCAGAGTCAACTATCGACAGACGGAAGTCAGCATACGGGGAAGTTCGTGAAGGGGATCTTGCGCCGGACGAACTGTTATGGCTTGAGCTTGTCGACACGTCCGTACGACTCATCAGAGACACATCCAGCGCCGTTACTGACCACGATGCCTCCATCACATCAACGGGCATTGACCCAGCAGATACCGTCGACACCGCTCGCATCGTATCCACTCTCCGCTCCTCGATCCAACTAACCTTCTCCGCCCTCCTCACATCCACCACCATCCCACCCACACGAAAGACCCCCCAATCTCACTCAACTTCAGACCCAACATCCCGCCCATCACTCCGCCACACCCAATCCCGCGCCCAATCCAACCCCTCCTTCCTCCGCATCCTCCGCTGCTTCCTCACCCGCGCAACACAAACCTACTCGCCCTCGCTCTCGGACCTCCGCTCCGTCCTATCCGAAATCTTCGCCGCCTACACCTTCGAAGAAACCATCCTCAGCCTCGCAAACCGCTTCCTCGACAAAGAATCCTTCGAGCACGTCCACGAGATCACCGAGCTGCGGAAGCGCGGGTGGAGACCCCGCGGCCAGGTCTGCGAAGGGTGTAAGAAACGGGCGTGGGGGCCCGGTGCGGGTCCGGGTGTGTGGGAGGCTTGGGAGAAGAGGGAGGAGGGGAGGAGGAAAGTCAGGGATGAGGTGGTGAGTGGGGAGGGGGAGGGGAGTAAGAAGGCGAAGGGGAAGAGGCCGAGTCAGGCGGATGTGTTGGATGATGGGGAGGAGGAGGGGGAGAGGGGGGAGGGGCTTGTGTTGTTTGCTTGTAGGCATTTGTGGCATCGGGGGTGTTTGGAGAAGGAGAGTGCGGGAGAAGAAGGTGGTGGGGAGGTGGGGAAGATGATGGGGAGGATGGGGTTGAAGTGTCCGCTTTGTTGAGCGAGTGATACATTCGATTTAGATTTACGGTAATCTACAGTTCTTCGCATCGCTTTTTGTATTGTGAGCGGTCTAGTCCTTCTCGTCGCACTATATTTGGGGAAGAATCAAGTCTGCGTTGACGTGTACATTAGGGAGCGCGAAGATCTTCGCTAGCTCTAGGCGCAGATTAGCCTTGACCTCTTCGTCCGAGATTCCAATATACAGGCTGTCGACACGCTGATGGCTCGCGAGCTGAGAACCGTGTACCAGATTCACTGTGAGGTGAAGATTCTTCAGGCCGGGCAGCCTCCGATATAGATCACCTAGGGAGTCAAAGATGTCGTGATCCCAGGATGAGTCGCTCGCTGGTCTTTGCTGGATATCGAGGGGAGGAAAGGACGTGCGGGGGTATAAGGCATCGTATACGGATACAACGATGCTGTCGCCTTCAATTTGTATAGGGAGTCTTATGTCGCCCAAGTCGACCGAGGATATCGCAAGCCGTGCAACATCAGGCAGTGACTCCAACCACAAGAAGAATGACATGGAGCGTCTGGCCGCGAAGTTACTGTGTGAAAAGAAGAGTAGCCATGCCTCTGAGTGTATCTGGCGCGACACTCCCAGCAAAGGTGAGCCGAATGAAGACTTCGTTTTATAGCAGCCTGGCTGGGTCTCCTCGTATAGTCGGAACTCCTCGTATAGTCGGAACACCTCGTAAATGCTGTCTTCACCATCTGGCTTGTTATGGCAATGGCCGACATACCATGTTGGGCTTCCGAGTACGTAACCGTAGATCCGATTCCGTAGTTCACCGGGCAGCTTAAGCAGTGGCGACATGCGCTGATTGCGAGCGGCACTTTACATCGTTAGTATCAATGCCAAATTGCAGCTTGGTGGAATATTGAACATACATCGCTTGCTTCCAAGGCGATTCATCGGTAAGCACGACCATCTCGTGCAGTGTCGTGGGTTGTCTGGGGTAAGAGTGTGGGTGAGTTGCGAAAGAGACGGCCGCAGCGAGATCTTGATAGCGCGAGGATTAAGCGAGAGAGTGACATGAGAGCGATTAGGCAGCGAGATGACGTCGGTGCTTGGCTCTTTCCGCCTTCACCTCGGGATACCAGTACGGTCGCAGTCATCACAACGGTATGTCGTCGCGAGCGATGCCGCTGCTCGGTACTCTATAACTCATCTTCGCACTGTAGTCCACAATCATGTCTAGAAGCCGGTAACAGTTTCATTGATACGTGTCCAAACAAAGCTCAAGAACTACTATCACTTCGCGCGAGGTGTAACAGGCGTCATGTTTCAGTCACTAACATTAGCCGTGTCCGACAAGTACATGCACATCCATACTCACGCTAACCTTCGGCCGCCCAAACATCCTCTCGACTTCGGAACTTAGCTGCGCGGTGGCCATAGCTTTAGCACGCTGAATAGCCACGTTATCTGGCTTATCCCAACTGACCGCGAACTTGCTTACATTGAGAACGAGATGAATGCGTTCCAAACCCGTTAGGAGAGCATACAACTCACCTACTCCATCTACCATGCGCATGCCCTCTACAGGCCCTCGCATGCGCATAACGCGACGCTCTCTATGCGGGTGTCCTCGAGTCCACCATACGGGAAACCTCGTCTCAAGGACATCGTTCGTGATCTCGCCACAATGACCTTCATTCAATCGAAGAGAGCGGATAGCGGATCTTGCGGGTTCTGGCAGTTTGTGCAGCCACCACACCAAAGCATCGATCGACGTGCCTCCATAGTAGTCCGCCTCGAATGTGTTGAGCGCGTAGGGGAGTAGCCATGTTTCTTGGTGTATCTGACGACAGACCCGGTGAAGGGTAGATCCGAAAGCTTGAATAATCTGATCACCGCATAGGACACATTCGCAATCGTCGTGATAACGTGAGACTTTCCGCCAAGCATAGTCTTTGTGGCAGGTGATGTGCCAAGTGACATCGCTGTCCAGGACGTATCTGTAGATCCGGTTCCTGAGCTCCCCAGGAAGTCTGAGAAGGGGAGAGTTGGATTGGTTCATCGCACCTCTGGCAGTTGTTAGTCGCTAAGACTTCGGACAAGTACGCGTAGAGTGAGGGACTTGCATCGCCATTTGCTCGGTTTGCGCCTCACGCAGTATCACCATGTCGCCGGTGATGATATGTACGATGATTCTAGGAGGGCAGGAGTTCTAGTGGGAATCGTCGCATAGGAATGAGATCACAAACTACAGGCAATTCGCGAATTGATGTGTCGAATTGTGGACCCAACAATGTCGTTTTGGAGTGCGCACGACGCGAGCTGCAAATGATTCAGGCCTCCACAGGCCACGGTGCTTTGTTCTGGGATGTGAACATGGTTGCGCGGATGTGACATTGCTTTGTAGTGCGAGCGTTGTGAACCGACATCCTGGTTGTCGGATCGTAGCGCATACTTGTTCTCATGCCGGCTCTCCACGCGCGTAGCTGTCGTCGTCAGTTCTGTTTTGACTATACATACTGTACGTGTCGCTACGCTCTGAAGCTAACCAGGTAGTCGTGATAGCCTACAGCAGATACAGTAGTGTGTTCGTCGTCGTATTAGGAGCTTGTAGCATGTAGGAACATAGATGCTTATGCATATGCCTTACATGACTAGCACATTCGACAACTGAGGAACACAGACGGTCCAGCGTTTCCCATACCCGCGCGCCCATATATTTTGCAGGCCCTGTATTGCAGTAGGAATGTTTCGAAATTGCGTATGTGCGTACATTGATTTCATGCGGTGCACGAAAAAGTCCCTTTGACTCCGATCAGTCGAAGCTGCTCCAGCAACAAAGCACACCCAGACGAGGGCGTGAGAGCCACGCGCGCCAGGAAGAATTTTTGACATCATACCGATGAGCTGCTGGACCATGTGTGCTTGCATCGTGTCATGGAAGCTCGGGATCGTATCGACATTGGCTGCGCATCGCATGTAAATGTCACATGCAGAGATGAAACATTGCCGTATCAGATCCGCAAGGCGTCGATCTTCGCTGTCCTCTCGGAGATGCGTATATGATAGCCACTCCATCAAAGATTCAGAAGCTCTCATTGTCGTCAACAAACCCGCCTCCTCGCCGAGCAAGGGTACGCCAAGCAGCTCAAACCTGCTGTGTGTCAGAAGCGATAGCGTTTTTGTAGTCTTCTAGATCACATACATGTGAGTCTGCGCTTTCAAGAATTTTGATAAGACAGGATCGGCGTCTCGACCAGGATTGCTCATGGACAAGCTAAGCAGCATCTGAATGAGAAAGCCATAATCCGCACTCCCGGTCACTGTCTCACCAACGAGAAGCACGATCAGAGTAGCCCACGTGGACTTGTTAAACACTTCATCCGCGGATTGATGCAAAGAGTCGCTGCGCAAGCGCGAGATAATGGCGGCATGTCCCGCCTCAGCTGCTTTTTGGAGTTCGGGTCGCTGACGACTGAGATGTTGCGCGGCGACAACACTCACTGCCTGACGCAGAACATCATCTTCGATTGCCATTGGAAGGATGAGAGATCGGTAGCCATTCGTATCGTCATCAAGCGCGACCATGACTGGGGCGACGACATCGGAGACTATCTTGAGGTCAGTCGACGAGATCTGGGACTATAGCCAAAATAGCACACATACAGTATGAGAAGAGCATTCGTAATGTTGGTGCTATTGGTGCGATCCAAGGAACAACATTGTAGTGATGAGAACGCGTAGGCATGACTAAATCGTAACTCTTCGGTGATCTTGGCGTAAGTTCCAGAGCCGGTGAGAAGTGAGGGTGAATGAGCATGCGAGCGTTTGTATCAAGACGCGCCCCCACTTTATCGTCCTTTTTGACTTTCGCTTGCACAACAACACCTCTCCAGCTGTCTACTTCGCAATCAGTATCTTTCGCTCTCTTATCTTCGCAACTCTCCCTATCGCGATCGCAATGGCTCTCGACCCTGCGACACTTACGCGTTATACCGGATACTACCAGAACGACACATCAGCCGAGCGCTTCGCGATCACCCTCGATGGCGCCATCATCAAGCTCGCTTGTTTCGACACGGTCACTGGAGCCATCACGACCAGCTCCATACTATCGATCGATGCTTCCACAATGCGCATGGGAGGCGGAACGAAAGAACAGGTTCTCGAGAACGCGGATCTGAGAGCGATTTGGCGCCTACATCCCAATTACACTATGGTCATGTTCGCCATGCAAGGAGATGAAGTCGGCAGCTTCACGATGAACAAGGTCAAGTATTCGCGCTATCAACCCGGTGAGAGCGCTCTGCTCAAACTTCCTCCTGAGATCCGGCAAGACATCTGGAGATATGTCGTTGATGACCCCGGTACTCTAGCCATTTCAGTACCAAAGGATGGCAAATCCTTCCTACAAGATCCGGCTCGCGATAATGCACCGTACAATCGCATTTCCGAAATCTGCAAGGAGTTCAGCAGAGAGGCCAGGTATCTGGAGATGTCTATCAACCATCTGCGCGTCGAAGAAGATCGGGGCCTATATTTGGTCAGAGTGCTCAATCTGAGCGATGCATTTCTGGACCGCAAGATGCGCACGGTCACGTATATGTCAAGTTGGGGTCCTGAACGTACACCTCGCCTACCAGTTCTTCACGGTCTTCTCAAGTACGCCAAGAAGAACGAGCATGTCAAGATTGACATCAAGTTGGAAAGGTGGAGTCTACTGAACGCGAAGCCGATATCAATTCGGGAGGGTTTTGTTCGGTTTGGCATGGGTCTAAGCAAAGCCTTTCGGGGTGCGAAGGAGGGCTCAAATGACGACACAATCTTCGTGGAGAAATTTTGGAGGTCAAATGCGAAGTTGGAGGAGGTGAATGCTCACAATGCGAGATTCTGGCCGAAGGATGGGGAGTTGTCGGAGAAGGACTGGGGTAAGGTGAAGTCCGCATGTGCCGTTAAGCCCTTCAAGAAGGTTATCTCTGGATACGGTGCGAACGACAAAGAGGCCTTGGATAACCTTATGTTAGTCTTGAGGAGCTACTATGCTAAGGGTGCATAAGAGCCGAGGTATAGCACGGAAATTGGTACTAGTAGAGAATAGACGTCGGTAGACACGTTAAGACCATCACAGAGACGCTCCTAAACGATGTGCTCACAAAAGTCACCCTTTCCGGTATATTTCTAGGACCACGACAGGAAACAATTCCCGTAAACGTCACCCGGTATCAGAGCACATACTCTTTCGCCAACCCACTTAACCCTATTCTTCCGCACATCATCTGCGTCGTTGCTGCCAGTATCTTCGCTGGTATAGCAATATACTCACCATGTCGGAGTGGTACACCCGCGACGAATGGCGGCTTCTTACAGATCATGACTGCCACGAGGGGGAACACAGAGATGGAACGGCTGGTGTTGCGACAGGACTTGACGAAGATGTACAAGCTGGCTGTGGAGCTAAGGAGTATCAAGGTACGGTACGGTGAACTGGTTGACGCAGACGTACCGGGATTCGAGAGTAGGTTTGGGGTCGGAACGGCTGAGGACACAGTGACTCTGAGGAAACGGAAGTGAGGCTTGATACGGTGAACGCGCGACAAAGAACAAGAATCAGGGAGATAGAGCAGTGTCGTCGCGCAATACTATGTGCCGGCCAAGATTTTCTCTGATACTACTATAAAGCCACTTCCTGTACTATGGTGGGCTAAAGGGCATGGCTCGTCTCCTTTGGACGACAAAATCCTACAATAGATCCTCTGGTACTCCAGCTTAGGGGTTGGCCTGGAAACATAACCAACATGGTTCTCTCGTCTGCTGCATGGTGTCGTGATATCACCTTTAGCCGCCGACCGCGTACTTGCAGATGCTTGCGCGTAGCCTTGTGTGAGCCTTGGGAGTAGTCGCGTAGTAACAATGCAGCGAGGTCTCACTCAAGTTACATCACGAACGCCACGTCTAGACAGATCGAGTCGTACGAGGGTGTAGACGCGTATAGGCTCGTCACCTAAGCACGAAGATAACTCACTACATAATCTGGAAAGATGCCTTTTTCTGTACACCGCTGTGATCTTCGGAGGTCACGCTGACCTCACTGCACACGACGATCGTATTCTTTCCATCTGCTTCAAGATCGTTGCGCTGCATGCGATGCATGACCACATTATCCCCTTTGATCATGTCTTCCTCACTTTCATTGTCAAGAGTCAGGCCCCCGAAAGTGTGACGCGCCCGGTGCGGCGTCCTTCGGCTAGCCCGTTTTCCACCGGGCCCGGATCCGCCCCCAATTGTTTCGAAGTCACTGCCTGGAGGCTCTTGCTCTTTTGCGTTGCTGGAGCCGATAGTACTGGGTAGGAAAGGCGTGAGCCAGTTTTTCAGCAATGGGAAGATCATAGGAAGGTTCGTCGTAAATATGGCGATGAAGGTCTCGCGAGTACCCCAAGAGGCGGTGAGCTCAGCACTGTTCAAAGGGTTCTGGAGTACGATTAGTCTCGAAGACTATGTCATAGCGATTGTGCCACTGTGTCTTACCGTGATCAGATAGATGCTCTTCAATATCGCACACACGATAACGAGCATGCCAGCGCCAAGTACGAGCATGGCGGCAATCTTCTTGTATGTCCTCAATCTCGACTTCCACAACATGGGAATTGGTATCAGTAGCAGATACACATCGGTGGATACGTTGAAGACAAATGTGACCCAGATCAGACGCTTCGATATCGCTGCTTGACACGCATTTCCGGGATCGGGATTGATCTGCCAGTAGCGCGAAAATGGTCGACAGGAGAGGTATATCGTGAATATGATGATCACGAAACTGGTGATGATGGACACGAAAGCGATGTAAATGCGAACCGTGTACATCCCTAGGCCAGCCTGTGATTCGGGTCAGTCAAAGCTCCCAGGGCTACTGTGATAGAGATGCGCACTGTGAGACGAAGGTAGAAGGCTGCTACACATAGCTTGAGAGACCAAAGCAAGCATGCAGCGGTGGTCCAGCCAGCTACCTGAATCTTAGATCCGATGACTCTGAAGCCCAATTAGCTACGTGTGCGCTGTGGGCCACTCCTGTGTTCGTTGTGCGCCAGGAGCTGGCTTCGTGTATACCTCAATCTATACTCGGGGTCGTCTTGCGTCAGCGCAGCACGCTCTTTCGGCGTCATGCCATCATTTGCGAGACCATGTACGTGCACTCCCAGGCTGTACCCGAGGCTGCATTGGGCGGTGTAAATCAGCTGGTAGACGGTTCGTTAGCAGAAGAAAACCGATGAAGCAAAGTATTCGTTGCTACTCACGATAGCAATCCATACGAGGTAGTCATCCACTTGCAGCTCGCGGAGACCCACGGCGGTGATCCTGGCGTATGTTCGCAGACACGTGAAGGAGACAGCGAGTGAATAGAGGGTCCACAGCTCCACGATGCCCATGGTATATTCTGCAACGATGGTGTTGGATGATCGATCAAGTTTGGCCCATCACGCTTGAACTCTGGGTCGGTCGGTATAACCACAAATCTGGAACAGCACGGATGGAACTGAATCTGTATCCGAGACGTTCATGGCATAGTCTGACTAGATAGATTGTCAGCGAACAGACACCCCGTGTAATCACATCACATCGGCCCGAAGTCACATTGGCACCCAATCTGAGTGCGCCATCCGATACTTTGCAGAGAGAGGAAGGCACAAAGCGGCGCAGTTCTTGGCTTGCCGGCCATAGATCAGGATCACGCCGAATACGAGCAATGCTGTCTTTTCTGGCTTGCTATACTGCACTTGCATGTTCGCATGGCCGAGGAAATCAGCGTCTTCGATGGTCACGTTCGTGGTATCGCCCGGGCAAAAGGCGCGCAATGATGGCCGTATTGCGCATCCAAGAGTCGCCAGTGTCGTTGGCAGGACGGAGATTGATATTCATGCATTCGGTGAGTCTGTAAAGTACGAGGGTGCAAGCATTCCAGCAAGGAAGGATGTGGGTGAAAACGCACCTCCACTAGCGCAGAGGAAGCGGCTGTTGGCGTCTGGGCGGGCCAGGGCAACGGTGCGGCTCGCGGCATCTTGTCCGATCCCCGAGCCAATCGCGGTGATGCCTGCGACCCACAAACCTCGATAACATGCAAGCGCAAGTCGCGGCGAAGACAAGATCATCGTTGGATCAAATTCGCGCCGATTGTGTGACCGAACTGAATCCTTCGATGCAACCTATCCCGCCTTCACGCCTTCTGGACCCTGACGATATGCATGCCGCATGGCGGCCCGGAGGTCTTCCTCATAGAGCGTGATGCTTTTAGCCGACAGCGCAGATGTCTATTCGTATTTGAGATGCCTCGAAGCCACATTCCAGGATTTCGGTAGCTGGCATCATGTTTGCAAGAATCCTGACACAGTTGGCTGTCGCAAGCTCGTGTCTTACCTGTGTCGTTCCGACTGTCTCGGCATCCCCTACTTCGGCATTCGACCTCTTCTCTAGGACCCCCGCAGTAGGTATCGACGTCAATTCATTAGCACCGTACCTTTCTGCCACTGCAAAGATCTACCTCCCGGATACGAAGGAGTTTGCTACCTACACCACCCGATGGTCCAATCTACAGGCTCCTACGCCGAGCATTGTGATCGCTCCGGGTACGGAGAAGGACGTCCAGAAGATTGTAAGTTCACATATAGGCGTCATGCGCCTGAACATGAGAGAGAAGAAACAACAGCTGATACGTCTACGGCAGGTCAAGTTTGCGAATGATCACAACATCCCGTTCCTCACTTACAACGGCCATCATGGGACGCTTACGACCTTGGGCAAGATGGACTATGGTATCGAGATCTATCTGCCGCAGTTGAACTCAGTTTCCATTGCCAAAGACGGCAAGTCAGCAACTATTGGTGGTGGAGCCAATGTGAAGAATCTCACCGACGCCCTTTGGGCTGCCGGGAAGCAGACTGGTAAGCTGTACAACTTCGCAATAGACCTGGCTTGGTCTAACACCACTTAGTCACCGGCTGCTGCGAATGCGTCAGCTACTTGGGACCAGCCCTTGGTGGCGGTCACGGATGGTTCCAAGGCCACTACGGTCTGATCACCGACCAGTTCCTTTCCATGAATATTGTGCTCGCAAACGGAGACTTGAAGACTATCGACAGCAAGTCAGACCTGTGGTGGGGTATGCAAGGGGCTGGCCACAACTTCGGCGTCGTCACATCCGTTACCACAAAGGTCTACGACATCGAGCACTACGACTGGGCGATTGAGACGATTGTCTTCAGTGGTGATAAAGTCGAGCAGGTCTATGAGGCCGCCAACAAGTACATTCTTCAAGGTGGAAAGCAGTCTGCGGATATACATGACTGGACGTACTGGCAGAATGATGCAAGATACGATACCGAAGGGGTAAGATATACGACGGTTCTTGAATGAACTACATTCGCTAACATATACTCAGCCGGTCATCATCATCTACATCGTTCAAGAGGGTGTAACCACTGTCGATTCCAAGTACACCGCGCCCTTCCACGACATCGGCCCTCTCGCCGCCACACCCGAGTCCGGCACGTATAAGGATCTCGCAAAATGGACCGGCATCGCGCTCGAATCACCTCCGTGCCAGGACTTCGGCTTCAACAACCCCCGCTTCCCGATCTACATCAAGTCCTACAATGTCACCGCGCAGCGCAAGGCCTGGGACCTCTACTCCTCCGCCGTCGCCGGGGCGGACAACCCATACTACAACTCCATCTTCATGTTCGAAGACTACGCCAGCGGTGCTGTACGCGACCGTAGCAACGATGCTAGTGCATTCGGCTTCCGCGACGCGCACACCCTCGCTGCGCCGCTGATCATATACAATTCGACTGGACAGGCGCAAGATGAAGCGGTCAAGCAGCTCGGCACGCAGCTTCGTGAGATCATTCGTGAGGGTACTGGGTCTAGTGAGCTACACACCTATGTAAACTATGCCTATGGCAATGAGGGGTCGAAGGCATGGTATGGGCACGAGGATTGGAGGCAGAAGAAGCTGAAAGCGCTCAAGAAGAAGTATGACCCCAAGGGGAAGTTCAGCTTCTACGCGCCTATTGCGTAGGCGTTCATGATCTGAATGTTGAAAAAGTAATTAAAATATATCACAAAGCCTATACTCGTCTCGATTTGACTGTGATGTTGAGGTGTGCCCGCAGTGTACGTGAACTTGTGGGTCTGGGAAAAAAGGTATAAACCAATACCCTGGATACTGAACGATATTCTACAGCTGTCTAGGGGCCATCAACGAAAACGGCCGCCGCTGACGTTCTTCTTCTGGTGTATACGGCTGAGCGATTACCACTCGCACCTTTTCCTCGGTAAATTGGCTTATGGCCCCATCGCCTAGCTGCGTATAACAACGGTAGTCCTTTTCTGGACAGACTCCGAAATGTCTATCGAGTTTCCCAAGACCAGGAAAGTCTTGGAAGCCGATCATACCTCTTGGTAAAAGCAGTGACATCGTTGGGCGTGGGTGCGAAGGATCTAGACGATCGGCAGAAGAGGCAAACAGGGTGATAGTCGCGATGGCGCAGCGACATTCCCTCGGAAATTTGGTGAGCCAATTGCGAAGATCACCTGTTTGCTCACATTGGAAGTCACTGAGTGACCATGGTAAGAGGCGAGCTTCCTTGTAGATTTCTCGGCAAACAAGGAGCAGATCCCGGTGATCATTGCGCTCGGCCTCCGGAGTCTTGCCGGTCAATTGACGACTCGTATCGATATGCCACGTATTGCCACCCAGAGTAAAGTCGTAGATCCTGTTGCGTATCTCTCCGGGGAGTTTAAGCAAGGGTGATGTTGTGCGGTTGCGTTCGGTACTGCACACTCGTTAGCTAATTAAAATCATTTGTGGGGATGGAAAACGCACATTGCCTGTAGTTGGGCCATGCCGGAGTGATGGAGTTCTGGTTGAAGTTCTTGTCGAGGGTGTGTAGAGAAGTGGCCGCGTTCTCTCGAGGCCCAAGTCGGAAGATTGATATACGACAGCAGTGCCAGGGCTGGCCTCTGTTGGCCACTGGTGAAAAGCCTCACAGAGCCAGCATTGTAGCACTGCTCCTTTCTTCACTTTGTGCAACAGACAAGAGCTTTCACCATCCGGTTCCTTGCTCATCGGTCCCAATTGGACATATCAACGTGACTCGATGAACAAAGCTGGCTTAACGGCTCCAGGTTGCTACGTCTGCTCAGCTGTCAGTTCAATGGCTTTGAAATGCATGCGTTTGCCGTATCAAAAGGCGTCACAACGATATGAGAATACCTCGACCAGCTACATGTGTTCGTTGGAGGGTGATATTGGGGCGACACAAACGCAGGCAGCACATAATGGACACTTCATTGCCGCGGCGTTGGTATCTGAGTTAATCAGATCACATACCAAGAGACTAAGCGCACATGTCTGGGCTTTACATCAAGAACACCCTTCTGGCGACCCTCATAACGGGGCTCATAAGTCTCTTCATTAGGCCTGGCGTAGGTTCGCCAGTCAAAAACCAATCGTACACCATTGCCCACGCTTCATTCCCGCCAGTATCGAGGACATCTCCATGACAGGGTATAATTCGCTCGATCTGCCATTCCGCCACTTCCTTCGCATCGCGTCGCATCAGGGTGTAGTCAACGGTCGCAATGTGGTAAACGAGGCGTTTCGCCCATATCGATCGAGGGTGTGCACGCTTCGCGAATTCGTGCGAGAAAGGACCCTGGTGCGACGAGCTAGGATGATATTGCTGACAGGTCAGCGACTGATGTCGCGTATGCGCACGGTGGTTGCGCAACATACCTCGGTGCATGGTAGATTCATCATGAGATCGGACTGTATCAGTGTTCTCGTCGGTTTGTGATACCAAGCGACACAGTATGTGATGAAACCCTCAAATAGCACGGTCTCGATGTCCTGCGCGAAGTCGAACTGGTGTTCCGGGCTTGTCCGCCAGTCCTCGTAGATGTAGTCCCACTCCATGTCTTTCCTCTTGCCGTCCAGACCTGGAACGCCAATTGTCTTTGCTTCTGGCCACGCATCCATATAGTCCTTCACATACATGTGATGCCCAAGATCACACGCCACGAGATCAACGCCTCCAAGCTTATCCAGCTTGTCGCGCACCGCTTGTTCGAGCTGGACGGGGTTGAGGAGAAGGACTCGGTTGTCGTGTAATCGGATGGCTGTTGCGCGATTGCCCACTGCGACAAATTTGCGGTAGCCGAAGGGCGCGAAGCGGTTGAACGGCGTGGAGAAGGTGGTGATGGTGGGCGTGACGTCGCGAATGGTGAGCCCAGCGGAAGGCATACTCGCGTCGAGGTGTGATTGGAAGCTGTCTGAGCCTTGTATCGATGATATCTCTGCGGTATCGATGATCGTGGGTTTGGTACGCGAGGCTATCGTCTAGACATGACGCGGGTGATAAGTTGGGACATCCATGATGTCGTCATGACGCTGTGCGGTCACCCGGGAATGTGAGATTCGTGTCCTAAGACACTCACAATGGAGCCACATCGTGGAGGCGATGCTGCGCTTTGTGGGTAGCAGTATACATTACCTGGTCTACGTTTTACTGGGTCGAAGTCGATGCGCATGTGTGCAGTAGACGACTGGACATCGGGCATTCCAGTAGTTTAGAGGCGGATATATTATTCTCGGGCTGTCTAAAGACCACAGGCTTATAGCTGATCGCCTTCACAGTCATCAGACAACGGGAATGCGGTGACCGTGGGCTGCGGTCCCGACTGTCAGCTCGAATATGCCCACCAGGGCAGGTGGGCTTTGACGCTCGCAAGCCACCCGGGCCAATTGCATTCATTGAGCTCTTATCGATTCAGGAACGAAAATATGGTAGCCATCAGTTCCCGGTGTGAGAGTGCACATGACATCGTGACAGCGATTTGATGTGTTGAAGAATGGTCTGTCGTGAACATGATGCGCGTGTACCGAGGACTGGCGCGCGGCATCGGCGCTCCGTGCCCGGGCCGACACCCGGCCGATCGCTGCAATTCTGCGCGACTTCAACAACGTCACACGGTATTTCACCAGCACTGTATGCTGCCATCAGCGTTTTGCGCTCGCGATCAGCATTATAGTCGACCGACCCTGGAACTCGCGTTCTGGCTTTGCTTTCGCACGCAAATGATTGTACTTACGTAACACCACTTCCATGTGATTTACGCAGCTGCCGCGCTTACTTAATCACCTTCACCTTCACCATCACTGTTGGTATATCCGGCTTCTGCCTGGATCGCCTTGGCGTATAGTCCAAGCTCCGTGCGTCTATCTACTGCCCTGTCTTTCTCTCTCGATCTTCCTCCAGCACCAGACCGCGCCAGAGCGATACTCGACAACGCTCCACGCTCAACACGCGCGTCTTCGCTATCAATTTTCTATTGTCCTCCATCGGAACCGAGATCGCGGTAAGTCTTTCTTCCTCCCACAGTTAGTGTTAACACATTAGGCACTTCGCTTGCGACTTCCCCAATCGCCTTTCCATCTTTTCAGACATCATCGACACCAGGGAGTGAGTCAGGTCGGCTGAACCCCAGCATCGTGGCTCGCCCTGGTGGCACCCGACCGCGTCCAGCGTGCGGTGGTGCAGTGTGCGGGAAAGTCAAGTGGCCGGTTCCACTTCACTTACACTTCGCATGAGCAGGAGAATGCACGTATATCGAGCGTGCAGGACCCTAGCCGACGACATTATGAGAGCGGCTGGTCCGACGATAATGCACCGTCGATGAGACTGAGCACCCTGATTCGGGAAGCCTGCGGGTGTGTACTGAAAACTCGATGAGCTGGACTCGTCGCGTGGATGGCAGTTCGACAATATGCCCCGGCGCATCACGTCTTACCCGTCGGTCAGGTGGGCAGGATCGAGCAGATTCTTTTGCTCTGTCCTGCTGGGTGTCCAGACCTCGCGGGTACATGTTCGCCCGAGGTCCCTCCCCAGCCCAGATCCTCATTACTGTGTCATATGAGAAGATACCTTTTTCATTGAGTCTTCACCAGCTCCTGGTGTGGCTTGAGGAAGATGACAGCTTACTATCGTGAGCGCATGCGTCGACCATGAGAGCATGAGGAACACAAACAAATGTAGATCTCTCAATCGATTGAAGATACCACCTCGTAGTCCTCAAACGAATGTCCCTTCTCCTCAAGCCCTAATACAGACATGGCCTTCACGCCGACAATGCCCGGATGCGGCAAGCTCAAGCGACCAGGGAGTGCATATGTTCGCCAGGCCTTCGGCTTCTTTTCACGTTATAGCTACACAGCTCCTATGTCACTCCCCAGCCATGATCCTCGTGATTGTGTCCCCTGGGATGCGTTTTGTAACGGTGCTGATGTCATCATCGAATGGCAAGTCCGCTCACGATACATCGCCGTGCGAAACCACTTTTTTCATCGAGTCTTCACTATTTACTAGTGCTGCTTGAGGAAGAAAGCGAAATTCCATCACGCATACGTGAGATAAACATAGAGCGTTGCAGCATACAGCCACGTATCAGCCTCCTGTAGGATTATCGATACAAGCTTGTAGTCTCTAAAACAATGTTTGTTGTTCGCATAATTGAGCAACACAGTCCACGTATGTGGCATTCTTGCCTCGCCCATCGATCTGGATACGGGCTGACTCTGACGTCGTCTGCCTGCCATTGCACAGCATCGAAGCCGATACGACTACGATCAAGATCCACTTGGCTTTTCGGCGCTTCAAAGACGTACTTGCGAAAAACATGCGGCTCTTCGTCGCCTACATGACTGATGGTCATTCACGAATGTCTCTCAATCGCATTACCGAAGTGCATCGCGAATTCGCTGACGAAGCGACGAATTTCGAGCTTCGACACAACACCCTGGTATGTACGGATGTGGGAAAGTTCGTCAGGCTCATCGAGATGGACAAGAAACGTCTCCAGCTCTGCCTCCGACAAGTCATCCTCGGGACAGAATGGGGTATGTCTCCGCTCGTCTTCCTGAAGACAAAGGATCTTCACAGCATATTGGCGTACGCCAAATCGAACATGGCGGCGGCAATACAGATTCGCCTGGACTTTTGGAAGTTCAAGGACGTACGTGCGAAAGGCATGCTGCTCTTCGTGGCGTATTGGAGGGGGATACGGGAGGCTGTCCGAGGACAGAGGTCCATTATGTGTTGGCCGGGCGATTCTGGTATGCTGCGACAATGGCAAGGCGTGTCGAAGGTATCTGGGTTGGATGCCGATAACGTTAAGCTCTTTCCGGATGAGAATGTCTTCGACGAGGCTGCGTTCCGTCTCGAGGTCTCGGAAGCCTTGGTTAAGACGGCAACTTTCCACAGGGCTTTACTCTCGTATCGTCTGTATGCGCCAACAGCGGCTGAGATGCTCGTCAGGGACTTAAGGAGCTGGTATGAGGAAGGCGTGTGCGTACATTTATTCGCGAGACTCTAGGACTTTGTATTATCATAGATACGTAGCCCCGATATATTCCTCAAACCAGGCGTCGTCCACACAACCTCAATGCCATTATACATCGTCGACCATCCGCCACCGTCCACTCATCAACGCATTACTCTCCTCACAACTCTCATCCACCAACTTCCTACTCCCCTCCATGCCCACGACCGGCAGTCGCACCTCGAATCGTTTCCCTTCTGGCGCCGCTGCGCCCTCGATCTCGTACGGGAAAGGCACATACTCTGGAAGCAGACCTAATTGTTTCAGCGCCGTCGCATGGTCCCAGCTGATGTGTTCATGACACAGTCGATCACCGCGCATGGCGACGACGCTGGTGAAGGGTATGGCAAGTGGCTTTCCGGTGGGAGGGATACCAGGGAGTAACCAGGGAACTTCTTTGGTGTGGGTGAAGTTGAAGATGAACTCGTCGATCACACGGTCGATGCCTACGGTTCGGGAAACGAGCGCGAGGGCGGTGTCGGGCGGATTGCTGAAGACAAAGTGGTGCGTGTAGAACGCTGAGAGTCGCTCTTGGCCTACACCTCCGCTGGTTGGTGGTCAGTATCAACCTGCAATGCGGATATAGGAGGATGGTGGTGGAGAGATACGTACGTCATTGTCGGAATGTGGTTGACATATGGCTGATCCACCATCGTAGCCATCGTCTTCTCCACATCCCTCTCGCCGAACTCGAACTTGGTATGCTCTTCCCACACGGCCTCCAGGTCGAAGAAAGGGCCGCCGAGCAGCGGCTTCAAGAAAGTCAGACTCCTCGTATGCGCGATGCCCGCGCTTCGCTTGTGGTAGTGCTCGTCGCTTGGAAGTACCCATTCAGAGTCTTTTGTCGCGTCTTCGTACCGGTAATTTTTGATGATATTCTCCGGGGATGGCACTGCCTTCTCCGAGGATGATTCCGGGACTAATGAACATGACTCGCGGCGATGAGGGTCTGGTAGCCCCGCGACGTGTATTAGTTGAGGTGGCAGTGCTGTCGAGCTTAGTGTGGAAAGGCTTTTGCCGCCGTAAGAGATAAGGGCCTTGATCGCGGGGTTCTGACAGGCAGCTTCTTCGAGATAGTAGGGAATCCTTGATAGATATGCTGGTAACGATTGTTAGTATGCGGCCAGGGTGACTGTACACGATGCGAGTGAGAGTCGACGCACATATCAGTCCAACACCGTTGCCGAACTCGCATTGCTCACAATCCCTCAATACGTCCAAGGCCTTCTGAAGAGGAAATTCGCCATCGACTTTGCCCGGTACCAGCAGCTGCGAGACAGTCAGTATTTCGACCAAGCCATCATATTTCCTGTCATGCATCACGCGACATGTCCCATACGTCCATACTCATGCCCACTTCACCAAGACATAGCAACATACCTGCACAACCGCGAACCCCTCCTCAGCCCACTTCTTCAACGGCGGCGGATCCAAACACCCCTCTTTCGCCTCCCTCGCCGCATAATGGTTCAACACCAGAACCAAACCCGGCCCTTTCCCTCGCCTCGAAAGCGGCGCCTGAAGTGTGATATCCGATGTTATGATTTGAGGCTGCGGTGGCGGGGCCTGCGCCGGTGATGACGATGGTGGGGTAACGGGAGCGCCACCCATGATTGTCGGGATTGCAATGTTTACTTTTTGTGTTAAAAGGAAAACGGTGGATTGGTAGAGGTATGATTAGATGGGTAAGGGAGAACACAATGAGATTGTTTCGAACAAAGGAAATGACGTTCCTGACACCTTCCTAACGCGTGCAGACGGGTAAGTGTGGGGTAAAAACGACGAACCGCTGCTCCCGCAGTCACTACATCCCATCAGCCACCAGACATCCTGCGCTCATCAGCTATTTGAGCCCTTCGCATACTAGCTTGCATCTGCGCGTGTCTTGATCCTGCACGACCGCGTCCTCCCACATCTTCTCAGGTAACACCGACTCGATATAAAGTCGATCACTCCCGCAAGTAGAGTGCTCGTGTCGCACCAACCCCTCTGTAAGAGCTCGATTGAGCGATTCCGCGCATATCGCACGGCGTCACGAGATAGTGCTGTTACATCTCATAGCGTTGTTGACGCGTGCAGGTCGGGCTTTTCTGGGTCATGTGCGAGATGCTTCATACCCGAAATGATGCGATTGGCTTGATTGCAGCTGGAGTAGCGTGGTGCGTGGCATGTTCGTGGGTATCAAGGGGATTCGAGTGCGAAAGAGGGTTAGATTTGGGGTTTGCCAGAAGCGCATTGGAAGCTGTCACATCTCTTTTAAGAGAGACGCAAGCAGGGCATACATGTTTGCGCAGAACCAGGTGGACCTGTGTCGTCCCGTTGCTGTACCAGGCACGCATTGGCCAGGCTACCGAGGTATGCATCGCATCCAATCAACCTCCTCGACAGTATGTGTGTCGCCAAACCCACGCGGAGACAGCGCCAAGCGGGATATGTTGATGTCACGTGGACTCTCCGTGCATAGTCAGGTGCAAACGGAGAAGCCGGTGTGCAAGGTTATGAGCGCGGAATTCTATTCGTCCACATGACATTGACGCGTTCATATCCAACGCGTCTGTTGGTCCTCTTCCTCGACGTCGCCATCTCCTTCCATCGACGAGCATACCCAACATCACGATGCACATCTAACCTGCCCCCAGCCTTTCACGCACGACTCCAAAGAAGTACACTGGCTGGTACCGCACCAAGAACGGCTACCGCGCTATCGTTACATCCGACGGCGTTTCCCTATATCTGGGCAGCATCAGCCATGTCTGCGACAACATCCTCGAAGCCTGGGACCTAAAATGGCCCAACATACCCACGTTCAGAATTGGTGGTGATTCTGCAGAGGAACGGGCCCTCGACGCTGAATTCTAGGCCTCCAAGCCTTGCGTCATCAATACAAGCGAGGTGTCACCAATTCGTGAGAGACAACACGGTTTAGACCCTATCCAGGTCTGCATGCGCACAGTAACACCAAATCGATAGTTGTCTTGCCGGGTATTGCTGTTCCTGTCGATGACGTTGCGACACAAGATAGGTACGTCTGTCAGAAGCATACGCTTGCGACATTAGAATAGGACGCCGAATGTTTTGATCATTTGCTGACTACAAGGTAAGAAGTGATAACGGTTATGACAAGACGTCGTGCAATGAGAGCTCCCGGGTGGGCATCCGTGTTGCATCTATCTACATCTTGAGCTAATGTCGTCGCTAGGCTATTGTCGAAGCCACCCTCGCATCGCTCGTCAGTCCCTTGAGTTCTTTTAGTACCTTCGCTGCAATCGCGACGGCATCTTCAGGAAGACCTGTATTCGTTAGCTACCATCTCCAAAACGGTACTTCTGAAGCGCACGACTTACCAGCAACTCTCGCGACCTTCAGCGCATGGCTCTCGCGATTGACACCCTTCCTCAGCCGATGCACGTATGAGAACTTGCCGTCTGGCTCTTCAAGAACATCGTTACAGTAGCAGCCCAACTTCGCAAAGTCCTTTGTCATGTCCGCGAGTGCGTGGAAGTGCGTTGCGAAAAGCGTTCGACATTGGTTAACGTGGTAGAGGTGGTGGAGGCAGGCGTACCCTACCGCGATACCATCTTCGGGTGTGGTACCCCGCCCAACCTCATCCATGATGACGAAAGAGCGCGGTGTAGCCTCTTTGAGGATCTGGGCTGTTTCCAGCATTTCGACCATGAATGTGGATTGATCTTGGTACAAGTTGTCTGCTGAGCCGACGCGACTGAAGATCTTGTCGACGAGGCCGATCTCTGCGTACTCCGCCGGGACGAAAGATCCGGTCTGGGCTAAGATGGAGATGAGCGCATTCTGACGGAGGTATGTACTTTTGCCAGCCATGTTTGGACCGGTGATGAGCCAGATGCGCTCATGGTCGCCAAGTTGGCAGTCGTTAGGGGCGAACCTGCGGCCTTGTTCGCTGAGGCCAGCTTCGACGACAGGATGCCGACCACCGACGATGTTATGCGATGGCTCTGCACTCAGTATGGGTCTGATGAGATCTTTCTCCATCGCGAGTGTAGCAAAGGCGCATGCGACATCAAGCTCATCGAGCACAGCGGCGTTACGTCTAAGTTTCACAAGGTTCTGGACGACACCTTCGCGCAGCTCACCGAGAACACGTTGTTCTTCTGATCGGATCCGGAACCGTGTCTCGTCCATTTGCGCGCCCAGTGAAGTCCACTCCGGGATCTGAAACGAGCGGGTAGACTTGCTGCTACTCAAGCTTCTTGGATAAAAGGTAGTAGCGCGAGCTGCGTCTTTGCCCTTAACGTGAGCAATGTGCGCGAGGTTCGGAGTCCACTTCAACACCAAGCTTTCTGTACCCATCTTTTGACGCATCTCTTGTTCCAGGCTTGCCTTTGCTTCTGTCATCTTGTCCAAGCTCTTGTGAAGGCGTTCAAGTGTCGTACTGGCATTGCGCTTCATGATATGAACATCTTCCCGTCCATCGGTCGCACTCTTGAAGCTCCCAGTGATCATGGTAAGTTTCGGCTGAACGCGCTTCGGTAAGCTCTTCAGATCTTCTTCTCCAGCCTCGCGACCGATCACATCCTGGGCCAAATCGGACATCTCTTCCGCCTCTTCGTTCTCCATGCGGTGGTACTCGGAGAGACCGTCTTCGTCGATCGCATGCTGTATGCGGTTTGCGAGTTCAAGCGGTTGCGCTAGATCAAATCGACGCTCTAACATCGAAATGCACTGTCGTCTTCGGGTATCCGATGTGGCTGGAGCTGTGTCGACTGGAACAGAGTTCCTCGAAGTTGCGTGCTCCTGAAGGACGTCCACTATGCTGGAGGTGACAAGGATGGTCTTCGACAGCTCCATAAGGTCATCCGCGTCGCCGCGACCATATGTGAACTTGGTGACCAATCGTAAAGAGTCGAAAGTTTGCTCCAAGAGTAAGATGATGTCCTGACGGAGTTGCGGGTACTGCATGGTCTCCTCTACGAGGTCAAGTCGATCATTGACCGTTGACAACGACATCGACGGCGCCGCTTGGATATGTTAGCGATGGATCGGTGTTACTGGCGTGCTTCTACTTACATAACCGCTCAGTAAGGAGTCTAGTACCGCTTTTGGTGACCGTCTTCTTGAGTGCATGTAGCAAGCTTCCTTCGTAAGTACCCTCGCGAATTGTGGTTCGGATCTCTAGCGCTCTCAAGCTGTTCTTGTCGATACTCATGTACTCCTCGGCTTGATGTCGTACTGGCGCGCGCAGTCGTGTCCGTGAACCAAGAAGTTGATGCTTGACGTAATGTAACAACGAGCCTCCCGCTGCTACCTCACCGGGCGTGAAGTTGGCTGTGTTGAAGTCTTCCACGACGTCTTCCAACATCGGTATCCAGTCGTCGATGGTGGGCGGCTTTTCTGAGGGTTCCTGGAATGTGATGACATGTCCGTCTTCTTGCATGATCGAAGCGATACGTGAGTGATCCTGCTCTTGAAAGATGCTGTCTAGTACAATTTCTCGGGGTTTGATACGGGCTACCGCGGACGGCAAGGATGCGATATCTGTGCTCTGAGTAAGAAAGTCGCCACTTGACAGATCAATCCAGGCCAGGCCGACCTCCGTACGGGGTAAGTTGAGAACAGAGGAGACACTCGAACTGCCAGGACTCTCCTTCACAGCCTTTTCCTGCGTGAGCACTTCGGGATTGACATAGATGCTGAGGAGATAGTTGTTCTCCCATGGGTCCATGAAATGCTCATCGATCAGTGTACCTGGTGTCACGATACGTGATACTCTCCTTGTATACTGTGGCTCTCCCTTTGCCTTTGTCGGAGCATCGTTGAGATACTCGTCACTAATAGCGACATGTTTGTTGAGGTCTTGGACGAGAATCTTCAGGTACCGGTCCAGTTGGTATGCGGGGAAGCCTGCCTGACGGTGTCAGTTTCATGATAGGTCGCCGAATTGAACTACTGACCATAGAAACGGCGGGCTTCTTGCTACCTCTTGAAACCTTCCTCTTGGACTTTTTGATGTTCAGCAAGGGCGCAAATTCGTCCGCATGCTCGAAGTACAGCTGCAGCCTGCATTAGCTCTGGACATGTCGCACGACCTGCATGCTTGCCTCATAGAAGCCGCCGACGCGTGTGACCAGTACGCAGTGACTGAACTTGAGCATGTTGTTGCGCACTTGCTGCAACAGCGGAGGGTATTCCGGTTCGGCGTCATCTTGGGGTGGCAGTGCCTCGGCCTCCAAAGGTCCTTGTTGTAGGTCGTCAAGGGTCGCGGCAGATTTCCTCTTTGCGCCACGACGTTGCGACACCGGAAAGAATGCTTGACCAACAATTGGTGTTGCACGTGGTTTCGCGATCGGACGCGTCAAGCTTGAGAGTGGGCGGGCAGGAGCGGCACTGCAAACCCTTCGGCTGAGCTGATGTGAAGCTCTTCGGCACGCCAGGTCATGACGCGTCAGACATCGGACATGTCTGGAGAGCATCCTCGGATGAAATTGGCGTCGGAGAGATGTGGGGATAGCGCCGTGGTAGAGATGCAGGAACGCGTCTCGATGCGGTTAGCGCCCAATCTGCACGCGCGGGGTATCCGGAGCTTGAACAAAGTTACGACGCCGATGTCACTGACGTCCGACATTACACCATCCACAAACAATGGCACCCCAATTCGAACCTATGAAGAATGACCTCATTCTGCGCACAGCACGAGGTCAATAGCCTCAACCGGTCAGCAACCTACAGCGTATTGACACTCAACAGGCGAAAAGGTCGAGCGCCCACCGATATGGGTGATGCGCCAAGGTAAGCATACATCGTCAAGCACTCTCATCAATGCTAAAGTTGCATAGCCGGACGTTACCTGCCGGAATACCACGAGGCAAAAGGCAAGAACGACTTCTTCGAATGCTGCCGCAGCCCCGAGATTGCCTCAACCCTCACCCTCCAGCCCATCGAGCGCTACGAAGGCCTCATCGATGCCGCCATCATCTTCTCCGACATCCTCGTCATTCCACAAGCAATGGGTATGGAAGTCATAATGGTCGACAAGAAGGGTCCGCATTTCCCCGAGCCGCTGCAAACACCAGAGGACAAGCAGTACAAGGAGGTTCTTGAGAGGAAGGTGGATGTTGCCGAATCGTTGGACTATGTTTACAAGGCCATCACCATGACTAGGCAAAAGCTGGCAGGAAGAGTGCCGCTGATTGGCTTCTGTGGCGCGCCCTGGACATTGCTGTGCTACATGGTCGAAGGCGGTGGCAGCAAGATGTTCATTCAGACCAAGACATGGATCTACAAGTACCCCGAGGAGAGCAAAGCGCTGCTGCAGAAGATTGCCGAGCTTTGCGTGGAGTACCTGGCTCTTCAAGTTCAGGCTGGTGCACAGGTACGTGGCATCGCCAAAACACATTGGTCCGATGCTGACTGTCGCAGATGATTCAAGTCTTCGATTCCTGGGCGGGAGAGCTATCGCCAACCTCCTTCAAGACCTTCGCGCTGCCATACCTCAACTACATTGCCGATAACCTACCCGCGCGTCTCCAATCCAAGGGCCTCGAGCCCGTCCCTATGACCGTCTTCGCGAAGGGAGCGTGGTACGCCTTGGGGGATCTTTGCGACACCAAGTACAACACCATCGGCCTCGATTGGCTACATGCGCCGGCGGAAGCATACAAGATTGCGCAGGCAAAGGGTAAGGTTCTCCAGGGTAATGCCGACCCGGGTGTTTTGTACGGCACAAAGGAGTCGATCACGAAGGTAGTCGAGGAGATGGTCGCTGGATTTGGTGGCGGCAAGCAGGGATGGATCGCCAACCTTGGACACGGTAAATCCAGCCATGGGTCAGACGACATGTCGCATTGTGCTAATAACTCGCAGGTATCACACCGTTCGTTAAGCCGGACGACCTGAAGTTTTACTTCGAAGAGATCCATCGGTTAACGAAAGCCTGAGGTCATGTTGACGGTTACACCTTGTCTACATAATCTTGCTAAATATAAGGAAAAGCCTTGACATGTCTGAAGCATACCTCAAGAGTTGAATGTACATATTAGGCAATCCAACGTCAACGTAGGCGTCACAGTGTTAGTTGTTCCTGGATGCGATGCTCCAAATGCGGCCTTACTTGGCCGTCACATGTTGCGCACTGACCTAGGTCGCTTGCCTTACCCTCCTCCCGTCGAGTCCTACCCATGAATATCAACAAATCATTGCACATCTTCTCCAAAATCACCCATCCGTACAACATGACCAATCCAGAGATGCGGCCGATATCCAGCCCCAAGACGTCAGTAAAGCCGTACATCGCATTTGAGCCTCTCCTATTGACACGGAGAATTAGTGAACAGTCCGACGTCAATGGCGCTCCGCACGCCATCATCGAGTCACCGCTTCTCCGCCTCCCACCCGAGCTTAGGAACATCATCTTCGCCTACGCACTCGATCACGGGACAATCTCTCCCCACCTCGGAACGACCTCGCTTGAGCGCAGGTTGAGGAAAGACCCGATACGGAAGCGCTTCGGTCTGCTATTCACCTGCCGACAGATCTACGCGGAAACTGCTCTCCTCCCATACAAGCTCAACACGTTCAGTGTTCGGGGCTTGATACCCTTAGTGGCTCTCGAGACTTTCTTGTGTAGGCGAACTCAGGCTCAGATGCAGGTGATGGACAAGGTGCAGATGGATCATGAAGAATTGCGGGCGGCGACGGTGTGGATGGAGAAGATTGCCAGTGAGCTTGAGCCGGCTTGGTAGGCAACGTGAGGTTGCGCTACTTGAAGGATTGGACATTGTCTCGATGAAGCTACAATAAGTTGGCTTGAATAACTTTGGTGTGTTCTTGATGGATGTAGGGAATGTCAGGGGTTACCGTATACCTTCACGCCTTACTTTCAGATCCGCAATCGCTCACGAATTGGACATCGAGATCCTCCCCACTACTTGATCAGAATATTCCTGCTCATTACTACCGACCTGTTTCTCGAGCGTGATTTTATGATAGGCTTTAAGGAACCTTTCCGGGTGTCCTTCCGTGGCTGCCTAGTCTGATCAAATAACCCGCTATATTTATACCACCCTCTCCTCCTTCTTCCCCCAGTTGAACATTGAGTCTGTGTCAACCGACTCTAGAGTCCACCGACTACCACCAATATGTCGAGTCATTCACAACCGAAGAAGCGATCGAAGAGAAGCAAGAAGACTATGTATCGAAGGCGGCTGGCGCGAACTCACATGTAAGTCACTATACAGAACACAATGCCTCAGCCTAATAACCAGCCAAAAGCTCTAAGCGCAATGCAACCGCCTCGCCCCTCCTTCGGCTGCCTGCGGAACTTCGAAACACCATCTTCGCCTACGCGCTCGACCACGACACCATCGTTCTCGAACATCCAGTCCCACGTATCCGCATAACCGACTCTCGCCACAAGGATGCAATCAACCTTCTCTATGTCTGTCGTCAGATCTATATCGAAACCGCACTTCTTCCATACAAGCTCAACAGATTCGTAATCTAGACTGAGGATTCCCGCAATCTAGTCACATTTCTCAAGGGCCGGACGTCAGCTCAGATCCAGGTCATGTCATATGTGGCAAGGAGATATACAAAGTATTTTCACATGCTCGGATGGCGCCACTGGATGTCCATGTCTGCGACTGAGTGGATAGTGCGTATACGTACAATAGGAGACGAGGCCGCCATCTATTGGTCTGACCGAGATTGGAGTATTCAGCTATCTTAATGTGGGAATCGCGACGGTTGGAAGTCTCTTATGGAAGTGAAGGGGTCGTAGTTGCCTTTCTCCCGAGGTCCCGCGTACGTTATGATTGGCGCACTGATTAGTGTAAACACCTACAGCTTCAACCCCCCTCCATTACTCTCTCATTTTGTCTCCAACGTACGCACCCGCTTCAGTGGTCAGACCCCAGCCACTGTTACGGGATGTCGAGTCCGAAGAAGCGCTCCGAAGGCGCCAAGCCTGATCTCGCGCCTCTCGCCCACCCGATGCCCAACGAGATGTACGTCAATTGCCGCCGTCAAGAGGGAATGAGCACTGACACATAACGACAGCGTCGATTCCACTCCCGACCGCAGTACCGAGCTTGCGATCGCGTCTCATCCAGCCGCCGCCCGGGACGAAATGTGAGTTCGCCGCGAATAAGACCAAGTAGCGGTGACTGACAGAAGACGACAGTTCCCAGCGCAACGCAGACTCTCCTCTTCTTCGCCTCCCCGCCGAACCCCGCAACAACATCTTTGCCCTTGCCCTCACTCAGGGAGATATCAAGTGGAACTACGGCGCCTGGCTCAAGAACAAGAACTCGGTCAACCTTCTCTACGTTTGTCGGCAGACTTATGTGGAGACTGCCCTTCTTCCCTACTCACTGAACACATTTTCGTGTATAAAAATCCACACAATCTCCTTGCACAAGTTTCTGAAGTGCCGAACGCCTGCGCAAAGGGCAGCTATGCTAGCAGTACCACGCGAATACCCGTATAATAGCGGTAGGAAGCTGGTGTTCTCGGCGGCTGAATGGATGGCCATGTGTCAGGCTGGGTTGGAGTGACGTGATGGCTGAATTGGAGATTTGTAATTCTGTCCTCCCAGCTACGAGGCTTCCCAAGTCTTAAGAGCCATCTAGGGCACAGCAGAGGCTCTGGGTATTTCCAAACAATGGCGAGCTTGCATGTCAATGAGCGGTCCTTTTATTCGTGTCGAGTAATACTACTCAAGTTGCTTCACTTCTTGTCACTTCGTACCTAGCGCACTGACCCAAACAGTATATACTCTATTCTGGTTTTACTTCCATTGCCTCATACTCCTCCCCTGGTCTCAAATATTCGCCCTTCAGCTCGCTAAATCAGAGTCCGACTCCAGTATGTCGACGTCGAAAACGCAGCGCACCAAGTGTGGGACGACGAACCGCCCAAATGAACGTCGAGACGACATGTTCGTCAAAGCCTTCTATAATTCAACACTGTCAGCTAACAGGTCTTGCTAGCACCGAGCGCAACGCCACCTCATCCCCACTCCTCCGTCTTCCCCCCGAGATCCGCAACCACATCTTCTCTCTCGCCCTCAATCACGGTTACATCCCAATAATCTTTCCAGAGCGCTCTCATCGTTAGAAGATTAAACAAGCTGAACGCCGAGGCTTCGAATATCGCTACCACTACAAGCGATTCTGCAACATCTTCTACAACCCCATCAGCTTCTCGGCGAGGTCTTGTTCCTTCAAGCTGAAAAAGCGCCCAGTCCGCAATTCCAAGCGTCTCAACCACCTCAAGCGGCCCGTCAACCTCCTGTTCGTGTGTCGCCAAATCCACGCCGAGACCGCACTGCTTCCGTACAAAGTCAATACATGGGTAATCAAATTGAACAGGCCCTGGGAGAGGATAAGAGAAGGGTATGAGCGGTACTATTGGCATGATCCAATGCACTTCGTCGAGAGATTGACCGCAACGCAGAGGGAGGTCATGGAGAAAGTATGGTCCGTTGACGAGTTTGGAGGCAAACATACGGTATACATGGGGTCTGCGAAAGTATGGATGGAGCGCTGGCTGCCAAGGCCGAGACCTTGCGTCCTTGAGAGTATGGAATGTGAGGACACGAGTATATTTCTGTTACCTTGAGGTGGTGGTTTGGCAACGTGCAGTGGTCGCGCCTTCTCGCGGGTACACCCGAAGTGGGACTAGCTTCGTAATCACCCTTGGTAGCGCAATGACTAGACTCTTATGTATACTTCTTTTGATCCATTCCTCTTCTCTTCTACAACCCTGAACTTCAAGTCTTCGTCGACCAACTTCACGGCCATCAGCAAGGACGTGGGAAACGATATGTCGGCGTTAGATGAGCAGTCAGAGAGCGATCACGATCAAATGTAAGTTCCTCGCGTTCACGAATTAGGATGACTTATACTGACACGTCCCTTCAGCAGCCAGCAAAACGCCAAATCACCTCTTCTGCGTCTTCCTGCCGAGCTCCGCAACCAGATCTTTGCCCTCGCCCTTATACAGCCAACCATTGAGATCTTCTGGTCCGAACCGCACTTGAAGTTCAGGTTTCATGAGGATTGTCGGCCAGACTACGTTCGACAACCGCTCAACCTCCTCTTCGTGTGTCGACAAACCCATGCTGAGACTGCCACTCTTCCCTACAAGCTTAACATATTTGCTGTCGATTTCGTTTACCAGCGTGATCCTCCGAAGAACTTTCTTTATCAGAGGACAGTGGAGCAGAGGGAAGTGATGGGCAGTGTCAGCGAGCGAAACCCAAACACTGGAAAAGCTGGAAAGCCTATGTCCGCAACGAGATGGATGGCTTCTATGGAAGCTGAGGCTTTCGTGCTTTATACTTGGAAACGAGGTGAGATGGAGGCTTGACTGCGCCGCGATTCTCCAGTTGTGAGAGCGAGTGGATGCATGCGTCTCATTATCTATTTGTCTATGCAACAAGAGGTTTAATACAGCCAATTTCAATCCCTGCGAGTATGTTTTTGAGATGTAGAGCTACTTGTCCCGTGCACCTGCCTTGTGCGACCTGCGCACTGACTGCAAACATATACCCTTTCGTTTTCAGTCCTCTCCTATGCCTACACCTACGTCTGTGGTTCGCGCTGCAACACCCACTACCAGAGCTGACGCCGACATGAATTCAGCGAAGCAGTCGGAAGAAGCGCGCGCGCACATGTAGGTCACAAAGTAAGCCAGTCTCTTGGGAGCAGGTGGTAATCAGTGACTGCAGTACTCAACGCAATGCTACCGCCTCCCCACTTCTTCGTCTCCCCGCAGAGATCCGCAACATGATCTTCGCCTACGCCCTCAGTCACGGCGACATCGAGCTGAAGGTCATTCCCAGGATAATAAACGGACCCAGTCGTAAGGGCTGCTGGAAGCATCGCAACTGGGCAAATCCTTTCAACATCAGTCTGATCTACACATGTCGCCAGATTCACTTCGAGACCGCACTACTTCCATACAAGCTCAATGTCTTTGTGGTTTTCGGGAACGACGACGCCTTTCAGGACTTCTTTACACACCGGACATTGGCACAGGTTGGTGCTCTGGCGAGAGTGCGGAGGCAACCGGACACGCGTTTGGGAGCGCGACCTGCGACTGAATGGTTGGAGCGACTGAAGGTTTGCAGCGCGAGGACATGGAGGAGTCGAGACTAGGGCTTCATATGGCGGATGGAATGCTGTGTACAGTCGAGCACCGTCTCTACGTCGACATTGCATCTCACCATACACGTGTTCTTAGTTGTCAATGCCTTCGCGCAGGGCTGCGCTTGTACAACTTCTCTCTTATCTACAGCAAAGCAGTCTAGCAAATAAGAGAACCAGTCCTCAACTCTGACCTTCATTTCTAACTTTACTTTTACCAGTCCTTCGTCATCATCTACTAGCGCGCCGAGCAGCAGTTATATATACCTCTCATCCTAATCATTCTTTCTCTTTTACACTCACCCATTCACCTTCTTCGGCTACCCGATAACATCATCAAGTTAAGCATGTCGCTTCCCGAGGAGCAGCAAGAAGACACCAGCTCCAGTATGACCTCTTCCGAAGCGCGACCAGAGGAGCCCGAAAGCGAAGAGGAGCTCAATGCGATGTGAGTTCATCTTTGAAGGGCGTGCCTTGACCAACACTGACGCAACCTTCTTTGAAGCACCTACGTCAACGCAACAACTTCACCTCTCCTCGTCCTCCCGGCAGAACTGCGAAACATGATCTTCGAGTACGCCATGTATCATGAAACCATCAACTTACACCTGAAATACAACGGGCGGACAGGCCTCGCCATGCGCACACCTGAGCCACGCCATAGTGAGCCTCTGCTCTTCGTCAGTCGCCAGATCACGTCAGAGGTGGCCTTACTACCATACAAACTCAACGTTTTCTCCATCAATTTCCATCGCTATGCCGATCTCGGCGACTTTCTGAACCAGCGAACGCCAGATCAACTTGATCTCATGGTCAAAGTGATGTGCAAGCTCACTAACCACGGCCATCAAGTGCACGTAGCATCTGCTGCCAAATGGATGGCGTTTCTCAAGGAAATGCTGAAGAAGGAGGCTTGAAGGACGGGAGTAGATGGTAGCGACGATTGATGCGAGGTGTGTGGTCAGTTTGACATCGTCACTGCAGGAGGCGGACACGACAGTCTCATCGCCCGGAGTATCCGTACACAATCTACTTCTCTCTTCGATAGCGTTTCCCAAGTCCTCTGTAACAGCCAAGTAGTGCAGTAGAAATTCAAATAACGGCTGCGTCACCTTCACGTACCTTTTGCGACTAGCGCGCAGACTAGTCAACGCATCTCCTTCTTGTTCCAACGCTCCTTCCCTTCTACACTCACCTCGTAGCCACCGCTAGGTAATACACACCTACAGTTGCCTACTACAGACACCCACCACTACTACAAACGCGCTTGCACACCACACCCAGGCTTATACATCACACCCACGGTTCAGTAGCCGATTTTGGAAATCTACGCCAGACTCCTACACACCAACCTACCAGCTACCCGCATACAAGCAGCCGCTCCGATATACTCGTTCCCAAAATGCAGTCAGACGCCAAGAAAATAATCGCGCAACAGACCCATCGCGCGGATGAGATGTGAGTCAGTGCCTACCTGAGATGAGTCCTCCAAAACTAACAGACTGCCATAGCTTCAAGCGCAATGCGACGACCTCACCTCTGCTCCTCCTACCTGCGGAACTCCGAAACATGATCTACGTTCTCGCCATGAGCCACGGAGACATAATAATGGACTTCAACGACGCCGTGTATGGAACCAAGGCAGCAGATCGGAACCGGTGGCCCGACCACCAAGCAGAACCTCAAGCGGAACCTCTGCTCTTCGTCTGCCGCCAGATCTATGCGGAAGTCGCATTGCTACCTTACAAGCTCAACAGGTTCAAGATTAGCGGCAATCTCTGTTACGATCTTTACTTTATGCTCGACCGGCGGACTGAGAAGCAGATTGCGCTGATGGAGGAGGTGTGGTGGATGTACGCTGATGATGGCGAAGAGTGGTGCCGTACAGGACTGGAATGGCTGCGGTTTCTTTGCAAGTATGACTACGACGAGGAACTCCGTATGCGGATGGGTGATGATTCGAGTGAGGATTCGAGCGAGGATGAGGATGACGATTAATATATACGATGGGAGGTAGGGTGTAGGTCTGTCATCGCCTCTGCGATGGCCGGCCGTGGCTCCCTCAATCTATCCTGATGACGGGGACCGCCTGCCCCAAGAGTCGTTTCTTTCGACTCCGTTACGTAGTAAGGTTAGAGAATTCCGATACTTGGAGTTATTCATCGTGACCTCCAAATGTCCCAAGCATCTACGCTGTGCATTACTTACAACTCCTTGATCAAGACAAGGCGACAATGCATCGCCCTCACCAGTCTAAACAAAGTCTCAAATACCTGTCGTTGCCGCAAAGAGAGAGTCGTGACTGCAGCCTTGACGTTGAGCCTGAGGCACCATCTCGGCCCTACTATTGCTCAAATTCTCCATGTGGCTGAGGCGAAGCTGCGCGATGGCGCAAGGCAAAAGAAGGGTCCCCTTCCGGCACCCGGAACTTCGCCAATCTTCGGCGATAAGAGCCCTGCCTGATCGCCCCTCCGCTGATTGGCTCGGCCAAAAGCGGTCATAGCGTACCTTCATCGAAGCTTCCCAAGCAATGCGCAACGGGAAACGCATGTTCTCACGCCATATGCAGACATTGAGATAGTGAATATCGGATTTATGAGTGACATTCGATAGAGTGGAGCCTGCTGCGTAGTTTGGGCAGGCAGACGAGCGGATTCAGGCAATCTTGGGCTGGCGAGGCAGCGTGGAAGGGCATGGAATTGTTTGGAATCTTCTCTCGCTCGGCGCAGCCGGTGCATTTGCAACATCCCGGTTACTACTTTTAAGTCGACAAGCGTTCGCCCTCCCACGCACCCCAATATACACTGTGAACACGCACCTTGCCTCCGAGTCAGATACCCGTTTCTCTTTACTTCTCGACCGCGAAGATTCCCCGCGGCGACTTTAGGTAAGCGCCTTTACGCTCATTGTGTCAGCACTTCGACGAGTTACCCGCGCCTTCTTTCACCTGCGAGGCTGAGCTGCAACCGGGCGACTACTGCGACTTTTGGCCCCCCAGGACTTGACACTGACTTGATTTAAGATCTTCCCGACACCGCGACTCGCGCTCTCCACAGATCACCCAGAGACCTTTCTATATTGCCCCTCAACCCGACTTTTACGACCCCGCTAGCCCCTCGTCTACATCTCAAACACACAACCACGAACCGCGACCATGGTCAAAGACACAAAGTTCTACGATATCCTGGGGGTAAGCACAATCATCTCCACGAACAACTGAAGCGAGAAGACTAACAATCCACAGGTAGCGCCAGACTGCGCCGAGTCACAACTAAAGACGGCGTACAAGAAGGGAGCGCTCAAGTGGCATCCCGATAAGAACGCCCACAACCCCGAGGCCGCCGACAAGTTCAAGGACCTCTCCCACGCATACGAAGTTCTCTCAGACCCGCAGAAGCGCCAAATATACGACCAATATGGCGAGGAAGGACTCGAGCAAGGCGGCATGGGCGGCGGTGGCGGCATGGCAGCCGAGGACCTATTCGCACAGTTCTTCGGCGGCGGCGGCGGCCCCTTCGGTGGCATGTTTGGTGGCGGCATGGGCGGCGGACGTGAACAAGGACCCAAGAAGGCGCGCACAATCTCGCACGTCCACAAGGTCTCGCTCGAAGACGTCTACCGCGGCAAGGTGTCCAAGCTCGCCCTACAGAAATCCGTCATCTGCCCCAAGTGCCACGGCGCGGGCGGTAAGGACGGCGCTGTCAAGAAGTGCGCTGGCTGCGACGGCCGCGGTATGAAGCACATGATGCGCCAAATGGGACCCATGATCCAGCGCTTCCAGACCGTCTGCCCAGACTGCCAGGGCGAAGGAGAAATCATCCGCGACAAGGACCGCTGCAAGCAGTGCAACGGCAAGAAGACGATAATCGAGCGCAAGGTGCTGCACGTCCACGTTGACCGCGGCGTCAAGTCAGGCCACAAGATCGAGTTCCGCGGCGAAGGCGACCAACTCCCCGGCGTAGAACCCGGTGACGTTGTTTTCGAAATCGAGCAGAAACCACACGCGCGCTTCCAACGCAAAGACGACGACCTCTTCTACCACGCCGAAATCGACCTCCTGACCGCGCTGGCCGGCGGCCAGATCCACATCGAGCACCTCGACGAGCGCTGGTTAACCGTCGACATCATCCCCGGCGAGTGCATCTCCCCCGGCGAAGTCAAGGTCATCCGCGGCCAGGGCATGCCGTCGTACCGCCACCACGACTTCGGCAACTTGTACATCCAGTTCGACGTCAAGTTCCCGGAGCGCCTCGGTAACAACGAGGACGGCGGGCCCATGTCCCCCGAACAGATTCGCGCGCTGGAGTCTGTGCTGCCGCCCCGCAAGGTACCGGAGTCTATGCCTCCGGCTGATGCTATGACGGAGGACTTTACGCTCGAGGATGTTGATGCGGGTGGTGAGGGCCAGCGCGCGAGGGGTATGGGCGGGATGGAGGATGAGGATGATGATATGCATCCGGGGGCTGAGCGCGTGCAGTGTGCGTCTCAGTAAGAGGTGTGTGCGGTACCATCGTTTCTGGGGTGGAGTAGAGACGGAGTTAGCATGATTTTACGATGCATGAATGCAAGGAACGAAGTATGAGGCTGTAGAAGGAAGGAAGATGGGGGCGTGAGAGGAGTTTCTTTCTGCATTGGAGGTTTTCGACAACTGCTAGCCTTTGAGAGATGAGGCTTCTGCGATACCAAAGAGAGTTTGTGTTTTTCCTTCTTTACTTTCTGTAAGCAAAGGCATCATTATAGCTTTGTTGCTTGTTGCCGGCGTTCTCTTAGACAGGGGAGAGCTACGACAATGGCATTTCTTGGTAAACTGTGGGTTTAGTAGTGAGATGATAATGCGATGGTTCTGTCTTACTTGTTCGTGAGGGGTTCGCAACTATATGATTGATGTCCTGACATGTGACATCGCTCATCATGACATGTAGCGATGAAGTAAGGTTTGCCATCCCTGTACCCCCGGGCCTTGGCGGTGGCACGATGGCATTGGATTAGTGATACGTTGCTGCTGGAGACCCTTCTTTCTTTAACGTCTCTTCTCACATTCTTGTATAGTCTATACTGTCTTACTAGCCCTTCGTCCACTCCTAAGCTCACCTATCCGCTACTTATCTACCATCCTACCGTCCCCTACCCCCAAAAACACCCCACCCCCCCAGAACCTCCCTCTCCCCCCAAAACAACCAACTCCCCTCCTCACCCTCCCCATACTTACCCAGCCCTTCTCTCCTCCCCCTCTCCCCAAGTTCACCCCACCTCATCAAAAGATTCCCATCAAGCACACCCCTCGCCCCAGTCCCTGCATCCCACCCCCCATCACCCGTCGCCTCGCTGCCCATTCGAAACGCGCGCGGATTGAGCGAGCACGGCGAGTCGAGCGTGTTGGCGAGGTAAGCCGTCAAATTAGATAAACGGCGGTAGGAATCCTCGGTTAGGGGGGTGAGCAGAGCGAGGGTGCCGGATTGTGTTGTGTGCAGGATTTGGTGGAGGGGTTGTTGGGGGGATGGTGGGGAGGGGGTTGTGGTGTCCATGTCGTCTTCGTCGGTGGCGGCGGGGTTGGCGTTGGATGTGAAGGCATCGGTTGTGGAAGGGAGGGATAGGTAGGATTGGACGAGGTGGAGGGAGGTGGGGAAGTGGCCGGTGTGGAAGGTGGATTTGTGGAGGAGGCGGGAGCCCGCTTCGGATTTGGGGTCTGTGAGATGGATGTGTTAGTTGGCTGCACGGGGTGGTGTTTCCAAGTAGAAGGTGATGGGTACGTACTATCAGGATCGAATTGCAGGACCTGCAGGTTCATATCTGCGTCTGCGACGATGAGGTGGAGTTGCTGGTCAAAAGGCAGGAAATCCACTACGATGGTTTCTAGATCATGCTTTGAACGGGAGAAGAGAGACATCTTGTAAGGCTCTTCCTGTTTGGTACATCAGCATCGAATCTCATGCAGCGGAGTTACTGTAATTGGAGGAGAACTTACTGTATATCCCGTGAACCAGACACCTCGGTATGCATCAGCCATAGCCAACATACCCGTTCCAGGCAAGTTCTTCAAGTCGCTGACGTAACATTGCATGTCCATAAACGCGACTGGCAGCAAGGTGCCGTCTTCCTTGAGACCTCGTACCATGCACTTTTGTCCCTGAGCCATGATCATGAAGCCTTGTGTTCCTAGCCCTGAGATGGCGGATACCGCGCCTTTAACTTCATCCTTGACGATGAGCTTGAGGCGCTTGTTAGTCTCCGGGCGATCGGGTTCCGGTACAACAGTGATGACTTCGAAAATGCGAATGCAACCCTTAGTTGCGAGATCTTCGCCGTGTACAATCGAAGTGCCGACTGCGATGAGGTCTTTGCGCTGGTGTGTTACTTCGCTGACTTCGAGGTTGAGTGTTTCAATGCAGAGGATGACTTCCTGGGGATCTAGGATGTGCGTATCGATAATCGTCCAGGACTTCTCGTCTAGTAGTTTTAGGACGCCACGCTCAATCTTGGGCTTGAAGCTCATGTCCTCCTTGGGTAGCTCATAGTGGTACGTCTCACTGGGATCCAGTTGGTACTCTTCGAACTGGCCTGTTCCAACAACGTATAACCCTGCCGGGTGATAGGCAAGGGCGTGTACCTCTGCATCCATTGGCATGCGTCGTGTTGCCCATCCGAGGTGACCGTAGTGTGTTTGAGGCGGAAGTTGTGAGATACGCAGCGTGTCTGTAGAATCAAGGTATGCGAAACCGCGCTGGCAGTTTGATGTGTGGAACGATGTAAGACCCTTGACAGGCTTGCCACTAAGGCCAATCACGCGTGGTGCGCTTGATGATTCCTTGAAGATGAACGCCGGAGTTGTGCATCGTTGAAAGACGGTACTGTAGCCACAGATATCGCTCACTGCTAGCAGTGTACTTTCGAACCCTTGGTCCTCAGAACCTGCATCTTCGATGTATCTGGGTATGTGTTGTTGCGACAGCTTGACCCATCTCAGGTTTTGAGTCCAGAGTTCCGAAGCAGATCTTGATGGAGAATGGAAAGCCTTGTAGATGACGAGGTTATCACTGGAAGTGCGGATCTGAATATCGTTAGTCGCTAGAGTGATTTCAGTCTAATGTAGTTCTTACAATCAGATGAGGCGACTTCGTAGTTGCATCCCCCAAGTCCGCGGCTAGAATCTCGGTGATGGTAGCTTTGATCGCGCTCCGCTTAGGAACATAATCCATTGCTAGTACCGGCGGTAAGAAGCTCAACGCCTCTGCAACATAACACGGCTTCTCCATGTCGGACATGGCAAATACGCGAAGACCACCTTCTGGTGTCAGGAGGAACGCAAAGACTTCCGTGAAGCTGGATGACTTGAACAGACTCGCCGAAAGCCATGTTGTTCCCGTCAGCCCAGTCGCTTCAACGTCTTCAAGCTCGCCGTCACCGGTAGCCTTGAAGATCTTGACACTAGAGTCCTCGCGCAAGATGAGTAGGTATGGGTCTGCGAAACTGGCGTTGATGACGTTGATCTCGTTTCCGTTCTCTTCGTCTTCCATGGGTAGGATTTGGTCCATATTAAGTTCTAGTCAAGGATGTTAGTCTGAAAAGATAATGATGTAGATGGTATGGTTTACCCGAATCGTACGTCCTGACTTCTGTCCGCATGACCTGCACGACCTTTGTACCAGCGGCTAACACGCCCACGAAGAGAGTCGAGCCTTCTTCACGCTCAAAATCGCCCTTGTCGGTTTCAGTCAGCTCGTTGCCGTTGACTTCGTACACGACAGTAGTTTCGGTGCCGTCGTCGATGGTTTTGGAGACAACCAAGTACTGGTCATAGTCCACATCAGTGGCCATGTTGGCTTCAGTGTCCTCGCCAAACGCAGCAGTCACATCTCCTGGGGCTTGCTTGCGAGCATGTACAGCCCAGACGCCATGGGCTGAAGGAAGCTCTTTGGTCGCGATACTGACAGGGTGAAGTTCGCGGTCAAGAGCGGTGATGGCTCCAGCCGACCCTCTACCCGTAGACAGCATGATCTCGCCCTTGTTCAAAGAATCGGTAACCTTGCCAGGGTGGAGGACGGCGGTCTTGATCGGTGCTATGCTTGGCAAGACGTCGTGTATCCTGAAAGTGTAGGTGCCGGGCGCAGTGGGCTCGGACACAGCTGCAGTAATCTTTTGAACTGCTGGAGCTGTGTCGTTGTAGAGATCGTCCTCCATATCATCCATATCCTCCTCGTCAGACATGTCCTCGTCGCCATCGGAATCAGCATTCGTCTGCTTGCGTCGCAGTTGAGTGGATGAGCCAGTCCAGCCTAGCATTACTGACTCGCCGTCCTCGCTTCCAACGAACAGTCGCCCTCTGCCGAGATTGCTTGTACATGAAGCGGCAGCTTTGAGGATTTGACCGCCATGGTCTTGGGAGACAGTCTGAATAGTCATTCCAGACACAGTACGGCCGTCGAGAGTGAATGTCAGGATAAGGATGCGCCCGCTGTTGAGCACGATCATCACATCACCCGTGTCCTGCGATAACAGCTCGACTTGGCATCCTTCCAATTGGAGGGCCAGATCTGACTGGTCGCTGAGCGGGAACGATGTACAAGCCTTGGCAAACTCGTTGACGGCCACGCCATTCGTCTTTCCTCCCTGGTCGACATGTATGATCTCGTTTCCTCCTACCAATAGAGCGCCGCCAATTGGAGATGGCAGCGGTACGACTCTCGTAATGTCGTAGGGCAGTCCGGTGACTGAGAGGAGTGTAGTAGAGGCCTTTTGTTCGAGATCGAGGGTGAAGACGGAGTAGGTGAGGATGTCTTTGCGGTGGGCGAGCAAAGACGGGGCGGTGGCTCGCGAGGCAGCGACTATGCCAAAGGTGGGTTCGCGGTACTCGTGCAGAAAGGCGAGGTGGACGGGGTGTGTGAGGGTAGGGTCGAGGTTGGTGAGTGGGAGGACAAAGGAGGAGGAATACGGCGTCTTCTTCTCGCCATTCGCCTGCTCAGCCTTGGTCTCCTTGGGAGCCTCAGCATCGGAATCATAGTCATCTTCGACGAGATCACGCTGGCGAAAGGGCAGAATGGCGAGGTTGTGGGTGCCGAACTTGAGGGCGGCGCATCTGCTGCTGGGGTCTGCCGTCAAGAAGTTGTACGTGTCTTTGAGATCAGCGGACCAAGGGGCAATGCCGGGCAAGTCTGGGTTCTCATAGTAGTGTATTGATATTGTATGGAGGTTGTACGTCTCCGGGTCCCACTCCACCAAACTGAGCTTCGCATCCCGAAACGCCACCAGCAGCGACTCGCCCTTTGACTTTGTGTTGAGCGCTTTCACGCGCGCCAGCGATATGACGGTGCCGGCGAGGGGGAACTCGCCCACCAGCACCAGCTTGGCCGTGCTTTCGGTGCGCTGCAACGGCACGTCGGCCGCCTCTGTGTCGAGGTTGGCCGCGGCATTCTCCGACTCGTTTCCTCCGCCCGGGGTGACTTCGGTCGTGGTGGCCTTGAGCTCGAAGATCTGGAGCAGCGAGTTCTTTGCGACGACTAGGTTGTTTGACCTAGAGTGCACGAAGGGCAGGCTGATGGCATGGCTGACGGCGGTGGGCGGGGCTATCTCAGTGTAGCACTGCATGGTGGTGGTCGAAGGTCGCTGCCACACTTCTCATGGCAGTCGTGCGTGGGTGGGGCGGGATAGCTCAGCGCGAATTTGTGGTGTTGACCGAGGTCGCGTCAAAAGAGCTCATGCGCGATTCTGTCTAGCGTGTTGTGTTGGAGCTCCAGCCCGGGAAGGTGCGACCCATGCTAGCTGTTCTGGGCAGGATCGAAGCAGGGTTCTGGCCGCTAGACGTCATTCCAAACATCGGCGGCTTCTACCTGGAATCCCCTCTTCTCTCCTCCAGCGATAGCAACTGCTGTCAACGGGTATCAACATGGCGCTGATACAGACCTCTCTCATCTGGGTCGCCTACGCCGTCGCCGTGGGAATCCTCTTCCTCATCGCGTCCACATTCGTCTATGTCTACCAGAAGCCGCGCGATCGCGCCGCGGCCGTTACCATCGTCTGCATCTTCACCACTCTCGCCCTGCTCGCAACCGTCCTCCTCATTCCCGTCGACGTCGCTCTCGTCTCGTCTACCTCGCGATCCAGCTTAGGTCGCAAGAAGGATTGGGCGACACCAGAGAAGGTGGATAGCATCGTCTACACTCTGCGCATCGTCTACTACACGCTCTACTCGCTCGATGCGCTTCTCTGCCTTCTCGTCATCCCCTTTACCTACTTCTGGTACGAGGAATACGATGAGGATGCGGCCGAGCATGGCGAGCAGACCGCTGGCCAGCGCATTGCTGGTGCTCTCAAGTGGACTCTCGGCTTCCTCATCTTCGTAGTCGCAATCTTCCTCGTCGGTTTCTTCGTGCCTTTTGCGAAGCAGGCCAAGGATGACAAGCGCCTGGATCTTGACTACTTCAAGCATCTCCTCTCGGAGAACCGTAAGTAGCAATTACAGGTTATTTATGACATCGACTAACTCCAGCAGATGGCGAACGCGCTCTATCCTTTGGCCTCGGCTTCCTCATCACGGTTGGAACCGTCCTATTCGTGCTCTACACCGGTGCTGGAATGGCTCTCCTCCCTGTCGCCATGATCAAGTCCGCGCCATCCGTCTCAGCCCCCACACTCGCCGCAAACACCGCGTCCCAGCTGGAGAACAACCGTGAGCGCCAGAGACAGCTTGAAGGTCGCAACGAAGGCAGCGAGGGCGGACTAGACAGCAGGGACAGACGCGAACTGGAAGCCCTCGTCCGCGAAGAGCGCACCCTCATCCGTCGCGAGCGTCTCGCTGCCGAGTCAAGCGGGGAGGACCGCCATTGGATCGTCAAGGCCTGGATCGAGACCGAAGCCTTCTTCCGCCCGCTGAAGCTCATCGGCGGCCTCATCCTCATGGTCTTCGCCCTCGTCATCTTCGCCAGCATGCTCATCACCGGCATCGACAAGGCCAAGAACTCCATCTGCGGCGCCCACTGCGGCTACATCCTCGGCCACATCAACATCTTCCAGCCGCTCAACTACATCCTCGTCAAGTCCGCCAAGGTCTTCCCCATCGACTATGTTATGTTCCTACTCCTCGTCCTTTTCTTCTTCTCCGCCTCTGTCGTCGGCATTGCGACCGCTGGTATCCGCTTCCTGTGGATCACCATCTTCAAGATTCGCAAGGGACATACTTCGCCCCAGGCACTCCTCATGGCTACCGTCCTCCTCACGCTCATCACCCTCGCGATCAACTACTCTGTCGCCATGGTCGTCGCACCCCAATACGCTACCTGGGGCCCGCAAACCTACTGCGACATGAAGACCAACAGCCTAGATGAACAACCCGACTGCACCGAGCACAAGGACCTCATCAAGCCCTGCAGCGAACTCGCCACCAACCCCGCTGCTCAGCAGGTCTGCACACCTTCCGTCCTCAGCACCTTCATCAACCGCGTCACCATCAACTTCCCCTTCTTTGGCGTTGTTCTCTTCTGGGCTCAATTCGCCTTTTTGGGTGTCTACCTCATTGTCTTCTTGACTACGCTGTTCAAGGCACCTAGTCTCGATCAGGAACAGATTGATCGTGATCTTGAGGAGGAAGAGGAGGAGGGTTTGTTGGCTAGTACTGGCCGTAGATTCGGTGCTGCGTGGAGTGATGTTACTGGGAGGGCTAGGAAGCCTACGGGCTATGGTGCGACGGATCGAGATGAGAGGATTCAGTAGGTGGGGAGTGTTGGGATGTCTCAAAAGTGGGTGTAAATTGTATTTCGAGGTATAGAAGGTAATTTGATCTGGGGCATGCGTGGGATGGTATGTTTGTCTTTCTGTCTTTCATATTTCGGTTCCAGTTGTTTGCACTTTCTTAGCTGTCTTATCTCTTTGGTTCGTATGATACCTCATTGTGGCGTTTAGCAAGTTTGCAAATACATGTTCAATGTCTACTAAGAGTATCTCCGCGACTCCTCTCTCGTTTATGTCAAACTGTCTTGGTCAATTTGGCATACCATCAGCTTAATTTGCAGACGCCCGTCGAATGCGGAACGCGAGGTGACCACGCCTTTGGAATGACGGGTGTACTTTGGGAGTCGCGGTCACTTCGAATACTCAGTGAGCAAGTCATGGCTGTCGAACGCGGAAGTCGAGGTGACCGCGTCTTTGAATCAGGCGACATACGTTGGAAGGCGAGGTGACCGCGCCTTTAGACGCCCGACCTTCGTAGAAAGTCGCGGTCACCTCGAATAACCAGTGAGCAGGACATGGCTTTGTACGTATATATAGTCTGCTCCTGCTTCGTTACTCTTCTACTCATCCTCTACAAGTCCCTTCTTTGTATTCTTACACACTTCGTCCTCCTACCTGAACATCAACCTCGAGTCACCATGGCCAAGGCCAAGCGCAAGCGCATTCTGGAGTCTCCGCCCAACTCCCCGCCGGTCAAGAAGGGACGCCCCAAGGAACTCCAGGATCAGGTTGCAACTGTGTCTGAAGCTCCTCACGATCAAGTTGATCCAGTTCAGGCCGTTCCTCAGGACGTTCCTCAAGATGCTCAAGAAGACGCCCCTCAAGGAGTTCAACAAGACATTCCTCAAGTCGTTTTTCAAGAAGATCTCCGCGACCGCATGTAAGTTATTCACCCTGGTAACTACATACGTAACTAACATTGTAATGTAGCAGCATTTCCAACGCCACGAACTCACCTCTACTTCGTCTTCCCGCCGAGATCAGAAACATGATCTTTTCCTACGTGTACATTGGCAAGGAATATGACTTCAGAAAAGGTCTCTACACAACAACATATGGTCATTATCATCGTGTGGACGACGAGATGTTTGCTGGACTTAAGAGAGAAGCCTGCCTATCTTTCGTCTGTCGTCAACTCAATGCCGAAACGTCTCTTCTGCCGTACAAACTTGGGAACTTTTGGTTCTTCATCCAAGGTGCAAGAACAGGGACTGCTGGGCTTGAGATGTTGGAAACTTTCTTGATGAAAAGAACCGACGAGCAGATTGATGCGATTGCTCAGCTAACACTCGAGCAACGGTCTGATTGGGGAGATGAAGGCTGGCGGCGAACTGGACCTGCCGTAAATTGGATCGCCGCGATGGAGGAAATTGCGGACTATGCCGATCAGGGGGATCTATGGGGACCCTACGGTAGCGAGTTGTTTGATGTCGGAAGTATCGGACCGTCTGGTATTGAGGGGCGGGTTTGGCCGCCTTTGGAAATCTATTCGCGGTCCCGGGACTAGTTCCTTCCACGGTATTACTCTTTTATCTGTCCATCCAGCTAGCTGGATTTTTCTGGTCGTCGCTATGATTCGGATGCTACCAATACCCTACATCCTCTTGCTTCCTTTAACATCTTCATGAACATACGAAGTCGAGGTGACGGTACAAGAGTACGACTTCTTTATGTTTCTACTCAGCATAAGCAACGGGACGTTATACTTGCGATTTGTTTTGGTCGCGCTTTCATTGCAATTGTCAGCTCGGTACGGCTTTCGCATTCCAGGTAATCCGGTACTATTCCTGGATTATTGCGCAGATCAGCAGTTGTAGCAGTGATGTGTTTGTTGTTAGTGACGTCACCTATTGACATGCGGCTGTCTGATGTGGAAGCTGCGGCTCTTATAACGGCCGGCTCAGATTAGAAGTCACTCTCACTTCGATTGGTCAGCCGAGCTTGGGTGATCTTCTCGACCCATTAGCGTCTGCTTTGCTACTCACTCTTGCCCCATCTCCATCGAAACACCAAGTGCAAGTCAACATGGCTAAGCGCAAGCGCCTATTGACCCCTTCCGCTACCACGCAGTCTGCGAAAGAAGCACGAGACGACAGGGTATCGCGTCGCGCAGCTGCTCAGGATCAACGCCAGAATGCTGAGACTGTTCGCCTTCAAGCTGTTCGCGACCAAGCTCGTCGAGATCAAATGTAGGGTTTCGCTCTACTTCGCAGAGGGTGCGACTGACGATAGCTAGCACTACGCTCAACGCCGTCAACTCGCCTCTTCTGCGCCTTCCCGCTGAGCTGAGGAATATGATCTTCGCTCATGTCTACGCTGGCACACGCTTTTACGTTGACGATAAAGGGTTCTTAAAATACACGATAGAACTAGTCGGTCTAAGTCGTGTCTGCCGCCAGACACACGCTGAAGCATCTTTGCAACCCTATGGGCTTGGTGTGTTCGACTTTGCCATCCGCTGGACACCTACGATCATGGGACTCTGGATGCTGGATAAATTTCTGGGGAGACTAAAGCCTAGGCAGATTGAAGCGATGGTTAGTCTGGAGTTCACCCAACGGTCAATCACATTAAATGGCGATTGGCATCAAACAAGGCCTGCTGCATACTGGGTCGCCAAGTTGGAAGATCTTCATGTCTCTTTGGGTGGGTTGTATTCCGTCGAAGCCTTCTTGCAAGACTTCGATATCTCCTCGCTTGGGCCATCTGACTAGGAAGGCGAGGTATTCATGAACTTGGTATTCCCTCTCTTCTCACGAGTCTTCCTGTATCCATTGTCGAGACGGCTATATCCTCTCGGTTGCTGTAATCACTTCAATACGAATCAATGTACTCTCTGAGTGACAATTGTACGTCACCTTGACACAAACGGCTGTCAAAGCTGAAAGCCGCGGTGACTGCGTCTTTGAAACGGCCAGCGTATTTCAAAATCCGCGGTCACCGCGAGTCGTCAGCATGCATTGTTCCTTCACTAATATATAAACTACGACTGTTCTCATCAACTTCTTCTTTCATTACCTCTTTCTATCACCCCTCTACTTCTTTCCTTCCGATTCCACAAGCTCAACGTCATGCGCCGCGGTAGGAAGCGCGCTCTGCCGTCTTCGGCCGTCACCTTGGCCAAGAAGCAGTATCTGGATGCGGGAGACAACCGTATGATTCAAGAGGCTATGGATCGTATCCAAGCTCGCGATCGCTCTCAGACTCGGCGCGATGACATGTAAGACCCAAATCTCGTAACAAATTGAACGTCTAGCTAACAGTTTTGTACAGTTACAAATCCAACGCTACTGAATCCCCTTTACTCTGTCTTCCAGCTGAGTTGAGGAATATGATCTTCCGCTGGGTCTTCCGCGGTGTCGAGTACGGTCTTGTCGACAATTGGAGGCCTCTTGACAGCGTTGTCCCTCTGCAGGTCAAAAACGCATCCGGTTCCCACACGCTTGACGATCTCAACCTGCCTCTTGTGTGTCGCCAGATCTACGCAGAGACCGCTTTGTTACCATATAGCCTTGGGACATTCGATATCTGGGACAAGTCATTATCCACCGAGGAAGGCCAGCAGGCGGTTGGCAGGTTCCTGAAGGAGAGGACGCATGAGCAGATTGACGCGATCTCAAGCTTGGTAATCGAGACATTCGAAGACGAGGATGGTTACCTCAATCTGGTGGAGCAGACTGGTGCGTATTGGGTCGCAAACATGACGGAGGCCGAGTACTAGAGGAGTCTTCCGGCCCTCGCTGTTCCTTCCGTCAACACAAGCGTTTGACCATTAGATGGTGACGATTACACTAGCATGATTGCGGTATTCTTATCCTCACAAAGAGTTACCTGGTGTCTATTGTGACAGCCACCGTCTCCGCAGCTGCAGAGACCCAAATATACTATCAAGTTGATTGATGTCCTTGTTTGCTATGAGTACCACTATATTACCGGAAGCCACAGAACCATGAGTGTGTTGCTGGCTTTACCATGTGAATCTGAACAGTGCAATACCGAGGCAGTCATCTGACGAGAAGCTAGGCAACCTCCAATATTGGAGTTTGCACTCACTTCGGTCACCCAGCAACGTCAACAACGCGGCTGCTTCTTTCTATCCTTGGCGCAGGCTTCTACACTCTCACTTCTGCACCGCTCTCACGCTATTCTTCGCCCACTACACTCCTCGACTCCTTCGAGTTCACTCTCTCGACGCTCAATCACAAGGTCGCCATCAATGTCTTCAGCATTCAAGGGAAAGCAAATCGCAGCCGGTCAAAAGTGGAAAGCACGCAAGCGTGACAAAATGTGAGTCTTCCCATCTCGCAGTGAGAGTTCCATGACTGACGATGTCTTATAGCACCGAGCTCAACGCGATCCAGTCTCCGCTCCTTCGTCTACCCGCCGAGATCAGGGAAATGATCTATACAAATGTCTTCCGCAATGAGGTCTTCGAGCTTGATCAGAATCTCAAGCCTGATGTCGAGGCGTGGATCCTCAACGGAGCTGTTACACTCACATCTCACGATACCGGTTCGCATCCTCAAAAGTACCCAGGCATGGCGCTGCTTCTGGCTTCTAGCCAAATTCATCAAGAAGCCGCTCTACATCCTTACAAGCTCGCAACATTCGACTTCGGTGTCTCATACAACTCCGGCCGCCTTGTTGGAATCGGTCCTAAGCACATAGCTATGAAGTTCTTTTTGAAGGAGAGATCGATGGCGCAAGCTGAGGTCCTTGCCAGGATGCAGGTCTGTGTGAGTGGAGAACAATGGTCTCCTCAAAAAGCTCTAGAGAGCAGGGCGACGGCGAGCAGGAGGAAGGGAAGCATGAGGACGGGAGACGGGGCATACTGGGCTGCAGAGTTGGGCTGCCAGGACTTCTTCTCTTAGCTGTCCGAGATATATCTTGTGAGGCCACAACATCATAAATCACAACGACGGCGATGATGAAGCTTCTACCGGTAGCTGTACTGTCTTTATAAAGAATGTCATGTACTGGGCACGGCTCCAGCAATACACTCTCGACACTCTCCCTGCTCTTCGTGCATATCACGACAGTCGATGTGCGACAGGCCACTGCCGGATATATTCGTGAGCCCTGAGGCAATAAGCCGCTCGGGTGTCAGAACAGTCGTTTGCAATGACGTATTCTTAAAATGGCAACCGCTATGAGATTCGGACTTACCTTAGTCACCCAGCAACCACAACAACAACACGACGTCCTCTTTACATCCCCATATTTCACCCACACGCTCTACCATTGCCGCTGCACCCAGTTTCGTCCATACTGCGCCCACAGCGCCACATCGTCCCAACGCATCCAGTCTCCGCAGGCAACAAGATGGCCGACGGAAGTCCCCACGAAGCCGTAGCGGAGGTGTACCTTCTACAAGATGCTTCTCGCCGCGACTTGATGTAAGTCTGCTCCTATTCATGCCCATTGGCTCTGCGACTGACCATAGATGCTAGAACAGAACTCAACGCCGCCCAATCTCCCCTTCTGCGCCTTCCTGCCGAGATCCGGAACGCGATCTACACCTTCGTGTTCAGTGATCAGGTTTACAGATACGATGTATCAGGCAACAACGACTCCTCGATCATCTGTCGCGCTGAGTATCCGTGTCTTGGTCTGCTTCTCGCTTCTCGACAAGTTCATCATGAAACCGCCTTGCTTCCCTACGAGCTGGCGACCTTCGTCTTTGAAATCAAAGAGCTATGGAAACCTTCAGAACTACACACATTCGCGACAAAGAGATTGAAAGCGCAACTTGCAGCACTTGGTCTGGTGGAGGTTGTGTGGCGGAAGAGCAGATGGCGTGTGTCTGCGGCCGACTTCTTGACGGACTACGATGACGACTTGTTGGTCGATGGAGGACTCTGGGGTGATTGGTTCCATCATGTACTCTGCGCGTAGCAATCTTGTGCATATATTGGCAGAGGCACTTGCTGGAGCGGATGTTATTCAAACAGAATGGTTCAGTACCTTCAAAAACTTCTTTGAAGTATACTTAGCCTTGAGTGTTTGCAATAGAACAATTTCCTGATGCATCTACTATGAATAAATAACTACGTTGGGGTATTGATAACAGATTAAGGGAAGAACCATGCCATCTGTGAAAGTCGACGTTGCATTCGATGCGAAAGCTCCCCTCGCTGTATGTGTCTTGTCTAAACAGTCTAATCCGTAGGTGGAAGACGTTCGTTACCCATGAGGCACGGCTACCCAGCGCCGCGACAACGAGACTTCCTCATTGTAGCCTTGGCGTATTTCCCTACACTCCCGCACTTCTCTCGCGCTCTCATCTACTCCACACCCCACAGTCTCACCTACCGCGCTCACACACAGCCATCTCGTCGGCAATGTTTCGGACCTGTTTCGGAACACAGATGCTTCACCGGGCTCGTCGTAGGGCTCGTCGTCTCAAGGCCGCGGCTCGCAAGCGGCTTCTCCAGGAACGTCAACGTGCTCGGCTGGAAGAAATGTAAGCCTCCCCTTGTTGTAGTTGACAGAATTTCACGTAGCTAATATCGGAACTTCAGCACCCAATCCAACGCCGTACGCTCTCCTCTACTCCGTCTTCCTGCCGAGATCAGAAACCTGGTGTATCACTACGTGTTCTGCGACGAAGTCTACATACTGAACGATATGAATTGGGTACATGAGAGGAGGATTACTTTGAGATCTTCTAGCTGCAACGATCTAGCCCTACTTCAAGTCTCTCGTCAGCTTCATGAGGAAACGGCACTGCTTCCGTACAAGCTCGCAACCTTCGACTTGGGCGTTGATGAATGGATAGTTGAAGCTAGCAAAGACGATGCTATCGTGACGTTTTTGGAGCTGAGATCAATGGCTCAAATCAGAGCCCTTAGTAGATTGGAGTATCACAACTATCTCAGAGCGTGGATGAAGGATGACATCGAGACGGGAACCGGGTTGTACTGGGCTGAATATTGGGACTGCAAGAAATTCGTCTCTTACAAGAACACTGACGATGGTCAGATTGTTTGAGCTCTTCAATCTTGAAACCGCAAGTAGACACTCCCTAGCGGCGCTAGAGGGATCCGGGAAGGGCCAATCAGAGCGCGGAATGAAGGTGGCAATTTGCATATGACGCTTTCTCAATATTACTTCTCTGCCCTGGTGTTCACACGCATCTTGAACACGAAAAAGCCAAAGCGAATGTGCGTTTGCGCCGTCTTAGCTAAGTTTCTCAAACTCGCGCGCTTCTCCAACACTCCCTGATTCGCTCACTCCGACCGCGCTTGTCCACTTTCCTCACACTCGCCCATTTCCTTTCCACGCTCGCACGCTCGCACGCCCTGTATCAATTCCAATGCAGCGTTCGGAAGTTGCCACCCAGTCTCAACAGCTCGCCGCGCTGGCTTCCACCGCCGCGCCAGATGACAAAAAGAAACGCACCTTCGAAACCGGTGCAACGAAATCTCCTCAAGATCCGGAAGTCAACGACCGCATGTATGTCTACAGCCGTGCACTTGTTGCGAGAAACGTCACTAACGTCGTGTTGCAGTACCGCGCGGAACGCTGCGAATTCTCCGCTCCTTCGCCTTCCCGCGGAACTCCGCAATATGATATACGGTCGCGTTTTCAACAACATTACCTACAAACTGTATATGCCGTACGGAGCGTACCCGTTGTGCGAAAGCTCATTCCAAGAGACAGACATGGGGCTGATTCTGGTATCCCGTCAAATCCATGCTGAGACCGCATATCTTCCTTACGAGCTCAGCACATTTGATTTTCTGGTCTACGACGCCAACAAGAGTCAATGGAAGTCCGATGTGAGCAAGTTCCTCGCTAAGCGTTCCGAAGAACAGATCAAAGCTATGTCTTGTTTGACGCTACGCTGTTACGTCTGTGAAGAACAGTCATTTGCAATGGGGACTGGATTATACTGGGTTAAGAGGCTGAAGATCAAGTAATATCGATCCATCGTGCGCCATGCACGAAGGAATCGCTAGTATACACTGGGCTTGATAGGCGAAGGTTGGAGCAGGCAGAAGAGCCTTGTGGCAGTCACATCTCACAAATCAATTTTGATGTACATCAATACCGCTGTTCAGTATGAACCGCATTTCACCTCTGAGCTATCACGGACCGCACTGGAAGCTGGTAAGAGCAGTAACGTTCGTAACCGGTCAACTGCGTAGGAATGGTCGTTGAAGCTGGAAAGCTGTGACATGCACGGCTCATCTCACATGTGTATCATGAAGTTGGTAACTACACCTTGCAGTAAGACGCGGTGAGCAGCACTGCTATACGTCTCGTGTTATATCTCTATCTCTGCTGAATGAGTCTTGAGATAGCACAAGGCTCGTTGCAAGGTGTGCTTTCGGCATGACGCGTTCAAATTTGTTCTGACCCGGCGTTCTTACTCAGTATGGTGGCCTAGCAACCGAGGTGCGTAGGTGTTTACATGTCGTCTTGGCGAGCTCTCGCACACTCCTCCACCTTGCACCTTCACTACCCTACTTTCCTCACTCACTCACTAGCTTCTTAACGTTGCCGTCACTTGAAGCGCACACCAAAATGCCGTCTCGCAAGCGCTCAGCGAAGCCTCCAGCCGAGGTGCCCTCTTCCAACAAGCAGCGCGATGCCAGGGCTCGCCAGAGAGCAGCGCTTCGAGATCAAGCCTACAAGCAGCAAGGTCTTCGCGGTGATGCGCGTCGCGATCAGGCGCTAGTTGATAAGACGCGCCGCAAGAAGTCCGCTGCCCCTAAAGTCTCTCACCAGAAAGGTCTTCACCAAACCATGCAAGTCCCCGGCTTCACAAGGCATGTTCGAAAGCTGATACCTCGCTTTAGCAGCAAGCTAAATGCCACCAACTCCCCTCTTCTTCGTCTTCCCGCCGAGCTCCGCAACATCGTTTACGGCTATGTCTTTGAAGGCAGGCGCTACGAGCTTGGTGGGTATCTGTTCACCGGTAAAAGGCCAGAAGAAGGGAACACACTTTTCTGGCGAACGTCTCGAAGAAACGACATTGGTCTACTACTCGCTTCCCGTCAGCTTTATGCTGAAACCGCGTTACTTCCTTACAAGCTCGGCATTTTCCAGTTTGAGTTTGAGGAACCCGACTTCGATGAAGATGAGTGGTATGAGGAGGTACTGCAAGACTTCCTCCGCGCTAGGTCCCGAAAGCAGATAGCTGCAATCGCTACAATGGAAGTCAGCACACAGGAGATGTATGGCACCATGTGGGAAAACACTCAGTCTGGGTTTGATTGGGCGATGGAAATGTGTGTGTGGTGATTCGGAAGAGTGCCAGTCAGGGGACAATATGCCTGAGCTCGTATCGATGTCATGAATCGGATCCTTTCCTGGACCACTTCTGCCAGGACTGGAGAGCGACCGTCTATTCAGATCGACTCATCTCAAATATGGCAATTAGGAGTGGTTCGGAGAACTTGTATCTGCAGCGGTATGTCTAATCAATATACACTATGTGCACTCCGCCACCTGCAAAGAGGTTTCACCAAAGAGTGCAAGTGCTTGTGGTGAAAATACTTCTTGTCCAAGTGAACCTACTTTTATGGATCTGCTATGAAGTTCGTAAGTTGCGAGTGGTTCGTTCCGCTCTTCATCGGCACAGTACCGTTGGGTGGAGTGGATGATAACCAAGTAAAGAGACCTCGCATGTTCTATCGTATCTTTAGGACTCCCTTCTACCTCATCTTCTATCGACACTATTCTTGATATTTCCAACATCCCAAAAACACATCTATTATCATGGCGCCTCCGAAGCGCGTACAGAAACCGTGTGCTGGCGCACAATCTACCAGAAAGAAAGCGCGCGATATTCGAGCTCAACGAAGGGAAGCGGCGCGTGAGCAAATCTTTCGTGACAAGCTTCTCCCAGATCAAGTTCTTCCGGATGAAGCTCTTCAAGGTCAAGCTCGCCGCGACAATATGTAGGCTCCCCTTTCCCACGTAATCAAGAGTGTCGACTAACAAACCATCGTAGCACTCAACTCAACGCTCTCAACTCACCCCTCCTTCGCCTGCCGGCCGAAATCAGGAATGTCATCTTCGTTTACGTCTTCATCGGCATGGAGTATGCATTTGACGAATACTGCTGGGAGGATCCCGAGACTCAGTGCCTGGACTCGTTCGACGAATGTAATCTGGGTCTCATCGCTGCGTCGCGCCAACTCTATGCCGAGACAGGCCTCCTCCCGTATAAGCTCGGCTTCTTCGGTTTCGAGTTCAGGGTTCCCAAGGGCAGATGGTCATACTGTGTGGAGAGGTTTATGGAGAACAGAACCAGGGAACAAGAGCTGGTTATGGAAGATAAGAACATGGTGGTTTGCCAACTCGGTATGCAGGCAGGAGCTGATCGTTACTATCATGGTAAGTTGGCTTGGGATAATCCATATCTTGTTACAGGAAGATGAACAGGGTATTTGTGGAAAGGCGTTGCCTAGCAAATAAATAGAGGAGTGAATTGGATGAAGGTGAAGGTAGCACTGCGATACCTCTCAGACGCGATCTCGAAGGGATAATAGCGAATTCTGGAGAAGAAACGAACAAACACGCGATTTCTAATCAAAGATTCGTAATAATTCATTCCGGGGCGAGTATGCTCAAAGCTACAGTACAATGCAAACCTTCCGTATTTCATCTAGGCGCCGAGGCTCTCCGTCTCTCGTTCTCTTTAAGATGTGGAGCCCGTGTAGGGTCTGAGCTTGTATGTTCCACTGTATGAATGGTGATACTCGGTATTCTACTAAGTAAGTCGTCTCTTTCGTGATCGTGTTCGGGATCGTGATACTCAGTCGGACTTTGAGACACCGCACTTGTTGGAGCAGAAGACGCGCTGTCCGCAGTGGCAGCACCTATGTTCACATTTAGTGGCGGAGGTAAGCTATGGATTAGCCAATCTTCTCTCCCGGAGTGCATAGAATGCGCGATCTGGCTAAGCCCTAGTCGGATATCGCTTGGGTCGAGCCGATTGCCGGGCTCCTTGACTACGATTCTTTTGATCAGATCGACGCACTGTGTCGTCCATATAACGTTTGCCGGGATGCGCGTGGCTTTCTGAGCAGTGTCCCGTAGGCTGAAAAGATGCTTGATGAACTCAGGCTTGACATCCTTGGAAGTTTGATTATAAAACTTGGGGTCCGCCGGGATACTCTTTTCGAGTGACTTGCGGAAGGATTTGACATGATGATGGTCTAGATTGACAACGTAGGTTACGATCTCGGAAAGGACGCATCCAAAAGACCATACATCCGCACTCCTACAATCCGCTTTTGGGGGAGTCTCCTGATCCAATTCCGGTGCCTTGTACATACCCGAATCTCTCTCGGGTACAGCGTTGGACACAGATTTCTGTCTCTCGGTTCTGTGCGTCTTCTGTGAGTGTGAAGGAACCAACAAAGTGTTGTTTGCATCCAAGTATTTGCTGGGGCCCTCAGGTAATCTCTTGATTTTGATCACCGCGAGCCCGAAGTCAGCGAGTTTCCACTGTCCCACAGGGTATAGTTCATTCTTAGTGGTTGTTTCAGGATAGACCACTAGGATGTTCTCTGGTTTGATGTCACGAATGTAGCTTGGCACGATGTCTAGTAGTGCTGTCTTCGAGAAGCTTCCAACGATTCCCAGAACACCGACGAAGCTCCGAAACCTCCACCGAAGTTCCCACAGCAACGAGGCTCTTAGCCCATCGTAACCACAACGAAGGCCACAGGCCAATTACTATGGATTAAGGCTTCAGCCCTTTACATCAACCACCCATGTTTGTGTGTCTAACAGTAGCATCGGTTAGTGGTCGGGTGTGCAACATCGTAAGTAGTGAAGCAACAATGGCCTGGTTGATTGGAATCCATCACCTCGAACACTGTGTCGCCACATATATGTTCCGCGTCTTGTTGGTAGGCGTCCGTGTTCTGAGGTTCATGCCGGTCGAGGAGTGGCACAGAGCGAAGCTCACCCCACTGAACAGGCTCGAAAGCGGCATCCACATCCCCAACCGGCCCATGACATGCTGCGCTTATTATCGCACTGCAACTGCCTCCTCGGGGCAATACTTCGTTAGAAGCCCGGAAACATACTCCCACGAGAATGACTCCAAGAATCGCACCAAGAGCTACAGCTAGAGATAGTTAGTGCTATTGCCTAGAGTCTGTAGATTACGTTAGGATGCGAAAGGAAACTTACTCGTCATCAATGGTCGAGGACTAGTGCCTAGATACAGTAGCTCTCCAACGAAACCCTCTTCTCCATTATACGTTGCCAATACAGTCAGGAAGATAGACTGTGACAATAGCCAATGGAGAGTTGTGAAGACGACTATAAGAGGGAGACCATATTTCCAAGGAAGGGAGAGGAAGTATGTGGAGCGCTGTGATCCGACCGGGGAACTCACGCGCAAACTTTTTCTTTCTAGGCCGTAGCCTTGCCACTCAGATTCCACGCAGAAGCATGTCAGCAAGGCGTTTGAGCTTATGTAGAGAAGAGAGAGTAGGAACTGCCACATGTTTGCGAAGAACACAATAGACAAGAAGCCTCTCATCATCGACGCTAGCGGGATTATTAACGGAGATTGACGCTCTTGGAAGAATTTTGCATACCTGGTTTTGCTGCTTCTATATCTAGTGCAAGTTGGCCAAAGGTATACTGATCCGTTTCGCCCCAACCGATATTTAGGATATGGCGAGCGGAACCTGCACGGCCGGTAATAGCGATGAAACTCCCTATCATAGCCGCACCACCACTAAGGACGATAATGGTATGCCTAGAAGTTGTTAGATTAATTAAGATGCGTCGTTGCTAAAGTGACTTACAGTCCAAAGTTCCATCCTAAACGTTTTCTAGAAACGACATGAAACCATCTTATTTGCGTTGGAGACCATATATGCGTCCGCTCCGATGACCATGGTACCTTCTCTTGCATCAAATCCACCTTGTTTGTAAGACAGAACATCTTGGTAGTGTTGTCGCCTTTAGCAAGAAACACAGCGATTGCATCGCCGATCGTGGAGAGGGGTTTGGTGGTTGGCTCTTCATTGGAAAGAATCTTGACGCTGTATATCATGCATACAAGTTTGATGAGGTTGACACAGCATACGACTATAAAGTAAGCAAGCAGATGGAAGTTATAGAAAACATACCAATCATTATCTCCAATGAAAAGCTCACTGAGCATTTCTCTTCAAGTGGCGCCTCTGCGACAAGGCATTCGTCAACCTTCCAACCAAGTATGTTCCAATCCTCGACGATAGACGGATTATCAAGCCACAAGCGTGGTTGTCGACCTGCTTTTCGGTTAGAGCCATTTCTGGCAAGCATACTTGCACATACTCAGACTCACAGTCGAAGTTATTGGTAGTTCCGCAAAGCCAGTCGTATTCCATCCAAAATCCTACAACCATGACATTCGGTAACTGCTTAGAGAAGAGCAGCGTGTTATTTATCGGATCTCCAGAAGAAGAAACATCCTCCCCAACTAGTATGTCGGATCCATTAAACGCAAAATGAGGGATCAAAGTTGAAGAGTTCCAGAGGTAGTCGTAATTCGATACGAAGATGACATGGGACCGGTTGCCATAGATGTTTGAGTAGGCGGTCAAGCAGTCGAACGGGTTCATACTACGCTGGTATCGCTTGTTCATCACATACTCTTGGACCGCAGAGCATTCAACGTCGTTGCAACCGCGATTGACATTGAACAGTCGTTCTCCGTCTATCTTTTGGCTCAACAACTTGCGATGTCTTGTATGTTTCCGTTCTAGCCCTGTCAGGTATTGTTCTCGACGCCAATTGTACATCCACTTGGTCTGGCTAAAGTTGACGGGCCCACCGGTCAGGAACTCAGGTGTTACGATGTGCATGTAAACGTCGTTCATAGGCTGAGCACTGTGTATCGCGGAGTTGTAACTAGCCTTAATGTTAGCGCATGATTCTTCAGTCTATACGTGAAACAACTCTCACAGGAGGTGCAAGGGCAGAGAAGAAGCCGCCAGTATACACCAAAGCACTCGGTTGCGTGCGCTGATGAACCGGAGATTGCGGAGACTCGGAATGCCAATATCTACCCACTGCTGACGTTGGTGTAGTCCGTCGATCTCTTTCCTCGTAGGTGCCAGCAAAAGTTGCATGAACAAATTTGAGGAGGATAACAGCAGCGTGGATAAGGCGTTGATTATGATATGAAGGTAGCGATTGAGATTCGCAGCTGTTGTACAATCGCCTATGAACAGTCGCGGGTTGATCGGATCCATAATTCCCGGTTCTTGTACTGAGTGTCTACGGAGGTAGATGGTTGCGCATAGATTGAGCAGCAGCGTCAAGGCAGCCATTGCACAACCACCACCGAGGGTTGTTTTGCGCCTCGTGCGCCAAAACTTAAAGGCCTCCCAGGATTGATGCTTCTCAAAACGAGCTGTTGGAGCACTTTGTTAGCGCAAGACCACAAAGGAATGCGGTCGAGGGCTGCTTCTAGTCTCGTTCAAGGGAAGTTTTAAGATACACTGACCTTGACCGTCGGAACCGCTAGCTGTTCTAGCCTTGTTATGAAGAGATCTATAATCGTACATGTCTGCGGAGCGTTAGCTTTCAATATGCTGCTCTGTGTCCTTGCATGAGCAGCAGGCGGGATATATTCTGTAAGGTAATGGGGTAAGCTGAACAGACGTAGCCTTTAGGGTACTATGAAATGGTCCGTGACACCATGCACGTATCAGAGTGAGGTCCGTTATCAAGCGCTTGGTTGACTTGGCTTGATTGTTGGCAAGTCTGGCAGTCTAGGCTTCGCCTCCACGATAAGTTATGCATGGAGTGTGTTGTAGGACCGATACATATGATTGGCTGTGACTCGGCCTACAAGGCTCAATACGATGTCCGGTGCACGTCGTATGAACAGCAGCCGCCGGAAATGGCAGGCGCATCGCGGGCTGCTTGAGCTGGAAACGCCAGGAAAAAGCAGATATGCAGCCTGATGCGGGTTAGCCAATCGGCATCCACAGTCCTCCTGTTGCTTGCTGCAGCGACGTGCTTTCATGCCATGCACACTCGAAGCACATTTGACAGTACCTTCAGCGGATTGAGGCTCTGTTCGCCGTGTTTTGATATATATGCGCTCATTTGACTGTCCAACGGTAGTATGCAAGGCTGATTTCTCGAATAGTCAGCACTCCGAATCAGCCTCGCCCGATCATTCGCCAAATACATTGCCTACTGCCCTCTGAGCGCCGACCATAAATCTGATATGCCTCGTCAATCGGTACACAATGTTGTTGAAGAGAAAACTTCGGGATAGATAACAAAAAAGAAGTTGGAAACGTTCTTGCACGAGAGGTACCCTCATGTCTCGCCTATGGCTGAGTTTGCTATCGAAGTACGTCGCGCATGTCAAAGCGCATATATCTACGAGGCTGAGTTACCAAGGAAAAACGCAAGAAATGAGAGTTCTATGCACCTGAGGAGATACCCGAGGTATGTGCATGCGCATAGTCCGCTCTCGCAACCAACACGGATGCTGACTGCATGAAATAAAGACAGCCCTCCGGTGAGCCTTCTCCAGAGGACACGAACTCCCAAGGTCCTGACTAACGTGTGTAGCGCTTTGAAGAAGAAGAATGAGTGATAGATGAAGGTGTCAGGCTGCAGCCGCAGATTGGCTTGTTCGTGGTCTTGGCGCTACGTCATGAGTAGTTACGTAATTCACTGGACACAGTCAAGCTCCCAACCGCCCCTTCGTAAACCTTCACCGGTTTGAATACAACACTTTAGGGGACTCGTGGCAGGAGGGCCTTGTTCCTCTAGATGATATTTGTGGTGGCACGTAGGCTTTCGATAACAACTATGAAACAAATCGTATGGTCAGATCCAGAACAGCTGTCATATGACATGGCCCTGAGGCAGTTCGCAGTCCCGATTGGGGCACAAAAAGGAAGGCGGACCAGTCTAATCTTTTAGGAAAAAGCGATCAGGGCAGATTGTAACTTTGCGTGGAGACAAGGCCATCCTAAGCGTTCCTATTGGCTGCAGCGACCTGGAAAGGCGTACACTGCCTCAGCCTTGTGGGTGTTTGAGCTTATCTCTTTAGCCTGTGAGCGCCCCTCGACGAGTCTTACAACAACTCAATAGCTTTCACTCGGTCTTCTTACACAACCGCACATGGAGTTCGCTAGCAGGAATGAAGTTTTTGACGACTGGGAAGTGCCATTGCAGCGCATATGTGCCAACCGGGAACGGCTGTTTGATGACATGGGGCCGTTCCAGGTGCGCCTTCTCCGTATGGGTAAGCCAGTGTTCTCCACAAACATCTCAGTTAGGAGAAGCATGCTTATACAATGCAGATACACGGAAGAATGCAGTCTTGTGTCCGAAAGACTTGTTAGAGCTTGGAGACCACCTCCTAAAAACCAGTGACGATGACTATCGGATTCTGTACGTGACCAGTCTCTAAGACTTTATGATGAGGCTAACGCGAAGTAAGGTTCCTTTTGCCAGGAGTTCTCGTTGTCTCCCTTGATGAGCTCGAAGGAAGCGATGCTGACTGTGATGAAAAATTGGCAAATCTCCAGCATGTTTGTAGACGTCCTTTTGAAGTTCGGTGATCAGCCTCAGATCTTTTATGAGTCCTCGGGATTTCGGCAGTTGTTTCAATCAGTGGATGGATCTTTTGGTAAGTTCATCAGTTACCTTATGATATGATCAATTGTTGATACGAAGTAAGCTGACTGATATCTCCCAGAGCTATGTTATCAGTTCATGTATGTTGAACGAAACGGGAAGCGGCCACCACGGGATATCTGGTCGTTCAGGCAAACGGGTGTTACGCACAAATTCTCATCCGAAAGGTGTAGTAGTCAGGTTGTTGTGATCCATCCCAACGACGAGGCTGTGGCGCAGTCAAAGCTGGAGGCACTGGCCGAGTCTTCGAATACAGCACAGTTGACACAACATCCATTAACCGTCCATCTCGTCATCCTATTGTCATACATGGCATACTGGCAAGACTATCTAGAAAGCCTCGCGAGTGACCTGGAGCAGATAGTAAGCAAATGCTCTATCCAATACATGCAAAGCTCACAGATGACAGCGACGACGTATTGATGTTGTCGAAATCTGCGAGTCAGATGCCAATCCTGCCATCAATCCTGAGCGCCTCCAAACACTTCGGCTCATCGAAGATAAGATAGTTTGTAAAGCATGCAAATGTCTCCGCAGCAACATTGTTCTTGTACAGACCTTGATGAGTATCAACACAACACTTGCGGCCAATATTCCATTACTGTGAGAATCGTCACATGGCGTGCATCGGGAATTGCAAATCATGGAGCATCGCTTAGAAAGCCACCTCGATGTAGCAGATACATTGGCACAACGTGTACAAGCCACACTAGGATTGGTAGGAGAAGAGAAGTCGCAAATTGAACGACATCACTAACACATCTACAGCTCACCAATCTTCTCGATATTGAGAATCAGGCAAACTCGAGAGAGATAAGCACGCGCATACTGCGACTAACACAGGAAGGCGTTGACGATAACGCTACCGCTAAAGTCATCACTGTCTTCACTCTGATATATCTACCTGCTTCGTTTATGGCTGTGAGTTGGCTACATAGTCGAGTACTTGCTTGAACGTCCTGACTCATAGATCTAGTCGTTCCTCGGTATGAACCTTTTCGACTTCAAAAGCGAAGACGGCTCCTTACAGGCGAGCCCTCAGTTCTGGATCTTCGTGGTAACGACAGTGCCGTTGACGATGCTCACCGTCGGCGCATGGTATCTGTACAAGACCAGACACAACAGAATAAGGAAAGCTAAATCGACCGCCGAGGCCGTGTGAGACGTTGTTCCTTCCGGAGCTGGAAAAATTTGATCAACATTGTTACTGGAAAGTGCACACCACGTCTTCAGTAAGTGACCGCATTGCGAATGGAGGTCAAGGTGATGAAATCAAAGGCTATGAGCTTCATTTGGACAACGTCGATAGATCAAAGGGCGAACAAACGGAGTTGAGATAGGTTCCGTGCGCCGGGACTATGACGCATCTGGAAATGATCCACATATGCCCTAAAGAAGTTTGGCTCGCGGTTCGCGTCATAACCTGTACCCTCCACGCGTGGACGCGTCAAGCTCTCGTAGACATTCAGCCATCACGATACAATGCCTGTACCTTCTAAAGTTATGTCCCATTCTGTTAATTACCAGAGTGCTTCCACACGCTCCCAGGAGCTATCCATGCCCGATGTTGTCGACGTTCTCTCCCCCGAACGCGACCAGCATCGTCGCATACGCTTCGCTCGACGCGAAGATCTCCTACCGGTTCGCAATCGCACAAACACTGGCCCTCGCACCAACGGCGATGTCGATACTATAAGGATCGCGGAAGACAGGGTCGCAGTATCGCTACGACCATGGTGATGCGCTTAGGTGGGGGAAACAACTCGCGATACATTCGAGCCTTGGAAATACTACTCTTCAGTATTGAAGATGCATGTCACTACTTGTGTGCTTAGAGTCACGGGCGACGCATGACGGCGCTTCTGTCATAAGAGGTCAGCGCAGTATTTCGAGATCCGAAGCAGCAAGGACCCATGGCGCTCTATCTCGCAGCATCAGGCCTTCGCGGGTTAGCTCATGCGAGGCTCCACCGAAGTCTGGAGCGCCTGTGATTTTGGTGATCGCAATCAGTAGTGTGAGCATGGGGAAGATCTTGGAGAACAATCTAGCATCATGCACTCAACAGCCTGCGGCAACGTGTCCTCCGCGAAGACGCAACCAGAAGTAAGTGTTCGATGGTCATTCACTGAATACTTGTATCAGCTTTTTGAGTTGGCGTACCAAGACTGCGGCAGTCTGAGATCAAACCGGAGCAGCAACGTTGCCACTAGTCCATTCGATCAATTCACATTACATGCCCTTCGTCGGCCAATCGATGTCCCTTCCAAACAGTGTTAACTTCACTCAACGTGCTTTCGCGTTGATACAACGCAGCCGAAGAACAACGGAATTGTAAGAGTGAACGACAAAGAACTCTCTCTGATCGATTGCTCTACTCCCAAGTTCACTCAACTTTTCGGCTAGCCATCGGTTGAAGTGAGCCTTTGTACGCCACGTTGACAATATTACTTACACTACTTGTATTCTGCCCCCTTTCCTCTCCTTCAACCAGTACTCTTCCCACTGACACATAAGCCCCCAACGCAGCACAACATGTCGTCTGGGAGATTCCGCACCCCCCAAGATTCGTTTTACAACCGAGTCTACGCTAGACCCGCGACGTACGCGTCATCCCGCCCTCTTGAAGACACCCACACTCCTCAATGTCGAGCTCGTCGCGACCAAATGTAAGAGCCTCAATCCCTAATCTCACGAATGCAAAACTGACATACTACGTAGAAGTGAGCTTAACGCAGCCAACTCGCCCCTCCTCCGCCTACCCGCCGAGCTACGCAACACAATCTATACCTACGTCTTTAGCAGCACAGCCTGCGGCTTCGTAGATCATAACAACGACAGGGACTTCGATCCCGGTCAGATATTCTCGTTCCATAGGTGCAATTTCGGCTTAGTAGCCACATCTCGTCAGCTCTACGCTGAAACCGCGTTGCTTCCATATAAACTTGGGTTATTTCAATTTTTTCTCCACCATCCGAGAGCCCCGTGGGAAGTTTATGTAAGGGCTTTCATCGGCAGCAGATCGGAGGAACAGCTTAGAGCTATGGGCGAGGAGTTTGAAGTCGTTGGATATGATCCTGAGATCAGAAACGATAGGCCATATTGGGGTACTGGGGTGCAATGGGCTGACGCATTCGCTAAGAATAATGTGAAGGCATTGTGTCCGGAATGGTACAGACGAAGAATAGGGGAAATTTGAGACCGTTAGTGGAGCGTCTATGTATACATGCGGTGGTATTCGTCGAGTTACAAATCTATGGGTATTCTGGCTATTGCAGTTAGTTACTACATTATCATCTTTCCTTTTACTCAGAGAGATGTGAGTATACAATGATGAGAATGCCCATAGTACCTAGGTAATTGATTCTTCGGTGGACGCAGTTCATCTCTTCCAAGTCTTGCTATGTGAAATATTACATGACGACTGGAGAACTGTAACAAAGGGTTGAATCCGATATAGATCTTCGGATGAGCGACTCAAGGCGGTGCACCCTGCCCTCCGCCGGCAGCTAGTCAAACAACGCTAGCCGCATTCAACAACTGGACCGCCCAGGTGCTCTCACCTTCCACTACGACGCAGCCTTGCTACAAGACCACCTCGCTTTCGGCACCCCAAGTCCACATCATCATGGCACCACGAAAGCGCAAAGCGCCGCTCCCGGCTACTGCACAATCCGCAAAAAAGAGTCGAGACGAGAGAGTTCGTCGAAGGGGCGTGATACGGGATCTAGGTTCACTCGATCGGCTGTAAGTACCACAACGAGCTACGCGTTTGATGCGCCTAATAAATGCCACAGCACTGAGCTCAACTCTGTTGACTCACCTCTTCTTCACCTTCCACCCGAGATCAGAGACATGATCTTCACCTACGTCTTCAGCGGCGAAGAGTACCTTTTCCGCAAAGATGAGGTTCTTGGAGATGCGCTACTCCTCTCTTCTGGACGATCATTTACGGAGTTGAACATGAGTCTTCTCTTGGTCTCACGTCAAGCCCACGCCGAGACCGCCTTGCTCCCGTATAAGCTCAATACTATTTGCTTTCACTTCGAACCAACCTACCTCGTTGAAAAGCTCTGGGTTTCATATATCGCAACATTCCTTGAGAAGCGGTCGCTACAACAGATCGAGGCAATCGTCGATTTGCAGACCTATATGGATGGTTTTGGAGGTTCCTGGAACATCATAAGTGGATCCGGACTATACTGGGCTAACAGGAAGGCTGTCTTTGACCTCTTCAAGAAATCTCTCTAGATGATGTGGAAGGCTTGTATGAACAACATGAATCGGATCTCATTCGAACTATCTGAGTCAGAACGAGAGAGCGACCGTATGTCTGCATTGGGGAAGCTTCGAAGTGAAGGAATGGGGTAGCAATGAACGGTGAAACCTGGCAATTGCAGACAACACGCATGGCCCTCCATTGTCGCCTTCAGCAGCCATTAGCTTAGTAGAGAATGCCGCACCTATACAAGTCTGGCAGTCTGCTCCCAACCTACTTCTACTCCCCTCCATATTCAACCGACCACCTCGCTCATATCACACCACCCGCAGCACAACACACCAAGATGTCACGAAAGTGCTCAACAATGCCTTCTCGTCTGAACGGCCAGCCCCCAGCAAAGAAGCGGCGCTTCGAGGGTGCTGAAGAGAGGGCAGCGATTCGACGTCTCCGCGAGCAAGCTCCTCGCGACAAGATGTAAGTCACCCAGCTTTTGCCATTTCGAAAGCTAATGTGTCGTTTGTAGCACCAAAGCCAACGCGACCAATTCGCCTCTTCTCCGCTTGCCAGGCGAAATACGCAACATGATCTACACCTACGTATTCGGCGACAACAAGTGGACGTTCACCGGCTGGACGACACCAAGGAACTCAGCGAGAGAGAACGACCTAGCGTTACTGCTTACCTCTCGTCAGCTTCATACAGAAACTGCATTGCTTCCATATATGCTTGGAAGGTTCCATTTCAGGATGATGTATATGGGAGTAGAGGCGGGAGAAGTTCGAGTGGGTGATTTTCTGGAAGAAAGATCCGAAGAGCAGCTTGCAGCCATTGGTAGTTTGGCGCTCCAGAGTTATGATAATGACCGCGATCGACCCACATATGATTGTGGAACCGGAGAGTACTGGGCAGAAAAGCTAGCATGGGTCCAAGATATTTGGCTATCCGCCTTGCCTTTTGCTAAATGTCCTCTTTTTCTTTTCTGAACATATGGTGGAGGGAGATTCATCGGAGTATCCTCTGAGCAGCGACATCGGCATGCCTGATGCATTAGCGGTCAATACCACACCCACTTCACATACCCGTTCTCCCAATGACTTGACCATGCGTGCGCACATTGTGCACTTTTCAAACGCCAGATGGGCGGCGGTGAGGTGAATATTCCGCTTCACACCTCCGCAGTGACGCTCCCGATTGGCCAGAGCGGCGCATTCCTCTCGCACCTGCGCGCGCACTCAGGGCCCTCACCGTGAGTGGCCATGCATCGGGTGACGCGTGTGAAGGGCGCGCATCGACGCGTTTTGTTGTTGTTTTCTTCTCGTTCGCGTTCCGAGTTCTTGACTTCCTCTCACCACCACGACCACTCACTTTCGTGTCGGCGGCCAACTCTTTCCACGCAGGTGTTCTTCGACTGTACAGCTTTGCCAGATTAATTGTACCCCTTACGACACTTGTACACCTCACCCTGGAGCCTACATCGACGTTGTACGAGGTGCACATCCGCTCGAACCCACCACCGCCATGGCGCCAGCTACCGTCTCGACGCCACAGAAGCGCAAAGCTTCACTCTCGCACGCCTCGGCCTCGGCTAAGCGTACCCGCTCCGTCTCGATATCCGTCAAGGTCACCCACACGGCCACCGATGATGGCCCCAGCAGCCCAGATCTTCCTGTCGTACTCAAAAACCCACAAGCGTGTCTTGGTGGTATACCGGAAGAGCTTCTACTGAAGATCATGGAGCATGTGAAGGAAGTCGGCCGTGACGACGCACTCTCGAAGCTGTGTCGTACAGATAAACTCTGCAAGCGAATCGCGGAGGTGGTGATGTACAAGACCTTACGCGCCGTGAGCTCTACCAGGCACTACAAAAAGGCGGCGGCGATTGCCAGCAACCATCTCCTCTCCAGGCACATCCGCGAAATCAGTATCTTCTTCGGCGGGAAGCCCGTCAACAAGGATGCATGCAACAAGATCTTGGCCAACGCTCACGACATCCAAGCGTTCAACGTGACGGAGACATATGACCGGCCCGAGGATACACCGAAATGGTTGCAGATGTTGAACAGCGCTGTTGCGCGACCCGTCGGTGGTCATGTCAATCGATTTGCTAAGCTCAAGGAGCTCAATATTGCTTCCCGCCACCTCTCAGTGGAGGAGCTGTCCTGTGTGTTCCGTCTTCCCTCCCTCGAAACGCTTATCCTCTGGGAGATATGTCAAACAACACCTGTTGAGAACTGGTCGGTCCCCGAGTCGAGTAGCTCAATCCGGAAACTTCACCTGGTTCATGCAATGATGGACATTTCTGTTGTCGCACAAATGCTCCTCACGCTCAAGGCCCTCCACAGCTTTCGATACCACCGCAGTACCGGGAGGTGGGAGCCGTTCGCCGCAGAAGGCAATCCTTTGTCAATCTGGCCTGAGCACTCCTGGAAACTCCTGGGTGATGCGCTGAGGGGACATCGACACTCGTTAGAAGCGGTCTATGCGACGGACGATAGTGACAAAGACATCCTAGACCTGGTGTATCCTAACAGTCGGGACGTTGATACCCTGGGATCTCTCCGAGACTTTCCGAGGCTGAAGTGTTGCCATGTGCCGGTAGAGGCATTCCTCGATCCTAGGATCGGTGGAAATGATCGCTCATTGTATCTACCACCGCAAGTGGGAGAGGGTGGTACCGAGGCCAAGCCCGGTCGTCGAGGCTGTAGATGCGATTTTCGAGGGTCGGTCTGGTGTGCATAGTCGTTACGTATCTGTCGCGTCGAGTACTATGACGGGGAGGTCATCAAGTTGTTTGTAACTGTCGGTGTGTACCATAGTCTCCTTATCGACTTGGCTGCGTTTTGGGTCTGGTGTGATGAAGGTGCGTCTTCTACAAGTAATTAGTTCAGTAATAATGTATAATGGTTGCAAATCACCGCGTTACCAGTATCGTTGTCGGGTTTGCCCACACATATTTTAGGCGTGTCTTTGTCTGATTGCGACAGCAGCAAGGTAACGAGTCGCCGACGCGTCGCTGTACGTGAGTGCAACTCTGATCGATATCTTTGTGATAATGAGCTTCACCGCATGTGCACGGTGGCAAACATCAGCTAGAGATGCCTCGATCGTGAAGGTTGAGGCAAGCGCGCTCGCGTCGCGTCGCAACATGATGACGTAATATTGATTTCGATCTTAGCGTGGCGCGTTCCCCTCACACATCAGATCCACGACCTCAGACCTCGACATCTCAACCTCCGTGCATCATTGGCTGACACTGGTACTCAAACTCTACGCATTTCTGAGTAGACTATACTTTTTAATGACAGATATCGTGGCCTCTGTACGGCGCGCATCCCGAAGCCCAGCGTCTGCTTGTCCCTGCCTACCACAACGTTCGTGCGCTTGTTGGCTATCGCCCCTGTCGGAGTTGCGCGAATAATTGTTTCTTTCTTCCGCGCGTTTGCAGCGATTACGAAGGCCTTCGCTGGCCTTGGTCGCGCTCTACCGTATATCGTTGAAACATTCCTTAGGCGCGGAGGCCTTCCGCTCCTGGTAGGTACAATTCAAGATTCGACGCCGCCGAGCACCACTACGCGCAGACTAAGTTCGCACATTCCCTTTTCTATGATCCCCTTCCTCTTATCTCCTCTAGAGTCTGGCTGCGAACGCCTCTCGTCCAGGTGTTGTATATTGGTCCGCATGCCCAGACGCCTTGGAAGTCTTGGGCTCCGCTAGCGGGCCGTGGCAATGATGTTCGCTCCTTTCCCGAGGCCCTCCCGAGAGTACCAAGCCGGATATCTGTGGCGCACCATCTGTATACGAATTTCGCTGCTTGGCAACAGTACTCCACTCAAGAAGTGTATGGACACCTTCCCTATCAAGTTAGCGGAATTGTAGTCCTGACCTTCCGCATAGAGTATGGATGCCAACGGATGCCCAGAGTATATTGCTGTACCAAGACGGTAACATGGTACTGAATGGTCGTGTGGCAAGGCAACGGTCGAGGGCGAGATCTTGCACCATGAGGGTACCACACTCATATATATACCTGTTGAAGTGCATAGGAAATGTGCTCATTCCAGCTCAATCCTTCTCTTAGCTCCTCAAGATGAAGTTCTCACTCGCTGTGTTGGCACTCCCGGTTGCAGTCCAGGCTGCGCACTACTCCAAGTCGGAGTATGCCTCTGGCGCAATTCATCAAAAGTTGATGAAGTTGAAGAGTGTATGTTCATACTTTGCTTCTTTCGCCTTACGATCAAGTACTAACAACTTCTAGGATCAATGGGAAGTTGACGCAGCCCAAGGCAAGCAGGACTCCCAGCAGTGGAAGTCTTTCAAGAGCTTGAAGAAGGGACCTCATGGGCCCGACAAGGCCAAGCGTGTCCAATGCAAGGATGGTCTCGCCATCGTCGAGCAGGGCAATGCGAACCAGACGTTCAGGTGTAACAACATGGACCTCTACGACTTTGTCAACCACGCCGACATGGGAGGCCCTGAAGGCCAGGGTAGCTCTTCATGGGGCTGGACCGCTCGCAACGGCCGTGAGTTCGGTATTGTAGGCCAGTTCTCTGGTGCTGCGTTCGTCGAGATTCTCGAGGACGGTCAAATCCAGTACATGGGTCGCCTTCCCGCACAAAGTGTGGGTTCGCGATGGCGCGAGATTCGGGTACTGAACGACTATGTCATCATCGGCTCAGAGGCCGTTGGTCACAACGTTCAGATCTTCGACATGAAGAAGCTTCTGAGTGTCGACCCAAAGACCCCGAAGACATTCGACCCCAAGGCCGACCTCGTTGGTCTGTTCGACGAACTGCCCATCGGCCGCACACACAACGTTGTTGTTGACTGGGACAACGAGTACATCCTCGCTGTCGGTGCCCAGCCCCGAAACCAGACCTGCAAGGCTGGTCTCCAGTACATCGACCTCAAGAACCCTAGCAAGCCAACCTCTCCAGGCTGTGCTAGCCAGGACGGATACGTTCACGATGCCCAGTGTGTGACCTACAATGGTCCCGACCGCAAGTTCCGCGGCCGCAACATCTGCATCGGCTACAACGAAGACACCATGACCGTCTACGACTCCACCATGAAGAACGGAAACCCCGCCTCTGAGGTCATCTCCACCCTCTCTTACCCTGGTGCCACCTACTGCCATCAAGGATGGTGGACCGAGCGCAACTGGCACCAGTACGTCCTCCTTAACGACGAGCTCGATGAGCAGGAAGCTGTCGGTCCCGCTGCGTCCGGCCGCCCCGTCACCCACATCATCGACCTCACCGACCTCCGCAACCCCAAGGCCACCGGTACTTTCTACGCCACCGACAGCAAGGGTATCGACCACAACCTCTACATCGTCGATGGCCTCGCCTACCAGAGCAACTACGGCGCTGGTATCTGGGTACACGATGTCCGCAGCATCAGCAAGGACCCCACCGGAAAGGGCGTCAAGACCGAGGGCTTCTTCGACATCTACCCCGAGGATGACTCTGTTGGCGGTATCGTTCAGTTCGTTGGTACTTGGTCTCACTTCTTGTTCCCCTCTGGATACATCTTGGTCAACACCATCGAGCGTGGTGCTTTCACCGTCAAGCTCGCCAAGGGTCGCGGAGCTAAGCGCGGTCCTGGCTTCGGTGGAAAGTCAAAGGGCCAGGGCAGATAATCGCCTTGTAAATAGTGTAACATACAAAATCACATCTTTATCATTTCAAGTTTAGTCATCTCTGGTATCCATGTTTTGCATGCAAGTGTCATGGCTGCTCCAGGGCTGAACGTCGCTGCCGCGCCTGGTGCTGACCTGCTTAGACCATTCCTAATCAGGAAAGGTACGCAAAACACTCAGCCCTGGAACTCCTTCAAGGTTCCTCCGCTCACTGGAATGCTACTTAATCTCACCTGATTCACGCGTCTTCTATCAGCTCTCATATTGCCGTCGCACACGACTTCATCATGCAAGCGCCACGACGCACCTACCCCAGTCTCCATGCTATCCTGCGTCAGCCCTGGCTCGCCTCACTGCACACGCGCATCGCATCGGATGCCTCATCTACACAGAGTACCGGTTTCTGCATGCATTCAAAGCCGTGGGATGTTACACAAGATACTGTCCCGTCAGCTGTGTGTAAGACGGGACGTGCCATGTTGCCCTACCATCATGCTGGAACGCTTATGCGCTTGAGCGTGGGATGAAGGCAAAGTAGCGGTGACTACGCGAGACTGCTGATTATCAAGGCTTGTTCACCGGACGATGTTGTCAGACGTGTAAGTTTCAGCAAGCTTCCTATCACGGTCCATGGGTAGCGATAGTGCTGTCAGCTGCTCAACCCAGTGGCAGACGGAAACGGAGCACGGCGACACCGTTGTCTGCGCATGTATTCGCTACTTGCCGGCAGAAGCAACACGAACGCCACGCGGATAGGGCACGATGCAAAGACACCGATTGGCTTAAACGGCTTACTGCAGGCCTTCAGTCAACAACCTCGCTGCTATGAGTGGCTGCCTTTGCCATTGAGTATGTTGCTGGCGATGTAGAGCAGAGCCATTCACATAGCGGGCTCGTGTGTGAGCCATCACGCGACTGGCCATTTACGCACTCCAGCGGTTTCGAAATACAATCCCATGACGCTCCATGGTCTCCGTCTAGTGAAGCGTCGTTCCACGGCGGAAGTCGGCACTGGTACTTCTTAAAAGTCGCAGAGATAGGACAAACCACAACGGCGGGATGCATTTCTACTGAGCAGGAAAATGCATGGGTCTGCGACACTCCCCGGCTCTTCTGGTGTGGCTAAGAAGACGTACCGGAAAGTTTGTGCACCCTATTTCGTGGGGGGGTCGTACCAGCCGCTCCATGTGCTACACCGGTCAGTGGCTTGAGGGCCATGCAAACACGCTGATCCAATCATGGAAGCATCAAGATCAAGCGCTCGTAACGGTCTACTGCGTTGCTATCGGATGAGCAGAGAAGTTTCGGAGGAGTGCGCAAGCCAGGATAACAGCACGGACGAGCACTGCACTGTCATGCGAATACCACGAAGAGCGATTTGTGAAGGTTTTGAGTTCAACGTTGTTAGGATACTGACAGGTCCGAACAGGCTGGGAATACAATTTGAATCAGATATCCACCCACTGACTGCTATGCGAAGCTAAAGGTACGCTTACAGAAATTGAAAACTAGCCACTAGAAGGCTCGAAGCGCTACACAGCCACTGCTGGCAACGACGCTGGCAGGGGTAACAAATTGCTTTTCGCAGCCTCGTAACGATAGATAACGCCCACTATACTGACTTTGAAGAAAGAGACGGCCAAATTGGAAGAACGCCGCTAGAAATGTGCAAAAATACGCTCAACGCCAAGAGCAATGCGAAAGGATGCTCGGAAGCAATGGTCATGGCCTCTTTCGACGGGAAAAGGAAGACGTCGTGTTTGCGTGCGCAGCTCAAAGAGAGTTCTCAGTCTTGACGAGCTCGTCAAATGCATCTCGCCACCTGCGGACTTCGTCCTTGCCAGGCCTGGGGAGTGGCTTGCGAGCATATCCTCCGTAGCCGAAGTGAGCCATCAATCCGGCCTTGGTGCCGATTATACCACCCTGAATGGCAGCCCAGTCGCCTCGGGCTACTATAGCCTGGAGCTTGCGGGCTTCCGCCAGCTTGCCAGCTTCAAAGAGCTTAATGAGCTGGACGCATGTCTTGGGTGCGATGTTCGCCATGCCGCCAATGATACCGGAGCCACCTCCGACCAGAGTCTGCAGTGTGAAGTCGACAGATCCTCCCATGCACATGAAGCCCGATCCAGGATCAGAGCCAGTGGCTGCTCGGGTAGCTGCTGCGATGCGGTTCAGCTTTCCTGTGTTGCCACAGGTCAACTTGCAGCCGACAATGTTGGGATGTTGAGCCAGCTCGATGATGATATCTGAGTTGAGATCCATTCCAGAAACAGCACCGGGGTAGTTGTAGATGAGGATGGGAATGGGCGAAGCAGTGGCTACATCCTGGAAGAATTCTTTTACGGTCTCCTTCGAAAACAAGCCCTGGTAGTATGCTGGTGGAAGCACCAAGGCATAGTCTCCGCCAGCAGAGGCTGCCTCTTCGCAGAGTTCGATGCATTCCCGGGTCGACTGAGCACCACATCCGACGATTACAGGCATGTATCCAAAGCCTGCGTCATCGAGAGCTTTGCGGGTGGTGTTTGTGATAAGGTCGCGTTCCTTGTGGGAGAGATGGACAGCCTCGCCATTGGACCCTTGAGTGGTGATGCCGGCAACACCAGCTTTGGCTAGACGAACGGCGTGGCTGGCGGTAGTCTCAACGTCGACGTTATCTGAAGTTGGTTCGAAGAACGCTACTGTGGGAACGTAGATGCCAGGAACCAATGATCGCCGAATGCCAACATCAGCAGACTCCATTGAGCTGGTGTCGAAGTCGGTGTATCGGTTCATGTTGTAGACGGATTGGACAGGATGGTGGAAGCCGGAATCTTGAACGAAGCTATTTGCGGGAGAAGGTGCGTCGGTGTGCGGTGACATGATAAGAAGAGTTCGGATGTGGACGTCTAGTAGACTTTTATACTAACAAAAGCTTGCAGAGAGAAGCGGGACTTTTGACAAAGAATAAGCGGAACGCAGCAACGACGAACGGAACGAATACGTCAATGGTTGATCGATGTTTGGTAACACCCCGAGGATAGTACAGGTACTTAAATATTTTCAAACGCCGGACACTTGACCTTGCAATGGGGAGTGTGGGGGTCCAGCTGACGGCGTTGTCAGGAGTGCTAGTGACGGCAGGCAAAGCAAGGTGCGTGAATGCATCAATGAGGGATGGGCAGGCATCTTTGGTGACGACCAAAGGGGCGGTGACTCCCGCAGCCTGCTCGAGGCGCTGCTCTGCACGTAGCCGATACCAGGCACAGCTGTTTGCGCTTAGCTGTAGGGGTTGCGCGTGGCCAATAAACGCGGAGAGGATTGCTGATTGAAGCGGCGTTTGCTTTTTTGCTCACGTTGCATCAAGCGAACAGGGGGTGAGAGGCTGTGAACATCGGATCTTGGCCGGACGTGAAGTGCAAGGGGGGCACGCCTTGTGACGATCTTTTGGAATCCTGGCTGCAAGCTGATAGGGTAATTCTCGCCACAGCTGGCACCATGCGAAGGGTTGGCGGGCTCGAAAGAGCGTTGATGGATACCGTTCGGGGGTGTTAGTGTGGGGGTGGGGGAATCGTGGCCGGCCTATTCGCATCATCTGATTCCGCTGAGCAACCCTGGCCACCCCGTCTTGCCCTTCGTGGTCCCAGTCGGTCCAGCCGTCGAGCTCGGCGACCACTCGGACGTGCAGTAAAACAATGCAAAGGGTAAGAGAAACCAAAGGATTCCAGCGGTGCTGCAAGACGTGGCAGACAGCATGGAGGAGAAGCTCGTCACAAGGCCATGCAATATCCGCACCGAGGCAGTCATCCATATCCGACCGCCGTAGGGCCACCTAAAACGGACCAAAATAGCGAACTTATCAGAGGATGCATCCCATGTCTCATCATTACAGAGCCTGGCCAGGATGACGACGCCGATCGCTCGAGGTATTTCACCCCACGCCCATTACTCTTGGTGGCGGGGTCTGGCCATAGCTCAAACCTTGAGGCTCTTCACCACAACATGTTTCCGCAAGGGCGATTGTGTACGAGTCGTGCTGTGGACACGACATTATCTGGTTCGTATATCCACCAATTCGCACATGGAAGGTGTCTGTACTGCTGTATGTGCAAGCCACGACCAAATTGCACGCAAAGAGCATCAAGCCAATGGCACCATGAAGAGCAAAAGCATCGCGGCAATGTGCCGAACGCCGTTTCGGCAACTGCAGCAGGGACGAAAGCCCTCAGCATGTTCTCGCGCATTGCTTTTGTTTCCCCGACTTAGATTCAAACGCGAGCAGGATAATGCTTGAGACGCCTCGCTCATCGTACCTGATTCTCGGTGGATCTTGGTCTGGTTGTGCCCCCACGCGATGCCGTGGCAATTCGCTTCGGCACTCAAAAACACCGCGAACTTTAATTCGCATCGTCGACGACTTGGACTGATTTCTTTCGCCCGACACACCCTCGATGTCTCTGTTCATCCAATCGGTTCCGGTTTCAATAACCCGGAAGTATAATTCGCGACGTTCAGGTCATGCGAAATCCACAGCCTAGCGGCACGAGGATGAAGAGTTTTACTGGCGTTGCCGTAAGCTGTACGCAGTGGGTGCGTACCTAGCGGCATTAATGGATCTCTCGACGGCATTCTCTTCATGCAAAACAACTGTAATGTTCGCGAGGATGCACACAGCCTCGTCGCAAACCGAGCGTGAGCCGACCATGCAGCCATCAACGACGAGACGCTATTACCCCACAAATTGGCGATCCTGGAGACCTGTTTCCCCGCCTTCTTACCACGTTCGCACAACAAGCCGCACACCTTCGACCTGCCGCTGCACCAGGCCTCTGACTTGCATGATGCCCAGTCGCTCTCGCCATCACGTCTTGTGCGTCGTTGTATTGCCTCTTCATGCACTGAGGCCCTGGAATCATGCACGTAATACTGGGTACTGCCGTCTTAGATGATGCCCGAGGTTTGCGAAAGTTCAAGCCATCCGCTCATCTTGCAGGGTGTACGTCAGTAACGCCCGAATCCATCAGCATCCGCGGTCTTGTGATGATTCCCTTGAATAAATCGTATAGCTACCAGGGTACCGCTGCAGTCACAGATATCAAGGGGTGGGTCCTGACGGTAGTTTCTTGGCCAAAATTCCTTTTCCTTCTCCACATCACGATCGTAGCCGCACATAAACGCAGCAAAAGAGCAAGGAAGATATGAAAGATCCACTCCAGCATCTCAAAAGCTCACCTCGTGCAACTTTGTCCGACATCTCGGCATCCACGCCGCACCGGATTTAGTGCTGATGAGGGGTGAGGGGTCAGCCCACACCATGCGGGTCATATGCGATTCACTGGGACCAGGCCCTCGCTCGCCTCTTCCGAGACCGATGCAGTGAGCAAGGAGTATGTGGTCTGATCGAGTTCCAGCTCTGTCAGCAGATGATACTCCAGGGATGTTTTGGATGGACGTCACTGTGGCACAGTTCTTCCAACAGTTTGTTCTCTATCATCACACACGGGATCAGCAGAAGTAAGCTTGGTCTGCAAAATCCACACACAGTAACAAGTGTATGCATGGCAGTGGGCACGTCCGGTACATCACCGAATACAGTACACCGTTGGACTCAACACTAGCCTCGGTTAAGAGCACCAACCGAGCAAACGATGGGTACAGTTACCGCGCGGTCTACTTTAGCTGTAGTTCGTCGATCTCTTGTCGACCGTGGGGGTCATCTGCTATTCGCAGCTCATAGCAGCATGGGCTCACCGTACAACGGCAGTTGCAGCAGAGCCTGTTTGCCACGCCATGCCGTTCGTTCCTGATTCGGTCTAAAGAGCCTCAACCGATCTCACCGAGTCGATCGTGTGGGATGTCCGTACCTGGTCGCACGCCCTTCTACCTGTTATAGCCATGGACGTGGGATGCCAAGTATATCCAGACGCTTCCGACTCAACCTCAGTCCCGCAGTTGATATATTGTCGGATGCTTTTGCCTCCTCAACATTTCATCACGGTAATTGATCGGAGTGTCTGAACGGTGAAGAGGTTAGTTGACTACCGATCATCCCACGTTTGACGGTCTTGAGCTTCCACGAATTGCAAAATCTGCCCATTGCTATTTTACAGTGTACCGATACATGTTGGGTGTCAGCGAAGGAGATGGCGTTGTCTCATCTTTACGATTCGTCTGGTCGCCGTCTCCGATTCATGACAGCCCAAGTTGTATGCGCGATTTGCGACGACCGCACGTGTCGTGTACGGTGTCCAGGCGATCTTACATTCCTCTCCGCCGAGACTAACGGTAATGATTATGGATCTTTCATGACCGTGATAGGAGGATCGAGGGTTATTATTCCTCCATACCCAGAGAAGGGGCTTGAAGGCTTCCAATGGTGCACACACGAACAAAGAGGCAGTGTTCATGAGACATCGGGGTCATGACAGCTGCTCACGCCACCAAGACGCACTGCAATCTAAGTGAGTAAGGTCTCTTGTGTTCGTACGTGAGCCCGTTGAGGTAGGCGATGCGGAAGTCATTAGCAGCACCGCGCTTGCGGCGTGTACAAATATTGCGCTAATGTCCGCATTTTGCATTGCGTCTCTCTCAACAATACACTGATCCTCGCTTTTGCATGGGGATGCAGCTCTTTCCGCGGCCACGGAATTGTGGTCTCATCGAAGTCTAGGCAACCGCTCTTCGTGAGAATAATGAACTTCTGCACATTGGAGGCGTCCGCAGTACATTGCCTGAAGTAACGGGACCGCGGACTTTCGGAGAGCGGCGGAGAACGCGGCATTCAATGCGGCATGTACCACACCATATTTTGCATCCTAGGATTGATCTGCTCGCGATGGCAACTCTTCTTTTTTTCAAACACGCATCATGCGCTCTCAGGAACCTGTAACCATCAATCTCCGTCTGGCAACTCGTAACGAACTCATACCTCGGTAACTTACCAAGAACCCATACACCAAGACCCCGCATCAGGCCCCAGCAAGAAGCGACAACCCGCGATCAATTTTCTTAACACCCTCTTCTATAGCCAAGGTAACAATCCTCGATCGCAACCCGCCCTCCTCAACAACACCCTCCCAAATCCTCCCCATGACATAACATACACCTAGTCGGACCGAGAAGACCCTAGATGTTCCACCAATCCACCCCATCCCGCCAATCCAGTCACATCGGAACCTTAACCGAGACACTAGCTCAGCAATTCGCTCGCTTGACCATGTTTGAATCCCTAGCAAAGCAACTCCAGTTCCCTTTACGCAAATCGTGGGGTAGCACACCATCATTTTGATGTCGCGCGTGTGTTGAGATCCTGATGCTTCGTACGAGGCTGTTCGCCAAGTGTTGACGTCTGCACTTTGCAGCGAGGCGTTCGTGTTCCTGCGGCGTGTGTGTGCAGTTGGGAAGGGTTTACTTGATTGGGATCGAGGATCGTCGTGGTCTGGAGCTGTTTCTCCGATGTTCTCCGGTTGTTGAGTCTATGGTTGTAGAGTGCGATATTGTGATGCAACCTCGGTGGTGATCAAGCTTTAGCAGGAGCTCTGCGTATCCAATAATTCAGATCCATTGGAACAGCTATCGCCACCTCTTCGAACTCAAGATCCGTTTTACACTTTCAGGTCTGAGTAGCTCTTTCGAAACGCCAGACCTCACTCTCCCCATCTTCGCCATGGATGAGTCTATACTCACGCCTGCCTCTTACGCAACCGACGTTGGCATTCACGTCATGGGAAGATCTACAGCTCAATCATCGTCCTTCGCATTGCCTTCGTCCGTCAACGAGAACATGTTTCACCGGAAGCAAACAGCGTATGATGATACATCGTTCCTTCCGTTCCCAGCGACGAGCCCACATCCATCCCGCTTCCCCGTAAATGCTCCGGCTCGGCTCGCCGCAACCAAATACCTCTACTTCAGCAATCGCAACGGCATTACCGGTGTGCAATCGCGTGCTTGCGATAAGCAGCTATCTCTCATGAACACGGACGGCTCGTCGCATTGCAACGACAGCATGAGACTGGGCGATAACGACGAAACATGCGACGAAGCTGATGAGACACATAGTCATTCTACGCATGGTAGTTGTCTGGCTAACGAAGAAGACAACCCAACAACACTGATTGCCAGCTCAGTGAGCGATCGCCTCCTCGAAGGCTTGATGTAGTTCATCGGTACCTAGGTACGCTCGTCAAGAGACATGATGAGTGATATGACGATAACGATTTCCATCACACTCGGCGCAACGTCATCTACTGTCAGCATGCCACCCACGCAATTGAAAGGCTTATGCCGGTACACAGACCTAGTACCCTGACCGGGGAAGCGGCAGCCGTGCATGCATCACCATCGAGGCCCGCTTAGACACTCGCCCATTTAGGAAACTCACGATACCCCCATCCCACCGGCTCCCACGCCGCCGTGCGTTGTGGAAAGTCGCGCGACGATATATTATCCCCCTCCGTCTAGATCCGACCATGCCCTTCACAAAGCGCAGATCGTATGCACAAGTCAACATGCATATTCCTCGCACCTGCCACCAACCTGTCCACCGCAACCAGGAACGTGCATCTTCCACGACCACGCGTCCCGGAAAGTTCCTTTTCTTTCTCGTTGGAAAGCGCGTTAGACAGGACGCGGCGGGTGACGAACGATGACGACGATGGAAGTCGTCATGTTGGGGCGTGGGTGGTGCCGAGATGAGACCGTACCGTTTTTGTGCAGATCGTGGGTTTACAGGGGACCTTTTGTGACAAGGGGACGAGCATCGTGTTTGGAGGGCTCCAGTGTGGTGGGAGCGGTTTGTAATGGGGTGTAGTAAAGTGATGTACTCTGTGAGCTGAGCGTGTAAGATGATAGTGCACTCAACGTCATGGGAGTCTGCTTTTGAACGGTGGTTTTATTGTGATTTCTTTGACTTCTTGAGAAGGCGCTCGTACAAATATGTTCCTGAATCTATATACAATTGTGCATGAGTAGGCATAACGTCTAGTCTCATTTCCATCGTCTCACATTCCTATCTAGCAGGTGGTGTTGCCAGTCTGGGTCAACAAGCCCAGGTTCCACGGCAGCGCGTTGTAGCTCCCGGTCGCCTGAGGATCGATACCCTGGTACAAGAACCTCATACCACACGGCTTGATCGAGAGCGTCTGGTCAACCTGGGACCTGATCAATTCTCCATGGCTGATACTGTCCGACCACCTGTTTCCATTGGCAAACTCGACATTCGCCTCACCCATGAAGGGGTTCTGCTGGGTAGCGGCAAGCGGCTTCCACTCGTCGGCCTCGAGCGAGGAAGACGTCCAGGAACGGAAGTAACGTAGGCCACCGGGGGAATCTCCTTGGCCGATGCACTCGACAAGTAGGAGGTAGGTGCTGTTGTCGACGCGGTATACGGTCGCCGCTTCGAAGAGGTCGTTCTTGTTGGGCTCTGAGAGGGTGATGACAGGCTCGCTCATTCCAGCAGGGAACTGGGCAACGGTCGTTTGGCTGCGGTAGAGGCGGCCGTTGTCGTCGTGGGAGAAGAGATGGCAGTTGGCTTCGTCGCATACGACCCACATGTCGACCCAGTAGCCTTGCTGAGGGGTGAGAAGGCCCTCTGCAATGAGAGCAGGGGTGCCGTTGGGGTAGAAGACTTCCGGAGCAGACCAGCCTGCAGGGTTGGAGATGTCTGGGTTGGTGCTGTATGCCGCATTGCCGTTCTGGTAGACGAGGTACCAGAGCTTCTGGGGAGCAAAGTAGACTGTGAAGTGTTAGCTGGGGACTCTTTCTATTCTTATCCTGGTATGTATGGATTTGGACGAATGCTTTACTTACAAACTTCAGGTGCAGCCCTGTAGCCGGTACCGATGGCGCTCTGGTCGAGATAGTAGAATGGCGCCTCTTGTGCCTTGTCGAAGTCGGTGAAGTTGAAGTACATCAGGTTGTAGCCCTCCTCTTTTGCTGTACTGGCAAAGACGTGGTATACGCCCTCATACTCGATGATTGAGGGATCTTTGATACCGGCGAGGTTGCGACCATCGTTCTTGGGCCTGACTAGGACGTCGCTAGATGTCCAGCTGAAAGTGCTGGGAAGGCCTCCATTCTGCCTGGCAGCCAAGGAACGGTGAGGGACTGTTCGAGCCAATGCTGTGGCTACGAGAGCAGCGCCGGCGAGGAGGATGGAACGCATTGTGGTGGTAGGTGCTTGACAACGGTAGCTACCGAGTTCCTACTGCGGACTACTCGTTCTTATATAGGCGTTTTTTTACCTGATTCCACCAAGCCCGTCGTGTGGAGCCGAAAGCTGGGGAAAATGTTCATTGACCGGGGTTCGTAAAAGTGCAATCTATCTGGGGTAACGGCCATCTTGGTTTTTCCGTCTACCTTTCCTTAACCATTCGTTCGTGCCTGTTCGTGATGGGCACTAGCATCTGTTTTAGGCTGTTTGCCTAGTGCGTATATGTGAACGAGTCGATCGGCCACGTCTTTCTCGACCCGTACCGTCGATTCGTCATCTACACCCTGGAGCGCGCTCCGAGCGAAGCAATATGAGGTGGCGACCCTGTATCTCTTTCACACTAATATTATGGTGGCTGCAGTGATCGAACCTCGCAGAGTCGCCTTCAAGAAGTTGGGCCACCGGGTCGATCATGGCATCCGGAGACAGATAGGTTTTCGGCGAAGGTCCGATCACGTGGCCATAGAGCCGCAGTTCATCCGGTGGTTAACGATAGCTTGTCGTCTTGTCGTCTTGATGCCAGATGGCAATAATTCCGCCTACCACAACGCAGCTTCGGTGACGAGCACAGGCAAAAATCGAGCTAAAGTCGTAAACGCCTCCTCGTGAGCGATGCGTTCGTGTAGGAACGACCGTGACCGGATCCAAGAAGCTTGGAGGCAGGCGGGGGCAACGCCATGCCTAATCCGTCTCACCATGTCGCGTCGCTCGCACGTGCATCTCCTTTTCGCGATAGCAATCCGAAATTCAGTACTCTCTGCGATGCCGACCACCCGACTTTCTAGTCCAGTTATGAAGCCGTAATTACGTGCTACAATTTCCGAACGCATTAACATTCAGCAGCGAGGAGCAACGCGTTGCCTCTCGTGAACATCAAGGAAAAGCCGTAGCAAAAGCCTGTTTGAATGACTTTTGCGAATTCATATCTGAACACAAAATCACGACCGTCATTACCATGTCGGCCGAAACAGCTACGTCGCAGAGTGCAAGCGCAGCCTCTAGTTACGACCGCGATGCAATAATAGCAAGCATCACCCGATACTACGAACTCCTTTCAAAGACAGTATCGATCAAACCGGCAGACATCGGATACGCTCGAAAAGGAGGGCGCTCCGATAAGAGCATTCCGCTTTCGAAGCTCCGTCGACTTGGTTTCAACGATCGAATGATTGACTTCATCCGCCACGTACCATTTTGTCACAGCAACGATAGGCCCGTCTTTCCAGATACAACCACACTTAATTATTACCCGCACCTTTTTTACTATCCCGAGGAAGATTACAAGCTCGAAGATGCTGATATGACGGGAATGTGGCCGATTGAAGATTCAAGGATACCCGAGGGTATCATCCCACTGTCGGTTCCTCTGGAGGGAAGCTCTCTGGGAACGTGGTGGATGCTGGATACCAACAATGGTAAGTAATATGATGACGACAAAGATAAGACAATCGGCATCAATCCTAGTCTGCAGTTTCGCTTCGTTTTTGACTCAGCGTTTCATTTTAGGCGAATTGACTGCTTGTGGCCCGTACATTACGAGACCACCAGAGGAAGTCCCAGAAGACGAAGAATGGCGTTCGTCTCGACCCGTGCCTGCGGTCGCCTATTTCGACGGCTTGTGTCAAGATCTGATATCGCTCCAAATGATACCCTTGCCACACCCTTCTGATCACTGGATGATATGGGAAGCTCGAGATGACAAGATATACGCCTCCGATACGTTCATGTCATGGGCAAAAGTGAGTTTACACAATTCTACTATACACTTCGTCTCTCCCCACATCCCCTCGCTTGTCGTATTCTCACCGAATTCCTACGAGACTGGATGGATTAACGCGATACCAGGAAGCTAGGGCTATTTATCGACAATGCCACTGGCCCGATTTGCGCTACTTCCAGCGCGCAAAGTGCCGAAGGCTTCTACTTGAGTTTTGGGCAAGATATGATGCACATCAAGAGGAGTTCTACAAGGAGCGGAAACGGCAACAGCAATTGGCGTCCGGAGAAGAGCCTGTAGAAAGAGTGCCGACGCCACCAGTTTCAAAACCAGAGAGCCCGCCCAGGAAAGCGCCGTGGGGGACAGAAAGTATTGAGGTACAGACAGATTTAGATGGGATGTTTGTTAGTACTACGTTCAAGATGTAAGGTCACCTAAACAGTGGTGTACCTGTAATTGGCAACGAGAGACCTCCACCACCCACCCAGCACGGAAGAGAAAAAGGTGCAGATTGAGTCAGATGGGACGTTCGTTACTACTACGTTCAAGATGTAAGATAGCGAGGATGTCTTGCATCTGTAACTAGCAACGAGCGAGCCCTCCACCTCCTCCCCTCCTCCGCCCCGCCGCCTCCCCCACCCACCCTTAGAGACTCTAGTCCCGCAGACTGAGTCGGACGGCACGTTTGTGAATACAACGTTGAGGATGTAATACTAGCTAGCGGTCGTGTACCTCTACTAAGCAACGAGCGATCCCCACCACATCCCCTCCGCCTCCCCCGCCCGCCCTAGTGTAGGTGTCTAACTAGCAAAACCTTCAAAATTCCATACCTATCAAACTTTCACCATGCGCTTTCCGGCGCGGGTATATATACGTAAAACTCCTCACAAAACCCTCCGTCCCACCCCATCCAAATCCAAAACAAAAGAGAGGAACAAGACCAAAAAACCTAAGCCACCACCACCCCTCCACCCCTCCACCCATCCACCCATCCACCTCAACTCTCCGCCTTCATACTCCCACAACAACTACAAGTCCACCACTCCCTCTCCATAAAAGTCCCACAAACCAAACAATTCCAGCCCAACCTGCCCCTCGCAGGTTCAAACGGCGTCGTCACCTCCCCTCCCCGCTTTGACCTCAGATCCGTTCTAGGGGGCGGCCGGGGCAAGTTGGGTATGGAGGAAGAAGAGGAGGAAGAGGCGAAGCGACGGTGCTCGGGGATGGGTTGGGGTGGTTGTTCGGTGGTGCAGATGGAGCAGGCGAGGTGGGCGAGGGGGTTGTCGAGGGTGCAGGTGGGGCAGGACCAGTGGTTTGGGGGAGGGATGTGTGGGGTTTGGAGAGGTTGGGATGGAGGGAGGGGTTGAGGTTGCGGAGGAGGATCAGGTGTTGATGAGGGTAGGGGTGTTGGAGGGAGACTCTTGTTTCGTCGTTGGTCTTCTCCGTGGGGATGGAAGTTTGATGGTGTCCGTGACGAAGAAGAGGACTTAGGATTCGAAGGCCGTGATGATGATTGGGTGACGAGTCGGGATATGGGTCTTTCTTGTGGTATTTGTGCCGTGCTGCGTATAGGCCGAGCTTTCTTCGACGGTTCATTCTCTGGATGTTCGGGCATGTAATAACCGCCCTTCCCATTAGATTTCCAACCCGAGTCGCTTTCGTCATTAAGTTGGACACCATTTTTATCATAGTACCCTCCTGGCTGTGTAGTGCTACTTCCTGGCGGGCGGGGAGGTTGAGCAGGGTAATTGTCGACGGACAACCCGTTCTCTGGATCCCAGGCTAGACCACCGTTTCCTGTTGGCGCACCTAACCTCTGCATTTCCTCTTGGTACATGAGATCTTGCAGGGCTTGCGCGATGGCCCAGTCATTTGCGTCGTCTTGTTCTGCAGTCGTTCGGAATCCATTTTGGGCTTGTTGGTCGACCAATGTTCCAGCGTTTGCAGTCCCGCTCGCGCAGCCGTCGGTGATGCTGATTCTACGTGACGCTGCATCGGCAATGACCTTGCGCATATCGACGCCGCGTTGTACAGGGCGTGATCCGCCTAAGCGATGTCCTCCGTTACTGGGTTTAGTCGCAGCGTGTCGCTTTTCAGCAGCCTTCCTGGCATTGCGGCGCATCTCGTCAAGTGGAACTCGTTGACCACCCAGTTTTTTGCCTTGTCCTAGGAAGCCTTCGCCAGTATAGCCTTTCATGAGAAGGGTCTGGTGTTCGTCGCGGAGCTCATTCCAAAGGTTGTGGAAGTTGCCGTCGTGGGGGCCAAACACGATGTGGCAAAGTTCGTGTAGTAATGTGTCCATGATTTCTTCAAAGGGTAGGAATTGTCTGGCGTCATAGTGATACCTCATGCGGACGAGAATCCTTTCTGTGCGATTTACATTAAGACCTTGAGAAGTTAATAAACTTTCCAGTCATGAACTTTGAGATTTTACCTAGTAGTCGAGCTGATTCGGGCAGAAATTCGCATAGTGTTCTGACTTTCCAGCCGCGCTTCCTCATAATCGGCTTCACCATGGAAGCTGCCTTGCGAAGCATGTGCAACGCCTCTTTCTCCCTAGGCAGATGCTTCAAATGCTCGTAGGCATCGAAATGCGCGTCGATCTCTTTCATGGTTGGGTTGTGTGAGAGGATACGTGCGCGTTACGTGGTAGATCAACTTGGTGTAGTTGGGAGTTGCAGTAAATGACTCAGTGGATCGGATATAGGCGCGGCCAACCTTGCACAGAAGATATAGGAACCTGGTGGCAGAGCCGTGAAGGAAAGTGAAAAGTAAAGAAAGATTGAAGAAAGAGGCGAAGGACGAGGCCAGCCACGTAAGCACTTCACGCGGCCTTTGCTGCTCGACGATGGCAAGGCCAGGTCGTTGATTAAACGACTTCACTCAGACAAAGTAATAACTCGCTGCTATTGTAAACAAGGTAAAGGGCGATCGTCTGCAGGGTCAGCAAGCGCGCATATTTTGTGGGAAGATCTGATGCTAATGTTAGACTTGACCGAGAGAGTGGCGCAACAGCTCAGAGGCCGGTTGTGCCTCTCACGTGCGACCGTGTGCGGATCCCGTTCCGCGAGTCAGTGCCTGACGTAGTGGACTGGCGGAGTCGTCACACTCAGCTGTCAAAGACTTTGAACCTGGGAGCATCGCACGCTGTCAAGTCGTATGATTCACTGGTACATCGCTCCTCTGTAAGACATGTCAAACGACGACCAGCAGATTCTGGGCGTGGTGAGTAAGACAACGCACTTTGGCTCTGCGCCTCGCTGACGTGGGTGAAGCTCTCCGAGTACACGAAAGACGTCCGCAACTTCACGGGATCGATATGGGACGCCACTGATGCGCATTTTGCGCATGTCGCCGGATACATTAAGAAGAGCCTCCCCGAAGGATGGCTGCCAGAACGCGCTCGACCGCGCCCGCCACCGCCGCCCCCGCATCCCATCACCGGTGCCTACCTGCATCGCCTGCAAGACTGGGTGTCGCGAAATCGGGCTTTGACGGCAGCCATCGTCGCCTTTGTCGGCACTGGGAGTTTCCTAGTATGGAGAGAACAGAAGAAATATAACCGCAAGCGAAGAGTGCGGCGAGCGAGCAATGGGGCAAGAACAGAGGTCGTTGGTGAGTGCTTGAGGAAGGCGCGAGGCAGTGGCTCTGACTAACACCAACAGTTCTTGCTGGACCACCCAACTCGCCCATCGTCCGATCGCTGGCCCTTGATCTCGAACGACGCGGCTTTATTGTATACATTGTGTGCTCTACCATGGACGAAGAGCAGCAGGTACTTAGCGAATCAAGAGCAGACGTGCGGCCGCTGCACTTGGATGTTGTGGACACGATGGGCACAAAACAGGCCATTCAGAACTTCAACGAGCTCCTTGTGAAACCGCACGTCGCTGTCCCGGGGACGAGCCCGCACAACCTCAATCTTAGCGGTGTCATACTGGTGCCAGACCTCATCTACCCTACCGGGCCTGTAGAAACGGTGACCCCCGAGCTTTGGTCAGACGCGCTGAATGCCAAAGTACTCAACACCATCGCCGTGACCCAAGCGCTCCTGCCGACCGTCTGTGAGTTCAAATCCAGGGTCCTAATGCTTACACCCAGCATCATTGCGTCACTACGGCCGCCATTCCATAGTGTAGAGACTGCGATCGTGAGTGCACTCGAGGGGTTCCTGGCATCACTCAGGGCGGAACTGGGAACCCTTGGCATTGAAGTTTTGCAATTTCATCTGGGAACTTTCGATCTCACAAACGTGGGTCCGAAACATCATCTGCAGACCAGAGGGCTTGGGAGCCCACACGCTTGGCCAGCAACTACCAGAGCGTTGTATGCCAACAACTTCGAAGCGCAGACGCGTGTTGCGCAGAACCGGGGGTTATTAAACCACAGCGGCTCAAGTCTTCGGGAATTGCACAACGGCGTGTTCGATGCACTCACGCAGAAGCGGCCAAAGAAGGTATGGCGCGTCGGACGTGGTAGTGTGACATATGATCTGGTGGGCAATTGGGTGCCGGCTGGGATTGTTGGGTGGATGATGGGGTTAAAACGTGTGTCCCTGGACACAGCGTCCGAGCCGAAGCTAGAGGATAGCGTGCAACTGCAGTCGTGGGAGAGGATCGATGCGATCGCCTAGACAATGGACCCCAGAACCTAGACGACAAGTCGACGATGTGGAGAATCACTAAGATGATCACGATGCCCAACGTCATAGACGGACTGTGCCTGCGGGAGTGCGTGGCATCGGCGTGACCTGAAGATCGCGCCCAGCGCTGCAAGATCACGAGATTGAGATGGTGTATTGGCCCAAGGACGGGCACGTAGGGCGAGCGTAGTGGCCGATGGCATCACGTAAAAGACCCTGAGCCCCTTGCCGGCACGGGTCTCAGCGAATGTTCCCTGCATGGTTAGATTTGCAGGCACGCAGAGAATCCAGTCGACGAGCAGTATATAGTCACGGCGATATAGGCAGAAACAGCGCGCTCTTGACGTGAAGCGTTGCAGGAACAGTGGTTCGCAGGACGGGCAGCAGTTAAATGAGCAAAAGTCTGGAACATGTTCCGCTCCACAAGTGCCATGAGCAAATGAAGTGACGCGAAGCATGTGCCACCCTACTGACGGCCAGCGCCCGAAACGGAGGCAGGCCGAGAGGGGAATACGGATGGCGTGCGGATAGACTAGTGAAACGGCACTGGGGGAGGTATGTAATGGAGGCAGCTGGAGGCGATGGTGTACATGATAGCAAGTGGGTGAAGGAAATGAGAGTTTGGTAGCTGGGAGCATGGAGATGTGAAAAGCAATGGCATTGTCAGCGCGCGAGAGATGAGTGTGCATGCGTGCATCGAGTGGCTGCGTGTCAGGGCGACGGCGCGGTGGGTCAACGTCGTCGCGATGCAGGGCCGACTGGTGGTAGCGGACCCTATTGGCGAGCAGGGAGCATCCCCGGCCCACCTGAGGTTTCAGGAGGTGTAGGTTTAGCTATTCTTGCACGCGAGGCAGCATAGAACATCGCGACGCCCCAGACACTGCTCAGGGCCTGCAGTCCATCACTGATCTCTCGACGCTTGCTGTCGTATCCGCTCCTTCGCGCTGCTTTCATTCTTCATGGTGCCGATTGCATCCACGCCCTCCCAAAATACCCCCCAGACCACCCACCGCTCTTATCACGGCTGCTTTTCCCGCACGCGCTGCTCAGCCCCGTGTCTCCCGCATTCATCCCTCCAGGCGGCTTCGACGGCTTCTTTTGCCCGGTCGCGCGCATGACGGCCCAGCGTCATCAATCTTCCGCCGCACATTCCATGAACCACTAGCCCGCCTGCCACTTCCTTCACCATGGCAAACCGCACCCAACGCCCGGGCGGCCTCGACTTCCGCTCCCAGTCCTTCGACCCTCCCACCACCGCCAACTCGCTCACCTCCAACCACCTCGGCCTCGGAAACCTCGCCAGCGCCAGCATGAGCAATCTGTCCCTCGGCTCCGACCTGCCCAGCCCGCGCACCGGCGAAGCGCCGCCCGCCCTCTCCCCTCTGGATGCCCTCGCCCTCCAGGGCCGCCTGCTCGCGAAGCGCTTCGAGCAGCAGGACAAGACAGGCCGCCGCCTCAGTCGTCTCGCGCCCCTCACCATCCAGAACGAGTTCGGCAACCGCGGCGGCTACTTCTCGTCGCTCTCCAACTCGACCGTCAACTCGCCCAACGAAGATGCAGGCCCCGTCCGCTCCCCGCGCCCCGAGGCCTCGCCCCGCCAGGAGATATCGTCGGACAAGCGACACCAGTCCTACTACCCGCAGTTTGGCATGGACGAGCCCGAGCCCCAGTACGCCATTGGGCCGCTGCAGAGCCCCATGGCAACCATCGCCGAGGCCAGTCCTGCGACGCCTCCCCAGAGCTACTTCGACATCCCCAGGTCGCGCTCGCCCGATTCGGTAGAGCCGCACATCGGACTGCGCGAGGCCACGCCCGTCAGCCCCCATCTCCCGGCCGCTCCTACCTCCCACATGTTCCTCAGCCCGCAGAGGAAGCGCTCCGGCGACTCGCAGCATTCCCAGCACTCGCAACAATCGCAGCCCCGCTCCGCACCTCGCTCCAACCTGCTCCCGCCGCGCTCGTCCAGCTCCCTGCACTCGAACCGCTCACCGAGCATCCGCTCCGCCGCTGGCACATACGACGATGTCGAGGACATGTCCCTCAGCGGGTCCTACGACTCCCTGCACCAGACGCGCAACCTGTCTCCCAGCTCCAGCCTGTCGAGAGCCCAGTCTCCCTTCACGCCTGCCACCGGTCCTACCATGATCCCCCGATCACCGTCAGCTGCGTCCAACTACTCTGTCGATGGCGGCAGTCTCCCGCGCCCTGCCTACAACTTCTCAAGACCCAACTTCTCACGTCCCACAAGCCGGCAGAGCGTGCGTCCGTCATTGGACGTAAGGTCAGATGCCGGACCCTCGCGACAGCCGTCCGAGGAGAGCGTGAACATGAGGCCCTCCTTCGACGACCAGCTCCGCCGACAGGACTCTAACGACATTCCTACTGCTCACTACGCCAACGAGCAGGTCCACACTCCCGTCAGCATGGTAAGCGAGGACTTCCGCCGGTCCGGCGAGTTCGGCAACAACCCAGCCCCGTCCTACACATACACCAGGTTCAACCTTCCTCGCGGCAGGGCCGTCGACCGCAAGTCTGTCGGCATTGAGGACTTTTTCAAACGCGAGATCAAATGGGACCAGCCTGGAGGGCAGCCTAACCAGACTCAGGCGCGACCTCCTTCACCCGAATCGCCGCCCCGTTCTTTCGACCAAACACGCCAGCAACAGCCACAAGCCAGGCGTGATGCCTCCTTCGACCACGGTACCCCGTCCCTTACATCCAGCAACAGCACTATCCGCGCGCGGACAGCCGGATCTGTTGGGGAAGTCACAGCGCAGCAGCACTGCGACATGGGACTGGAGCTTCACGAAGCTGGTGAACTACTCAAGTCCACCTATCACCTTCGACTCGCAGCTCGCGCTGGTCTTCCAGAAGCCATGTTCTGGTATGGCCTCGCTTGCCGTCACGGCTGGGGCATGCGTGAGAACAAGTCCGAAGCATTGCAATGGCTACGCCGCGCCGTTGACTCCGGTCAGCTCGAAGTAGCTGACGATGAGGACCAATCAAAGCACGGGCAGCCGACCGACCTCACCAAGAAGAAGCGCCATCGCGCTCAATACGCTGTAGCCATCTACGAGCTTGGCAAATGCTACGGAAACGGCTGGGGTGCTCCTCAAGACAAGTCCCTCGCACTGCGATGCTACGAGATCGCTGGAAACTGGGGTGACGCCGATGCTCTCGTCGAAGCCGGCTACTGCTATGCCGAAGGCGTCGGCTGCAAGAAGAACATGAAGAAGGCAGCCAAGTTCTATCGCGCAGCCGAAGCCAAGGGCGTCAGCATGGTGGGCAACAGCTGGATCTACAAAGACAAATACATGGACGACGGATCCACCACCTCGGATGAGCGGTCCGTTCGCTCAGGTCGTTCCACCACCAAAGACCACTCCAAAGACAAGAAGGCCCGCGACAAAAGCAGGACTCGCACCATCTTTGGCCGCAAGAAGAGCGCGGCTGAACCTCTCCCTCCTATGGCTTGATCCCACCACCATCTCGCCTTGTACATGTGTCCACGAACCTTTCCTTTCACAATCTCTTCTCGCGCACGGCGTCTGGGTTTAAGCATATGCTTTGGAGGTCAAAACATTTTGCCTTTCGAATACCCCATATTAACGAAATCACCTTTGCCCGGCGCATAGGCTTGGCCGCTCTTACTCTTTACTTACTTTGGCCACCCCGCGCTTCAGCGACATTACCTGTTTTGAACCACCGCCTTTTTGATCGAATATCTTCGACATGTCGATGTACCACCTACCTTTCCTTTCCTTTCGTCTCTCCGGGTTCGGTTTTCCATTCGTTTCCTTTGTTTATACCATTGTGCGTTTGTGCGGTGTGCCCATGGGCCGCCCATTTCCTTTCCTTTTCCTTTATCTTGATTGGACTCTCGAAGAAGTTCATGTGTACGTAAAGTCTAATTTACCGGTACTGGTGTACCTGGGCTGGGCTAGGCTAGGGTTGGCAAGAAGAGGAAAGCTCTCATCTCTGACGTTGGAAGACAGTGTCATTTCTCTATCTGGGTCACGGCTGCTTTTCCATTGTTTGGCCAAGAAAAAGGGATTCGGGATTACTAAAGGCTGTGAATAGGTTGGGCTTTTCCTCTGTTGATATCCCCGAGCGTTAGCTAGCTAGCAAGCAAAGTCTCTTCCTTCATACCTGATGATGGGTGTGTGGAAGGGAGGAAATTGAAAGTTGAAGATGTATAACTACGCTTGTATGTTCGATTGGTGATTGTATTTGTGACTTTGATGTTGATACAAGTCGATACAAGTGATGCTCTGCGAACATGCACAGCTTGGGCAGCAATCAGGCTGAAAGTCGTGCCTGCTCGTTTGACCGGCGCGACTTCCGTCATCGCATCCTCATCCGACGTTTCCTTCTCCTGGGTGGGTGGGGGAGGCGGAGGGGAGGAGGTGGGGTGGTGGTGGAGGTCTCTTCTCTTTCCCTATTGTGTATGTGTGTGCGGACGAGGCGAAGCTCTGAGGTGTGGTACCCACCCATAGGAATAGAGTGCGCCTTTGACTCAGACTGCGGTCTGGTCCTTATCCGGGCTGGTTATTGAGATTGTGCTTTGGTATACGGTATGATTGCGATAGCTTTGATGTTGTTCACTGGAGTGATGTCTGGTGCGTTACCGTTCCACCCATCAATCACGGCAACTAACAGGTAAACGCATGTTATTCCCCCTTCTACTCTGATATTGAGTACATACTGAATATGCCAAACATAGCAGCAATGTCTGTGTTTAAGATGGCATACGCATGTCTATCCGCATCAGTCGAGGACACAGGCTCCGCAGCGAACGAGAGAGCACGTACTCGAAATGATGGCGTTTACACGTGGATCCAAGCTACGTTGTTCATGATTTCGTGTGGCAGCCCGATAAAAGTGAAGGTAGAGTGTTTGTGGAGCGGGTGGGTGCCGATGTCGCATCTCGGTGTTGCCAACTAGTAAGTACTTGATAAGTTCTTTCACCAAAGGCATTTCGCACATCAAGCCTTGCCTTCGTCTTCGAGAATTTCATCTCAAGGTAATGTGAGGGTTCTGCACGTGGTCTTTCGCGGTCTGGGCGCGATCGATTGGCTCTCTTCGAGCTTCTGCCTCCACTTCACGTCTTATTAGTCACTGTGACAACTAGCTCTTGCTTTACACCCCATGCACACAGCTTAGCGACCCGTCTACTAAGTCAGACGATCTCCTGTTTCTCTGCGATCTTACGGCCCTCTCGTCCATGTCAATCCCACCATGCCTTCACTAAAAGACCTCAATTGCGCCATCGAGCTATCCGGGAGTCAACAAGCATTGCGAGAGTTTGGCACCATATACGGCGACGGCTTCGTAGAAACCTTCGTGCCCGTACCCAACAAGCCACAGTCTTTCTCTATCCACCTCACCTCCAACAAGTTCATCGCTCCGGGCGTCGCCATTTTCGTCTACGTCGACGGCGTCTACCAGTGCAACCGCAATAGGCAGGATTTGAAGCTACGGAAGCCTTCCGATAGTCGCTCTCTCGTCGACTTCCGTGTAAGGCAGAAGGAAGAGAGGCAAAAAGATGGGTCGATGATTGCGAGGGAGTGGGCTTTTGATAAACTCAACATTGGTAGGTGTTGCGAGGACTTCATCGGACTGCGGTCTGCTAACTGTTCACAGCTTCAGCTGACGATGCACCGAATATTTGTTCGCCAAACATCCTCGACAACATAGGCTGCATCGAAGTCGTTGTCCTACGATGCGCCGGTACGCGCAACGCCAAATCTGCCTCAACGATGAACTTTGATGGAGCAGGAGACTTCCCAGATCACCGGTTTGGCGTAGACGATAGCTCATCGCCATCAAACGAAAGATCTATGTACGATGATCGCGGCCCATTCTTCAGCAACTTCGGTAATAGCCAGGGCCCACCCCCGCCGATTCCGTCCTATCGATCGCCATATGCCGAAACGGTACGTAGCCCGCAAGGCTCCACATCGAGAACCCACCGCACTGCATACAACCCTCAAGAGTTGGTCCCTCCGGCGGCCATCGTGAACCACTCGCGGCCACATTCCAGATACTCAGAGCCTATTAGCCCGGGGGCGCGGCGCACCAATGACCTTCCCCCGTCAGGTTTCCAGTATGGCAGCGGCCCTATTCCACGCGATGGAGAACCATATAACACTCAACCCCCTACTATTGTAGGGACACAACCTTCCATTGTTGATCCAACGTGGTTGAACAACCTCCTCACCACGGCAGTGAAGCAAGGAGTGGAAGCGTCAAGACGGATGGGCACACAGTCAGAAGGGCAGGCGAAGTACAAAGAAACACATATTGATGCAAAGTCTGCAAGTCAACCACCAGTTGCATGGCCTGAATCTCCTTTCAATGCCCCAAATCAACCATATCAACACATAGAGCAGCCGGCTTTCTCCTCGCGCGATCACCAGAGTGAGCACGGTTCAAACTGGGCAAAATCTCAGCCTGGCTGGGGCGAACGACCTCCACGAAGCCGGGCAGGGACCCATGTTACCTGGAACGCTGAGCCTGCTTTCAAGACCGACTCCTCCAATTTCGGCGGATGGAACGCGCGGGAAGACACCCCGTCCGATGCATGGGACACTGGAGATACTTGGCCGACCGACAAGGCAGCTGAATGGGACGCCTCCAGCCAACAGGGAAAACTCTGGGTTACTAATCCTCCTAGTCACTATCATCTGCGGCCTAGCTCCCGAGTCACTCTTCCTAAACACGATCGAAGGCGCTCAAAGCACGAAACGAAACGGAGTTCACGTTCCAAATCGCGGTCAAGACGTTCACGCCAAGATCGTGAGATCACTTCTTCGGAAGAAGACAGCGGGAGTTGGGATCGTCTCGAACGGCCTTCAGACTCTGTGGTCTCGCTGAGTAGCTCCGACGCTACTCTCCAGCCATCGCGTTCTCACAGTAGGATACAGCCCTCACGACAGAGGTCGAAGAGTCGTTCCCGACGTGCAAAGTCGGTACAGCGAGAACATGAGCGAAAGCCATCGAAGCATTCCCATCGTCACCCGTCTTCGAGACCTGCGGATGAAGTTACAGCCGCTGCGCCTGCGCCATCGGTCATCACGCGAATGACACCGACAGTGATGAACGCGCCTCCTTCTGTCGCCCCGGAACAAGTACAATCACGACAGCCCAGTGCTTACACTAACCCACCTGCTTCGGTTATACCTACCCCAGAGTGGGGAGCTGCTGTTCATGAGACGATGAGGAAGCCTAGTAACGTCCCGAGTAACATGTTCCCCGCTCCATATGCACCCTCGATGAGAGACTTTGTTCAGAGTACTGTGGGTGAGAAACTAGGAGGCAATCGACCACCTTCGCTTGCGTCTTGGGGTAACGACAAGAACGATCACACTGAAAAACTTTCTTGGGGCAAGGCAACTGAGAAAAATCTCGGCTGGGGTAAGGATACTGACAACGGTTGGCAAGAAAAGAACACCAAGGAGAACGATAAGAAGCATTGGTACTCAACCGATGAAGATCAAGCTGCAGGCTGGAACGATACAGATGACAACGAGAAGATCCAGGCGGACAGTGACTGGAATAGGAAAGACCACGGTTGGGATAACCCCCCATCATCTCCAAAACAAGAGCGAGTCGACAAAATGAATGACTGGGCCGGTCTCAAATCCGCCTTGACATCCGCTTTTGCCAACCCACCAGCCCCAGCACCAGCACCAGAAAACGCCTGGCCAACCCAATCATGGAGCTTTCCCGCCGACAACGCCATACAGCCCGCTATCCAACAGCCTGCTATCACACCTTTTACTTCCGCCCCAGTACCACCTGTACCTGATAGGGTCGATCCACCCAACCGACGCATGAGCAACAAAACCCTCTCAAGATACCGACCCAACCACAACTTCCCCTCCCGCATCCATCCCAAGCCCACACCAAACTTCACAGCGCAACCACACTGGCAGTTCCCTCCTCCTCCGTCTACTTCTACACCTAAGAACGTGCTGCACGCCGACAACCCGAACGATACATACATCGCACCAGCCGAACCACGTCTCACTATCAGCAAATCCACATCCAGTAAAAGCGGTATCGAACACGCCGTCCGCGCGGGTAAAGCAACGGAGTACGGTCATGTTGTCGGACGACCTGAGTATCTAGATCGTTTGGAGAAACCGTATGCGGTGTTTCGGTTTAAGTATCGGAGTGAGGGGGTACTGAAAGGACTGGGTGTACTTGGGGAGGGGGGAGTGGATGGCAGTGGCGGGGAGAAAGAGAAGGAGAAGGAGAAAGCAGAGAAGTTGAAGAGTGTGCCGCAGGAGGAGTTGATTGCGAAGATGTTGGCTTTGGAGAGGAGGTTGAAGGGTAAAGATAATGGGGATGGTACTTCGGTTGCGGGTGGTGGTGGGAAGGAGAGGAAGCATGGTAAGACCCACTTCGACAAGGAGAAACAGAAGCAGAAGCAGAGGAGGCACAGTGAGAAAACGGAGGCGCATGGTGATGGTCGGGTGAAGGACTTTACGGAACAGTGGGTTGAGCGGCATTCGAGAGACCCGAGTGTCAAGGCGAAGAGTGCGGTTGCTAAGGGTGTGGGTTGGGAGGGAGATAAGGAGAGGAAGGAGAAGGAAGTAGTGGGAACGTGGGGACAGGATGTGAATGAGGGATGGGGAGGTGGAGATATGACTTGGTAGGACCCATCCTAGCTGGTCGATCTTCAGATCGATCAAAAGAGGAAGTCGGATGTGTAGGTGTGTTTTGTACGTATATGGTTCTTTATAGATAGACAAGACAATATCATTGTCAGCTCTAGCTACTACCCCTCTCTCCCCACGATCAGAACTTAGCGAGTTCATCCTCACTCCCCTCCCCATCGACATCCACCCACCTTCGTTTCCTCACTTCCAAACCCCCTAGACTTCTTCTCTTCGCCGCACTCTCCTTCGCCGGCGTACCCTTTCTTGTCCATTCCCTCTTTATCCGTTTGTGGAATGCTTTCCGATCGGCTTTCGATGTGGATTTGCTGCCTTTGTCGCTAATGCCGTCGGCATTGCTGATCTTGGGTGTTTGGTATGTGGTGAAGGGGACAGCGGTTCGTGGGGTGGCTGGTTCGTGGGCACGGTTCAAGGATGGAGTTGTTGGGTTTGGTGGGGAGGGGAGAAGTTCGTCGTCGGCGGAGGTGCCGATGAGGTCGAGGGATGGGCTTTTCTGGTGGGAGGTGATGTGTGTGTTTGGCTGATCTTTTGGTTGGACAGCGTCAGGTTTAGTGATTCCCGAGTACTCGTTGTCGATGGTTTGAGGGAATGGCAGGGCAAGGTCGTCTTGTGACCCGTTTTCGGTTTCTTGTGAATCGGGTATTACTTCGGCGAGTGGTGTTGCATGCTTTCGTACTCGAAGTGTGGTTGGCGAAGAGAAGGCAGGCTCGGCTTTTATTGCTATGCAGGAGGATTCTCGAACTGGTGTTGCGACATCGTCTTGCGTTGGTAAGTCTGCAAGCAAGTCGCTTTGTAGTGTATCCTCATCGATCAGATCCCTCGTCTCGATGGACGGCAGTATCACATCTCCTGATGTGTCTAAAAGTGTATTGTCGTCGTCGTGGTTTACCGGGAGTTGATCTTCGTCGGAATCATTGCCAGCAAGAGATAGCAGATCGCGGTCATCGTCATCATAATGCGTGCTCGACGAACGCAGATTCTGAACACCATCTTCTGTCGACCGGACAAGGCTCTGATGATAATCTTCATGCTCGGATGAACTTGGTGTCGGCAGATGGTGCGGCGGCTTTGATACAACGGGATGGTGTTCCTTGGAGATCTGACTCTCCTCAACAACGCGACCACCCGTAGGAGCTACAGCAGGCTCTTGCAGGTGAAGATTCTGGTTCTTGATCAAATTCCAGCGGTTGTGAAGTGCAGCCATTGGCCATTCCTTCCACTTTTGTTGGCCATCTTTGATGGCCGCCCATGGCACACCGTCTATTCTCTTGCGCTTGCTTATGTATACGTCGTCTTCCCGAGTGAAGTGATATTTCCTTACAGTCCTGGGGACGCGCCTCTGGATTTCAACACGCGGACTAGTCCGACGGGGTCTCGTTGGTGAGCTCTCATCCGGTCTTGTACGGATTGAGACGGCAGATCCTTCATCAGCGACTTTCATCAAGATATTGTCTGCATGCTGGTCTGTCTCTCTCGCTATTGGTGCTGTCGTATAGCCCGGGAGAGGACTCGATTGGGCGACTGGAACTCGGCGTGGTTGTACAGATAGAGGTGGAAAAAACCATTTCGGGTCCGTCGCAGGCGCTACCTTGTCATCTGCTGTTATTGGAGTAATCGGCGGAGGTGCGGCGTTTGCAAAGGGTATCGGGGCGTTCGGCAGTATGAACCCGCTGACGGCTTGATGTATCGCTTGATTGATTGTCTGCAGTAGGCTTGCGTGAAAAGCGCTTTGTGCTTGCTGCCCCGCAGGTGTTTGTGGAAACTGAACCTGGCGTAGGAGGTCTGCCGTGGAATTCGGAGGATAAGGTGTTTGCGGAGTGCCGAAGTGCGGTATGGATGTTGATGGCAAGTCTTGTTGAGGTATTGCAGGCTGTGGCGCATTGGTCTCGGTGGCTGCGGTCTGTTGTTTGCTCGTGTCTTGCTCGGGCGATCCAGCAGCCTTCGGCTTGACCAGCTGCGGGGGTGCCAGTTCGTCTGCCGAATCTTCTCCCTCTCCCTCCTGCTCGTCCTCTTCATCATCCTCTAGATGGCTCCCAGATCCCATGACTATAGATTCCAGTAGCGTCTTCTCTTTGCCATTGGCCTGGCGCTTTATTCTTCGCAGATGGCCTCTATCCACAACCACCCTGTTTGTGTTGAAGTCGATTTCGTCGCTTTGAGATGGATTCATGTTTCCAAATTTCTCAAATATGGACTCAAATCGGCTTTTGAGCTTCTGTTGTTGTTTCTGCTTGGCCTTGATGTATTCGGCATTGTCTTCGTCGACCTCAACTGAGTGCAGTATGCGCATGCGCTTTGCCGGCGGTTCCATGGCGCGTGTTGCCGCGCACTTTAGCAGCGAGCATGTGTCTCAACCAGCGTAAGGGCGGTGTAGAATAGGGGTCGGTGTGTGGGTGGTGGGCGTTTGCGTGTAAGACAGTCTGTGATTGCGATGCTGTGATTGACGCGAGCAGCGAGACGCGACGCGGTTTCCTCGGCAGGCACCCGACACTTAGCGGCAGCCCCACCCGCATGCAGGTGATCGCCAGTGAACCGCAACCGTCATTCCGTCAGCGCCTTGGAACAGACGACTTCGCTTCAAGCATGAAGAACAACAGCTCATGACAACATGGCCATCGACAAAAGACAGACGGCCTTGGCCTGTCAGAAATGCCGCACGCCCATAGATATCGACGCCTCCATCGACCAGCTCAACCCGGCCGCCTTTAAGCTATTGACTGGTACATATCTATTCTGCAGACTACCAGGCATCGGACTGACATGTTATAGACTCGACAGTATCAGGCCAACAGCCAGCATCGCGCATATCCCCAAACCGCCAGTCGCGCCCTCCGAACCCGCCCGAGCACCTCAAGACATATCAAGATGCCGCCAAAGACGCCCGGAACCCTACCTTCAAGCGCAACATCCAAGGCGCACCGCCCTCAGGATCCTCAAATGGCCCCCAGAACCCCGCTATGTCCTTCATCGACGTACACATGTCTGAGTCGATGATAGACCCACCCTCTGCGGCCGTCCGTAGTCCGGATCAGAAATCACAAGCAGGCGAGACGAAGCCGAATGCGAATGACAAGACACGACGGAAGAGCTTCTCAAATGGACTGGGCATACAGGGAGGCGCGAGTCTGGCCGATACACTGGAAACAACAAACCGCATGTTCGAGATACTATCAGCACGCTCCGACGTCGACCATCCCATATGCGTAGAGTGCACCGAGCTGCTCATCGAAGGCCTGCAGAAGCGCCTAGGCGTAGCGACCCGCGAACGCGACGCATACGTCGACTACCTCCGCCGCGCCAACACCGACGTGCCCAGCGCCGAAGAAGTCAAAGCCGCCGAAGCCGCCCTCAAAGCCGCCAAGAAAGCCGAAAGCACCGCCATCACGCAGCTCGAGAACCTCGAAGCCGAAAAGGCCGAACTAGACGCCCAGCTCGCCGCCCTAGAAGTCGAGAGCCGGATCCTCGACCAAGAAGAAAGCGAGTTCTGGAAGAGCAGAAACGCCTTCAACACCACCTTGACCACGATCCAAAACGACCGCGACGCTCTAGCCACAAGATACGCGCACGATGCGCAGATCTTGAACCAGCTACAAAGGAGAAGTGTATACAACGACACCTTCAGCATAACCCACGACAACCACTTCGCCACCATCAACGGCCTCCGCCTCGGCCGCCTACCAAACCCATACGTCGACTGGCCCGAGATCAACGCTGCATGGGGCCAAACCTGTCTCCTCCTCGCCACCCTAGCCGACCGACTAAACTACAAGTTCGACGGCTACGAACTCTGTCCCATGGGCTCTACATCCACCATCACGCGTATCGAAACGAAAGGCGGCACCGGAAACACAATATCTGAATCAACACGCCAACCCCAATCCACAACCGCCAACTCACCCCAAGTAACAAGACAAAAACTCGAACTCTACTCCTCCGGCGACTTCCCTATAAACTTTGGCTTTCTACATAGAAAGTTCGATACGGCTATGGTTGCGTTTTTGGAATGTCTAAGGCAATTGGGTGAGTTTGTGGAGAACTCTGCTGCTGCGCCGTCATCACATGCTGTAGGTGGTGTTGGTGCGGGTATAGCAGCGCCTGGAGGTGGGCCACCAGGCGGCGTCAAGATGCCGTATGAGATACAGAAAGATCGCATTCATGATCAGAGTATCAAGTTGGCGTTGAATAAAGATGAGGGATGGACTAAGGCGTGCAAGTATACTTTGACGTGTTGTAAGTATTTGCTTGCGCATGCGAATAATGTGGAGAGTTTGGGGGCGAGGCGGCGGTAGGTAGAAAATATTAGGGAAGAGAGGTTGTGTTAGGAGACTATGTGGTTCGCTTGTTTGTTTGGATAGATTAGATACCCCATTGATTTCTTTGTGTTTATAGACTTGACATACTCTCTCCGTTATGGTGATGGATGAGCATGACGAATGACCACGAGTTGGTATATTGATACGATAGTCTTGCACCTCTACCCATCTTCTCGAATGCTAGGGACTGAGTAATTTGCATGAAGCGGCCCCAACATTCAATCTCCTTATCTCACGTTGCATTATGGAAAGCTATGCACTGCACAAACGACTCCCTGTGAATACATGCGCACGGCGCGTCCCTATCTCATGTGATACAGCGCCAACGACGGGAAACTGTGTACATGAGGCTCTTTCGTGTCCCCAATGTCCGATATCCCTATCTCGTGTTACACCTACCTGGGATGAGGATACTACATCACGGATGCTAGCCTTACTACAGAGATATACACGGTTGTGCAGACATCCCGTGTAATGGTGGTTTTGAGCTACTTTTGACCTCAACCCTGCGAGATAAGGATCGAAGGCTTGTTCGAGGCTAGCATTTAGCTTGAAGATTTATAGGCGATAGGAGGGTCGTAGTTCCGTAGAGCTGTACTCTGGAGCTTACTCTGATGAAGCCTTGCGTACATGGGCGTGTCTTGCGAGAGGTAGCACTTAGAGACATCTCCCGTTGTTCAAGATAGGAGACGGTGAGCTTAGAGGTCCAGCATGATGCCAGCAGGGAGTTTGACGGCCGCTTAGGAGATTGGAACACCCGGTGTGCTCAGTCATGTCGCTGTCAACCAGAACCAGAACGGCAACTTACTGCTTTGATCGTCAGAACGTCGTGTGATGCTGTCGATGCGCTGCCACCGCACCGACCGGGAAGCACGGACACTACGACCGACTCAGCATCCGGGAGGCACCGACGTGGCAGCATGAAGCCCCTCTTGAATCAGGGGCGAAAAAGGAAGGTCACGATACTTGCTCGGTGGTGTTGCGGCTCCTAGCGCTGGGTAGGACCATGTCAGCTGGGTCGTACAGCCCCGTGACTACCTAGGTATCGGTGGCGCACGTCCAGCCGGACGAACAGCGAAGCCGGCATCCATGGGCGAGCAGGCTCGCAGCGGCATAACAGGCAAAGCCGATGCTCTAGTGGAAACGGAATGCCTATCCCGAAGCCTAGCTTGCCGGTGTGATCGTCTCTGAGCTAGATGAGTTTCGTGGAAGCGAGCTGGCCAGGGGTTTCGAGATCTTTGCGGGGTAGCGTATTTCCTTAGCTCATAGAAACCGAGAAAGGAAATTAGGGGTAAGAAGATGGACACTGGGGTGCTGTGGAGAGGCACAGTCGATATAGTGAACGGTCTGCTGTGCTCGTTTGCGCAAACACCCGTCGAATATGCCGTCAGCGATTGCATCATTCTAATCAATGTCAGCGCCTCGTACCCTGATTACTTCCGCTGTTTGGGGATCGTTGTGTAGTGTGCTCGGCTCAAGTGGTGAGCTAGAGTAGTTCCCGTAACGGTATCGATTCTTGGTTGTGGAGAAGTCGCATAGCGGGGAAGTTTCGAAGACGTAAGATATTACCAAATAAGCCCAGATGGACACGATGGTGAGAGGCCTAAGCTCCAACTCATGCAACAGACCGGAAAATACGTGTCACCAGGAGGATGAGCCCATGCAGGAGGAGAATTTGCACGATCCACTTGGATGTGAAGGTCATGACATGAGTTGTGCGTATGGCATAGCGTGCGACGTGCCTTGCATGGAGAGCAAGGAAATCCAGCACGTTCTGGATTCGTGATATTCAATGGGAATAGGTGTTGCAAGGCTGGTCGCGTATGCGCTGTGCTGCATAGGACGTTGGCTAAGACGCTGGCAGTTTGACGACAGAAGGTGCGAGACATGACATAGATGGCGACACCCGCAGCCGCAGCCGTAGCCGTAAACGCCTGGAGAAGCGGAGATGCTGAAAGTGTCCGGTGCGTCGGATGTAATATGGCACAGCAAGCCACACGCTCGAGATGTCGTGAGAAGAGGCGTGAGTACGGCATCACGACCAGGCGACGCGACGCGACAGCATGGAAGCAACGGAGGTTGGACCCAGCAGAGAGGCGCCATGCAGGCACGGGGATGATGAAAGATGGTCGGAGGGTCTCGTCAGAGATTTCCATGTGTCATTGGTGGTCAGGTGGCCTGCGGATTGAATTTCCTGGGGGTAATCGAAACGCCAGCCACGAGCCACGTGAAGCCAATTTTCTGCTTTGCTTCGCCGCCCCAGCAAACCCGAGCCCGCCAAGCCACCGTGACGTAAAGAGAACCTACCCTCACAACCACTTTCCATCGCAAAACTATACGCGTGCGACGTGCTGCTTACTGCCCTATTGGCTCGGTTGGGCTGTGGAGTGATCCTTCTAGCTCAGAGCCATGTCGGCCCAGCGTCCGAGTCGTTGGCGCTTGTGCATGGACCTGGGGAAGACACAAGACGTCTGACTAACAATGAACCACGGTGCTCTTTGTCCAAATAAATCTCTGCGGTAGGTGCTGCCTGACTATAAGAGCTCCGGAGTGCCTTTCACTCTGAAATAACTGCCTGACCTGTCACCAATACATAAACCCACGGATCCCTCACCTGCTCTCACACCACCAGACCACGAGTCACCCTATCGTCACCACCGTCAATCATTCAATGCACATCAACGACTTCCCCTACGAAGTACTCACCCAGATCCTTGAGGAGGTCACCAAGGCCAATATACGTGATGGTCCCACGTATACATTTGGTCTCCAGCAGGCGCCACTGCCTCTTGAGAGGGCCAAGCTCCAGCGCTATGTGAGAGGCCCGGTCCCGCCAGAGCTCCTCAAGTGGGACGCAACTGCCACTCTGCGATCGGTTTGCTGGAAGTGGCACGAGTGGGCTCTGGAACACTCCATCAAGGACGTCTACATCCGTCGCTGGAAGGGCGGAGAGGTAAGCAAGAGCAACACATCTCCAATCGACACAGTGCTAACATGGCATAGCGATGGGCCGAACTTTCCAACAGGCGAGAGAGCTACCCGTTGTACGAGCTCATTGATCGTCCGACTGGCACAGCTGTGTACCGCGACCCCTTCGCCTCTCTGAAGCGGACTGTGAGCATCTGCAACGACTACCCACAAGTGGCTGCCAAGATCAAGCGCATGTGGGTGCACGGCTTCTACACCGCCGAGACCGACCGTCTGGTGTTCCAGTCGCTCAAGAACTGCACCAACATTACCTCGCTCTCTCTTCCATGGACCACCATTCGTCACGTGGACGCCAACGCCTGGCGGACTGTGCTCACCGGCACCGGCAAACCACTCCAGTCGCTGGAACTCCAATGTGTCGACCCGACTTCGCAGCAAGCAACAGACAAGGATAACATCGTTGACCTGGAGCCACTGCAGTCGGTAAACTTCAGCCAGCTGCGGCGGCTGAAGATCTTTGGCGACACTAGCTTCATGCCCATCACCGATGATGATCTTTTCGCCATCGCCCGCACGGCCACTCAGCTGGAGGAGTTCCACTTGACCTGCAACTCCTCCATCACCATCGATGGTGTCATGGCCATTGTCAAGGCATCTCGGAAGACGCTCCGGGTCCTGGAGCACAGCCCGCGGTCACAGGATGGCTTCTGGCACCCGCATCCTGGATCACCGAGCGACTATGAGCATCTCTGCGACACGTTCCGGAACTGCCCAAAGCTTGAGACTCTGTCCATCTCTCTTCCTTCCGTGTGCTCCCATCTCTTTTCCAACGACAATGCGAAGTTCGCAGGCGACCTGCAGGTACGTGCTCTGCACTTGTGTGAGCACGAGGACGGCCGCTCCACCCACGAAGCTACCGACGCCCTGCAGAAGCTTCTTGAGCAAGCCCGTCGCTTTATCCGCCTCCGCGCGCAGAGTGCTATTCCTCGCGAATTGTACGTCGAGCTGTTCTTCGCCGAGTGCATCTTCGAGCCCGGCTTCCAGTCCGTCCATGGCGACTTTTCGCTGGCGCAGGTCTCGTCCGACGGGCACTGGCCACAGAATGTCGAGTTCAGCGGCAAGGGACCCTACGGCAGCACCGGCCTTTACGGAAAAGAGGAGGAGGCACAGTTCCAGCGCATCGACGAAGCCGAATTCCTAGCCGGCGTCCGCAGGAGGCTCCTTTCCATCCAAACCTGATTGTGGATAAAACCACTGATAACGGCCGAATTCACTTCAACTGTAACTTTTTATTGCGAAACCTATACTTACGAAATTACGACCACATGCATGAGCGGCAGGCCTGGAGCCAAAGAGATACCAGGCTGGAGCAGCCACATTGTATTCATGCATTTGGGGAAATTCATAACGAGAACATGGCTATGTTCCGAAAAGCGAATACTGCGTATTGATTTCAATGGGATGGCGGGGTGTCTATTGCTTTTTTCCATCTTGCAGTTTGTTAGCATTTTAGCGTTCAACCTTCAAATCAGTATAATGAATCAAGCTTCACACTCATCTGACAACCGTCTCATCGCTCATCATCTGTGCAAATAGTCTTTCGCGCATGTTCGATATAAGGAAACTTGCTTTAACCCCTCGATCACGAGAATAGCAACACACGATTGATAAGAAACTTCGCGAAAGCTCCAATTTTGCAACGCGGTTCCACACCTTGGCGATCAGAGACCAACACCCCGCACCTGCAGTCCACGCACCCACACCCTCCCAAAGCAGACAAGCCCAGGTACAGCTTTCCGCACTTTTTGCTTACACACCGCATGGTCATCCGTTATGTACGCCGGAAGCCAACCTCTTTCTCTATCCGAGCGATATGGAGCTTACCAACCTAGAGTAAGGTCTCAGTCCCGTACACGCCGAACACCGACCGATTGTCTGCTGAATAAGAGGCACGGCAGCGCGGAAGATGTCCGCCCCAGCGAAAACTACTTGCCGGGCCCGGGATGGTGGGTTCCTCTGCAATTGACTCGCGATGCAGCAGGTTAGCCGGAGGAATGTTACCAACAACGTACCTTTCCCCAGCGAAACAGAAAAAAACGAATTGACAATCTCTTACCAAAGGCTCATGTAATCATCGGAAACGCTCAGACGCTACTGCACCGGGTATATATGTGGGGCGCTAACCGTCGGGTCTTTACTGAGAGAGGTATAGTGAAGAGCGCTATGAGGGGCAGAATGGCGCAAAGCAGTTGTTTACAGGACAGCTAGGTAGCTAAGCTTGCTCGGTGCGATTGGGCCGGTGGATGATGTAGTAGCCATGGCATGATGTATTGCGAGACAGACCACAGTCTATGGGGATCGAAGACGGTTGACAAGGGGTCTGGGTTATCTCATGCACCATGCACATGCCAGCCCCCGGTGGTGCTGGTGCTGGCTGCTGGGTATAAGTAGAAGGTGCGTACCCCACCCCGAAAGCTCTCTTCTTTACTTCTTCACTACATACTCATCTCTCTCGAATCGTTCGTACTCTACTCGTTCTTTGTGATACCCCCCGGAAGTTATTCAAGATGGCTCCCAAGATCGCGATCGTTTACTACTCCATGTACGGCCACATCAAGAAGATGGTATGTTGCGATTGTGTTGGGATGGGGAGTTGTTGTTGGTTGCGAAACGGCTCCCCACTCCAATGATACCTGGCAATTGCGAGCTTGTGCTAACAGAGATGAATAGGCTGATGCTGAGTTGGAGGGTATCAAGGAGGCTGGTGGTGACGCCAAGCTCTTCCAGTATGTATCCCCTTCTCCATATCTCGAACACTATAATCTTCCTGCTGGCAATTGCATTTGCGAATGCCACATCACTGTCTCCCGTCTCCCGTCTCAATCAAGGACATGACTAACCCCCTCCCAGAGTCGCCGAGACCCTCCCCCAAGACGTCCTCGACAAGATGTACGCTCCCCCCAAGGACGCCTCGATCCCCATCCTGGACGACCCCGCCGTCCTCGAAGAATTCGACGGAATCCTCTTCGGCATCCCCACCCGCTACGGCAACTTCCCCGCACAATTCAAGACCTTCTGGGACAAGACGGGCAAGCAATGGCAACAAGGCGCCTTCTGGGGTAAATACGCCGGTGTCTTCGTGTCAACCGGTACCCTCGGTGGCGGCCAGGAGACTACCGCCATCACCAGCATGAGCACGCTTGTGCACCACGGTTTCATCTACGTGCCGCTCGGATACAAGACTGCGTTCAGCATGCTGGCTAACCTCGATGAGGTTCACGGTGGTAGCCCGTGGGGCGCTGGTACCTTCTCCGCTGGTGACGGTAGCAGGCAGCCCTCTGAGCTTGAGCTCAACATTGCGAAGGCTCAGGGTAAGGCTTTCTACGAGGCGGTTGCTAAGGCCCACCAGTGACTAGATGGCGGAAAGACTGCTGGCGATGCTGTGGGTGAGAAGAGCGTTGAGGGAGTGAATGGAGCGGGTGCGGCGACTAACGGTAGTACTACTGCTGCGCCTGCTGCTGCTACATCTGCTCCTGCTGCGCCTTCTTCATCGCAGCCTCAGCAGAAGGGGCCGGAAGAGAAGGATAAGGAGGGTCCGTGTGGATTGCCTGCAAAGTGCGATATCATGTAGACGTTTTGTTATTCTGCTTCTTCCGCTCCCTTGTTTCCTCTTAGCTAGACAGCTGCGCGACGAGATAAATGAAATAAAGTAATACATTCATGACTGGCTCGATGTCTCGGTTTGGTGAAATATCATTGATGTTTAAACCATACATATGAGTGAATCGAGTCAGTCACGTCCAACTTAGATGTTTGGGTTGGATGTAAGCATGTCATGTTCAATCGCTAATGAAAGTGAATGTTTAGATGAAACTAGTCTCCATGTCCTCTGACTTGGAAGGTAATGGAGAATGGCCTTGAGAAAAGATTGGGTATCATTCTGTCCAACTACTATCGAATATCTAGAACCAAACTGCTGAATCGGAAATCTATCACACAAAACCTCAACAAAGTCCTTACCAAAAGAAACGCTCCATCTATACCAACCCCAAAGAGAACGCCAAACCCGCATCTCTATCTATCCATCCTTCTTCCCCTCATCCCCTTTATCCTGCGGAACGTGATCATGAATGAACTCATCCACCCAATCTTTTACCCCATCCGCCTTGTGCGTCAACCACTCCCACCAGCTTTCCTTCTTATCTCCCTCACCCTTCTCCCCATCTTTTCCATCACTCTTCCCCCCCTCGCTGTCTTTCAACTCGTCTTTCCCACCACTCCCTGTCGGCGGCGTAGGTCGACTAGGCACATCCTCTAAACTCGGACTCGTGTCTTCCAATCCTGACGCCGACGCTGCGATGCTGGAGAGGGAGTTTAGGTCTGTTGCGGGCATAGAGGCGAGGTTCGATGGTTGTGGTAGGGAAGACGGGAGAGTAGTGGAGGAAGAAAGTGTGTAAGAAGACACAGGATCTTCAGGTGTCTCTTTTTCGTTTCCTTCTACCGATTCCTCATCGGAATGCAGGCCGACGGGCTTCAACGGCAAGCGCAGCGTACCGTTGTTGGGCGCGGGGCTGAGACCGATGGAGTCGCAGACGATGTTGTAGAGTTCGATGTTTTCTGAGCGGGTGGTGTTAGTTTGCTTCTCTTGTGTACATATGTACGGTATGATGAGAACAACAACTTACGGAAAGGTTCCATCCTGCTCCCAGCTTCATGTGGGAACGCAGGTCCTCTCGCGATGAAAACAGCCCTCATAAGCGGATGCTCGTGATCGTATCCATGGAGTCCCTTCGGATGATACTCCTCGCCCGTCTTCAACCCTACCTCAACGTTGAACTCGTCTTTCGTTACAATCGCCCATCCCGTCTTGGGAACAATCCACAGCGGAGCAATCCTGTCGTTTTTGCTAAAGTGGTAGCGCTCCGGCATATTCTCATCCCGCAGATAGACGTCCAAGTTGGGGTTATCCTTTGTACGTTCTAAAAGCTGGTTGTAAAGACGATGGAGCGAGGCTGGGTCTTTAGGACGGAGGCCATAGAGCGGCCAGCCGTCTGTGTGGGATAGTTCAGCGGGGTCGATGAGGTCCTCGAGCTGGATCAGGCGGGTTTTGTCTGTGGTGGCCATGCCGTGGTCTGAGACAACGATTACATTGATGATATCTGTTAGGTTGCGCGCGTGGAGACCGGCTAAGATGCCTGCCATCATCGTGTCGGCGTTGGCAATCGTCTTGCGGATCTCCGTGCTGTTGGGTCCGAAGCGGTGGCCATCGCCGTCAACGTCAGGGACGTATGCTGCGATCAGCTGAGGTCGCGGTGTGTTTGCGCTTGCGCCGATGTCTTTGGGACCGGGAAGATCGAGGAGCTCCATTATACGGTCTACCTTTGTAGGCAAGACTTCGGAACCGTTGTACTTGTCAATGTAGGCAATCTCCTGGTTCAGGATATGCGCTTCAGAGCCTGGCCACATGTGGACTGCTGTTCTGACTCCTTGCTTCTCGGCTGTCACCCAGAGAGGCTCGCCACCCCACCAGTGCGGTTGTAGACTGCGTTTGGGATCCGTGTAGTAGAATTCCTGCTCGAGTTCTGGGTCCCAGAATGTGTTTCCTACTACGCCGTGCGCTTCGGGATACATGCCCGTGGCCATTGTATAGTGATTTGGGAATGTGACGCTGGGGAAGCTGGGCATCATGTACTTTGGCGATATTCCCTCTGCTACGAACTGATTGAGCGTAGGTGTGAGGTTTCGGTATAGGAAGTCGGCGCGGAAGCCGTCGAGCGATATGAGGATTGTGGTCGGCGCAAAGAGTGAGGTGCCGTTGGAGAGCATGGCTGCTGCTTCTTTGACATCTTTGGGGGTGGATAGATTGTACGTGGCTGCGAGGAGGACGACGAAGAGGACGATGATGGATACGTATATAGCTATTCGTCGGTATAGACTCTTCCTGCGTACCTATTCTCTATTAGCTTCGCTCGCGCATCCGTACACTCTACACACCTTCCTCTGCGACTCGCTCGCAAGTAACCGCTGTTCATCGCTCAATGAACTTCTTCCTGATCGGAAACTCGTACTGGAAGCACCAATACCTTCTTCCATTTCGTACATGAGCGCGCTCGACTCTTCATTGCCGCCTTTCCTGCGCTCCTTCATCTCCTTCTTCTTGTCCCACTTCCCGACCTTGACGCTCGAGGCTCTGCGCCCCAGTAGGCCCTTGCCGCCATCTTTCTGCGTAAGAAGCCTCTCGCGCTCGTCTTCTGAATCTAGAATGTCGTGATCGCGTTCGTCAAGTTCGCCGGAAGGTCTGCCATCGTAGCCCTCATCGTCGGAGGTGTGGTCGTACAGGGTGCGCTCGTCGGTGCCAGCATCGGAGCTAGGCACTCTTTGCGATTCGTTGTGCGGTTGCGAAGACATGATCGCGTCTTCAGGCGATATATTACATAGCTAGGTGGAAAAGAAACGTTGCGCCGCTACGGTGCTAAACATGATGGGGGCCAGCGACCCCAGACGTGTCGCTTGGCATCCATGTTTCACGCGTGCAGGACGGTTGTGTCGGTCGCGTAAAGGCGCTATTCGGTAATTTACTTTCACTAAACCTTCATCGCAAAATTGGGGTGAACAGAACATTTGACTTGACTTTGTGCATGCAGCAGATGATAGATCATCCAAGATCGTACATTATGTCCGTTGTTCAAGATTCGTTCATGCCATCACCAAGATCACGTCACGGCCGGCCTTCCACTTAAGACCTGCGCCGGCTATCTTCCCCTTTGAACAAACCCACAACAGCAGCCACATATGCTCTGCAAGCTCTCCCCAATTGAATAGCTGCATCATCCCGAGAGATTCAGAAGTACCCTTCTCTCGGTAGAGATATGCGCCCCAGCCGAGTCTGCCATCTTTCAGCGGTTCACACACGCCATGCCAAAGGTCTTTCTGAGCCTGCGCAGGCCAAGTCGACAAGTCAATGAGCCAATGACCTCGTTCATTGCCCACTGGATCGCGTGACTTTCCAATTGGTTTGAACTTGCCTGGATATTGTTCCTTCAAGGCTTCCAGGTAGGGTGTGACCTGCCGAGGCCACGTCTCCGGACTCTCTACACCTATCTTCGGTGCTGGAGATTCAACTATTTCCGGATAATCGGTGAAGTCTATGGGCGGACCGGAATTGTCGATTTCTTGCACCTTGCTGTTCTCACTGACTTGGTCTTCTGCTAATGGAGAAACTGGCTTTGGCGCATCAGATGAGCGGACGCTTTCTTGCTGAGTTGGGACGACGCTGCTGCATTTGGGATGCACTTCTGGAGAAGCAGGCGTCTTGGCTTCTGATATATCGCTACCTATCTCCAGGCGCGTACTTTCCCGACGATTCACATCTGCGAGAGGTACCTGGGGCGAAGACTTAGCGCTAGGCGCATCCGGCTCTTCTGCTGTAGCGACAATCGTGCGTTCCGCTGTCTCAGCAGGCGACGAAGAAGCCTCCTGCATAACATCCCTAGCATCCGACTCGTCTCCGGACGTGTTCTCGGAAGTCATCGAAAAGCTATCCTGCAATTGACTTTGTAATGCTTGAACCGCAGCTTGCGTATCCTCAATAAACGCTGTGTCAGCATCCTCCGGACTGCTGAGGACGTCTTTTATAGACCGCCGTTTGCTAGCAGCGCTTGACTTGGGGGTTGCTTGCGCTTTCCAGTTTTGATGGATACGTTCTAATCGCGCAAGCCGACTAGACGTTGGCGCAAAGTCGTCTTCTCCCACATCGTCGGACGACGCGCCGACGTATCTTCTGGGATGTTCATCGGATGACAAGTGAGATGGAAAACTGCCGTATGAATCTTTACCGGTCGATAGGATTGAGGTGTTGACGGACTCGCGAAATAAAGTTCCTTTGTTCGGTGGCGAGGGATCGCTCACTCGGGAAGCAGCAAACTGGCTCGACACATCGTGTTGTGGTGTCTCCTCAACGTTTTTTCGATGCGGTCTAAAGTCGAGATAAGCGTCGGCCAAGGAACGGTAAAGTTGGTCGTTTTGTCGAGTAGCCGGAGCGGAGATGTGGACCAAAAGCTCGTGTTCATCGTCCATAGTTAAGTACGAACAGGTAAATCTTGAGTTGTCCAAAATCCATCGTAAGAGATATATACAGAAGCGATCCAAGTAAAGTGCGCACGGATTGTTGTTGCGTGAGAAGACGGAAGAGGTCAAGTGTAGACGAAGAAGGGTTCAGCGGGTTCGTTGACGCGACTTGGCAGGTACAAAGTGAGGTCTGTGCACCTTCTTACAATCGAATCACCAGATTTCTCAATTCGCATATGACGAGGTTAGGCGGCTGGGAGACATCTTCACAAATACAAGATTTATATCACATAACATGGAGGTCAAGAGTTCAGCTTCAGGACAGCATCGTCCAGCGTCGTCATTCAATGGTATGTCGTCTATCATGCATGCTATCATGTAACCATCCCTACGGATATCGCTGAAGAAAAGAACCGCATCCCTTTTTGTGACCCAAAAATTACTCCTCGTCATCCTCGTTCGGGGCCTGCATCTCCTCGATGTCCTCCTCTTCGAAAGTGTGCATGGGTACTGAGTAGAGGCGGAGAAGAGACTTGTTGGGGTCCTTGACCAGGACGTATTTGCCCTCGTCCATGCGAAGTACCATGTCAACAATGGTACGAACGATAGCCCATCCGTTGTTGAGGTTGAGTGCCATCTGGGCGGCGAAGTCGCGGGGCTTGGCTGTGAGGACACCGAGGATGACGTGGTCGTTGTTGTTCTTGGGGTTGGTACGGGAGACGAAACTGTGGTGATGTTAGTTGAGTCGGATGTAACAGATTGAAAAACGTACCCGAGCTTCATGGTATCGGCCTTGGCCAAGATACTCTGGGTAGTCCATCGTGCAAGCTTGCAAGAGTTGTTCTTCATCTCAGTGGCGAGAACAGCACCCCTCTGGCTAGCCAACTTGGACCTCCAGTCGAGCGCTCCACCGGCACCTTGGGCCTTGTTGTCGAACTCGTTCAGGGCCTTGATGGTCAGGTATTGGTCCTCGCCGTTGATGTTGTTCTTAACAACAGCGTCCAACTCTGTTCGGACAACCAAGTGCAGAGGCTCCTCGTCCTTGTCCAGAGACAGGTCGAAGCGGCGGTACCTGTAGGCCTTGGAGGCTGGGGGGTCGGTCTCGACCTCCTCGTTGTAGAAGGGATGCTCGTGGGGCATGCTGACCTTCTGGCTCTCAGACTCGGTAACAACCTGGAGGGGGAAGATGTTGTTGATGTGTGTGGCTTCCAGCATCAGAGCACCAGGGCTGTTGATAGAGTCCTTGTTGCCCTCGGAAATCTCAAGCGGCGCGTCTGCGGCGTTCTCGTTGACAGTAACCATGTCCAGACTTGATCCATCGCGCTTGTCAATGAAGACCTTGTTGCCCCGCTTGGTGAAAACCAGATCCCAGGAGTAGACTGACTTGGTGGCGCACATGAGCATGGAAAGAACACCGTCGGTAGCGAATACGGTGCCCTCGTCCTTGTCGGCAAGCTCCTGCAAGATAGGGTCGCTGGAGGTGGTGACATTGTAGGCGGCACGGTCGAGGACGTTGAGTTTGCGCTCGGAGGTCCTGGCACCGGGTTGCTTGTCGTAGCTGCGGTCGTAGTAGTAGAGGAACCCGTAGTTGTCGATGTCCTCGCCCTCGTGGGTGTCGAGGTTGAGCTTGCTGAGACGGGAGAAGTCAATCTCCTCCATAACGTTCCATTCGGGCTTGACCTGCACGGAGGCATCGCGGTTGCGCTGGGGCTTGTCGTCTCTCCAGCCAAAGCGACGTCCTCCCCTGCCGCCGCGTCCACCGCGCTGGTTGTCGTACTGGTTTCCACCACGGCCACCAACACGCTGGAAGGTGCCCCGCCCGCCGCGTTGCGCCTGTCCACCTCGCGCTCCTCCACGTCCACGGAAGACGGTGCCGCCGCCTCGTCCGAATCCTCGGCCGCGGGCTGATGTGCGTGTGTTGTCGACGACGGAGAAGGTAGCCTCCTCTTCGGCGGCCTGGATGGCGAAGGGGTTGGTCTGCTGGTTCGCGCCGTATACCTGCTGGTCTATAAAGCCTTGTTAGCATCCATATCCTTCTCTTTCACCATGTCCAAACATACCCCTGTAGTTACGGTTGCCGTATTGCTGGCGTCCTCCCCGCTCGCGGTCCTTGCCCTCAGTCCAGTCGGCCATGCGCCCCAGCTTGTCCGCCTTGGAGTAAGGCGCGAACGGCACGCCGTCGAGCATCGACTCGCTGGTGACGGGCGGGCCCCATCCTGCAGTGTCGGGCAGCGCGGATACGAGGTCCAGTAGTGATGCGGGTGCCATTTTGTGTAGTTGCGGTATTGCTGGGCGCTCGTTGTTGCCGCACAGAAATTATGTGGGCAGTCAGATTCCGCGCTAACGAAACGAAATTCCAAGGTTCCTACCCCGCGCTCACCTTCACTCAAAACTCACCACGACAGCGCTGCTAGACCATCGAACGTCAATATCCTCCTGCAGACCAACAGCGCTTTGACGATGTTATTGAACGGTTTTAGACAACGACGTCTTCTCGTTCTTTCCTTATCATGTTCATGTACTACCTTAGACTGCTCTTCAACTTATCCGTAGTTCTGTACTTGCGCTACCAAACACACACCTACAGCTTCTCTCTGTTCAGCCTTCCAAGCACGATACGCACAATTCATTAAGTCTCTTAACGTTTCTTTACTGGCCATGAGTCCACACAGACAGATGGCGTTCTGGTGAGGATGATGCACAGCGCAGATACCACATCCACCCATGTGCTAACCGCGATCGGTACGTCGATGCCTCCTCTAACTCGATAAATACAATATTGCTGCATCCAAATGGTTCTGCTGGTAATTGCGGGGGGGTCATGCGCCTCACACGCATCTGATTTGATATTGGCGTATAGCCACAGCTCCATGAGCCAATAAGTCCCCTGGTTTTTCGGATCCTCCTACGTCATTAGAAACCGGTGAGTGAAGCAGAAGAAGAACAAGTTTCATGTCCTTCCGGAAGCGTCTTGGCTGCATAAAGTGACAAGCTCAGCGTTAACAAGTCTGAATCTCTTTCGGTATACTGAAACACTGACTTGAGTGTATCAGAACGTCCTATTTAAGAGTCTTTTCTGGACAATCATATGTCACAGCAGTTTCTTTCCCCTTCTCGATGCATTGCGACCCATTCATATGCACAAGATGCAGTACGAGCCTCTCGACAAGACGAAGAACGAGATTCGTGTTCTCGAGTTCCTTGATCTTTCTGGCCCAGTCTCAACCGAAGATATTATCCAATGCTCCATCAAAAACGTATCACTACAGACTCCTCTTAGCTCTCAACTGCATGAGGAAGACTCGCAACAAGGAAAATTTCCTATAGCGTGGGATAAGTTCACCAAGTCCGTAGATCTGCGGGACTCAACCCTCGAGCGAACGACACTTGATGAGGCCACAACTGCTCGCTTACATCAAGGTCACCCTCAATGCGGCGGCTCTCGTTACGACTGGGGAGACTTTGAAGCCCTGTCATACACATGGGGTAATACAGGCGAGACGAAGACTATCTACGTAAACGGTATTCGCAGACACGTTCCGCGCAATCTTGAAGCAGCCTTGAAAGCGTTGCGAGGCCTGGAAGAGACCCTTTCTGGAATGTGCTACTGGATAGATTCATTATGCATCGACCAGAAGAATATCGAAGAACGGAATGAACAGGTCAAGCGCATGCAAGAGATATACGGTCGCGCTAGAGCTGTGATAGTCTGGCTGGGTCAAGAGAAGGAAATGGACAAGATCGCTGTTCAGAGGATGCACCGTCTATACCACGTTGTGGGAAACACACTGAACCATCCAATGTATCACCTCGAATGGCCCGCCATCTTCGCTTTTTCACAAAAGCCATATTGGAACCGGTGCTGGATCATCCAGGAGCTCGCAATGAACCACAATTCGACTCTTTTCCTGTGCGGGGAGTTTAAGCTGACGAGGAGAATGATACAGTCGGGCGCCCGTCGGGGTCAATTGATGACAGGGTCCTCCAATGACAGCGATCTTCCATCTGGCTACAAACTGCAACTCGGAGCGTGGGATGTGTTTGACCGCATGTATCGTCTCATAGGTATTGCCCCCGAGACCGATATTGGAATAGGCCCGAAATTTCTATTGGATCTTGTTCGTCGAGCCGACGCAACTGATGAGAGGGATAGAGTTTACAGCATACTCGGCCTGTTAGATCCTGCTATCTCCGCAGATATCATACCGAACTACTTGCTCTCAGTGCAGCAAGTCTATACGAATTTCATGATGTCTTTCATCAATGCATCAAAAAGTTTGGAACAAATTACATCTGGAGGAATCTCAGCTGAGCAAGGGTGGCCATCATGGGTACCTGACTTGAGGAAGCCATTCCAACGCCACGGAATCCAATATATGATATTTCACCGAGCGAGCAGCTACATACCCGCTCAATTAAGGTTCATCGAGGAAGAGAAGGGTCGTACTTATCTTGCATGCAGCGGGTTCGAAGTCGACAGAATCGATGGTATCGCAGCCGAGCCATCTCTAGATTCTCATGCTACGCTATCAGGCACTGTCTCTGATAGATACAGAGGTCAAACATTAGAAGCAATTGAAAACAGCTTTCGTATGGGCTATCCTATGATAGATACCTCGCCACTTTTCGAAGTTCCATGGAATTTGAGTTACGACGCCGATGGCAGCTTTGCCAATATCCCCTCGAATCCGGAATGGCTCGAACTCGTTCAATCCAGGTACTTTGAAAGATGGGACAATTTCAGGAAGCACAACAAATACTTCTGTATCGGCGGCCAGGAATTTCGAACTTTCTTTGCACAATCTGACGAGCAAAGTATTGATGACAGCACCATTGCTTGTATGATTTCAGCTCTACATTGTTTAGAAAACAGGGCTCTGATAACGACAAGAACGGGTTATTTGGGGTTGGTTCCGGCAGAAGCTCGCCTAGGAGATGTCGTTGCTATTCTCTTCGGTTGCAATTGTCCGGTCGTACTAAGGCCGTGCAATGATGGTCTCTATCAAGTCATTGGAGAATGCTACATTCACGGTCTCATGAATGGAGAAATCTTCGATCAGCAGCGCGACGGACATGTATCAGAGCGGGAATTCATCTTGTGTTAGAAAGGAAAACGTGGCACACGAAGCGCAAACCCAACGTGCGCCCCGAATTACGCCTTTGGCTCCTCATCCCCAACCTACTTATACTCACAAAGAAACTTAGCCCTGGCTCCAGCGCCATCCATCACCCTCTGAAATAACCCCTCAACCCACCAACGTCTCTTCCTGCTGAATACTACATCTACCTTCCAAGACTTCGTCTCAACAGCCACCTTCTTCAGCCCCCTCAACTTGTCCAATCCACAGTCCCCCAACTCACGCATGAACTCATCACTAGGAGACGCATAAAATGCCAGTCGTACGTTCTCAATCTGATCACGATGGACACGCGGTATGTCACTCACGAAATGAGTGATTACCTCTACGTGACTACGTCCCGCACTCATAGCCTGCTTACCCGCTACGAGCCAAGAACGAAGGACGCAGCACCTCTTAGACACACATGTACATACGCACGCATATCTATACGCAGGTAGAGCAGAAGAGAGAGACGAGACCTCCACCACCTCCCCTCCACCTCCCCCACCCACCCGGACGGAGGAGCGGCGAGTAGAGGCGATTATGTGTGGTGAGCGGACTGTTAGCAGCCTCCGATGATAGGGACTTGAATATGTGATATGGTACGGGTGTCGTCATGTCACGCATCAGGTCGTATCTACAGACATGGAAAGCTCGATCCAATTCCCATCTACATAGATAGGTGGCAAAGCTATAAGACCTGTGCTTCGCATGCCTGCTTGCTCCAAACACCTCAAGTGAAATCAGGTGGAAACACTCATCGAGCAATGGACATGAAATAGTGTCAACTTCAGATCTTCATATCCATTACTTTATCTTTAAGCTCTACGTCTTCTCCTTTCCCTTCCTCTTTGTACAACCTCTTCTTCTTCCTTCTTTCCTCTATGCAAACGTTGTTGAAAACGCGATTAAAAAGTCTACTGATGATGAATAAGTGGGAACAAGCTTGGATCGCACCATACGATCCAGCATTGCTAATTACAAGGCTTAATAAAAATGTGTATATCCAAAGCAGGTCGTCAAAAACGTCAAATGTACGGTCTTTGTCGGATAGTCGTGAAGTTATCGCTTGCGCTGCGATGCGTTGCGATATGATGCGGATGGAGCGCTAAAAGTCGATGATGGAGACGTGCCGCCCAGTCTATGCGTGTCGAAAGGTTTTCGTCCAGGGCCAACGAAGATTTAGTCGGTCCGGCCCTTTCCATCGACAACACCATTCGCTCTCCCATTCTTCTCACTAGTCTTCTTAGGAATAGTAAGGCAGTTGATACCTAAGTAGTCGCAAATACTCGTAATAACCAAGTGCGCCCACTTGCCGTACACAACAGCAGCGAAGATGAAGTAAGCGCGTAGGTACCAGAGTTCGAAGCTAGCGGAGATGGGACCGAATGTCGTGCCGGGGATGGTGAAGTAGGGGTGGTTGATGAGCAGAGCGCCTCCAATCATCGGTGCAAGCATGATGGTCCAGTAAGGGAAGGGCTGGTGTGTAAGATGCGCGAGGATGATCTTGGTGGTCATGCGTCCGAAGACTAGTGACATGGTCAGGCAGTAGAGGACGAGGTGGTTGTCTTCTAGTAGTTTCGAGTAGGGCGATCCGAGCCAGGCCATGGTGGAGACGACGAAGATGACTAGTGGTGTCCATTCTTTGAGCAGGGGTAGCAGAGGCTCGTTCCTGGAGCGACGCGCTTTCGCTACGTTGACGATGCAAGCAGGGAGGTGGGCGGCGAAGAAGGTGAAGAGGATGATGGGTACCCAGAGCTCCTTCAGGGTTACGTCGCCGATTTCTGCTTTGTAGGATGGGAAGTAGGTCGCGAGGGGTTTCGACCAGATCTCTGGGCCGAAGTAGCCGGACATGCAGATGAAGGTGCATGCGAGGATCAGTCCCTCTGTGAGGAGTCAGTAATGTCCACGCCAACCAAGCAGCTAACGTACCTGTGGGACCGTTGAAGTAGCCCAAATACAGCGTATGGGTGTGGTAGGTCTCCCACGTCGAGAAGAACATGGGCAGCACAGGGATCAGCGCAGTAAAGGCGCCAATCTTGGTCGAGCCGTATCCAACAGCCGCCGTCTCGAGGAGACTGGCCAAAGTGCAGTTCAAAGAATCAATCCCATGGCTACGTCACAATCAGTATCGTGATATTGGCGCATTGGGCTGTGTTTATCACGTACTCAAAAAGTTCTCCCAGCGGGCTCGAGGTGCCGGTTCGGCGCGCTTGCTTTCCGTCGACGTTGTCCATGGTGGAGTACCTGCAGGGGATTAGCGCAGTCCTCATCCTCCTTTGCTATTGTGTTTCTTACATCCACATGCCAAAGGCGAAGCTGTAGTATACCCATGAGGGCGCTGGTCCGACCAGATCCGGGATGTAAAGCTCGAGCAGCACAACGTTGCCCAGGATGAAGAAGAAGCCTAATAACGTGACGAGGTTCGGCGCCAGCCATAGCGGCAGCAGTTCGACAAAGGCATTCCACTATGTTCACGTCAGGGCGCGTTGCGATTGCGCGGGTGCAGGGTGCGTACGTAATGCTTGAGGATGTAGCGGGAGATGAAGGATTTGTCGACGCTCGAGTATTTGTAGGTCCTGAGGTGTTGCAGCGCATCTTCGGAGACGCACTCATGCCTCGCGGTTTCTGCGCAATTAATCATGTCAGTTGGATGCGCGTCGGTGGATGGTCAAGGGGGCGTACCTTTGCTCGGCGGCATGGCGGGATTGTGGGTGACGGGGTGTGGGAGAGACATGAGTTTGGCGGGGCGGATTAATTTATATAAGGGTCGTGGCCATGTGGTGAAGCGGGGAATATGCGCTGCAGGTGCCGCCTGTCTCTTGTGGGATGGGATGAACAACGGGATGGCTCTGGCGGGCGTCAAACTTCTAAAGGGTACGGGTCCGTCGGCTCGGTAGAGCCATCTGCAAGGGTTGGTGCCATGCGAGATTGCACGTCATCGCTTGGCTCCAATCGCTCTTGCACGTGAAGATGCCGCGCTCAGTCTGGTGAGAACATTACACAGTACAAAAACAAAGTACTTGAGATGCCAGTCTGAGACTGATGCGCAACGCAATGGGTTATCATTACATACAAATGCCAACGGAACAACTGCTGTATAAGCTCTTTACATTGAGCTTTGCCGTGTGGAGACTCACCCTGCCTTCCACTCACTCGCTCAAAAACTTCCAAATCTGTACCTCAACTCGGACGGCGCATCGACGGGTGTGGGCGCCTGTCGTTCCTTCAAAGCAGGTCCGCGTCGGTTATCGTTCTATGATTCCGCAGCAGCCTTCCTCTGATCCTCCTCCCTGCGCATGTCTTCCAGGAATTTCTCCCACGTCTCAATAGTGCCCTGGAAGAAGTCGACATGCGCATCTGCGAGATCGCCCAGGGTATCTTTGAATTCGACCGCTTTGATGCGCTCAAAGTCCTGTACCTCCTTGACGGTGTGCTCGTCAAAGGCCTCGCTGTTTTTCTTAGCCAGCTCAACTTCGCCCGTGAGTCGCTCAATCTCAACTTCCAGCTTGCGGACCCGTTGCCGACGCGCTTGGTCGTGATCGATACCCCGGAAGTCTTCTACCTTGGATCGCAGGAAGCCAGATGCACCCATGCCGGCCCCTGTCGCGCTAGCCAACGAATCCCGATCCGCGGCAGATTTGGCAAGGTACTCACTCAGCTGTTCGAAATCGAGCTGCTTGGCTTCTCGTGTGCGGAGTAGTGTCTTGACGGCTTGGATGTATGCGTCCATATCGCGCAGACTAGTGAGGTAGTTCTGGTCTGTGTGGTCGCGGATAGACTTGAACCCCTGCGAGGTTGTATTTACAGAAGCAGCGAAGGATGTCAGGTTCCCTTCGACCGCAGGTTCCATGGTCGTCAGCTTTTGGCACTGTGTCGCTAGATCGGCGTAGTCGGTCTCCAGATCACCCTGTCGCCTGGCTACCTTGACGGTAACCTTCTCCACATTGTTCAGATCCTCGCCGAGCTTGTTGGCACGCTCGACAACTTCGATGAAGCGCTGGTCCGGCTTGTGAATCTTGCTAAAGGTGTTGATGAGGCTTTCTGTGACAGCATCCACGAAGCCGCCGCCGCCCTGGTCGGAGCCGCTTGCAGCTCTTGATGACCGTCCCTTCATGTGTTGATTCCAGTCCGGGCTCTCCAGGAAGTTGATGACCAGAGCCGCTCTCCGTAGCACTGGATGCAGTGATATCCGCTTGAGGAAGCGGTGCAGCGAGTGGGCGCGTCTCTGCATGAAGTCCGGGCCAAAGCGGTCTCCACGCACATACTCCATCTTGTGCTTGTCGGGCAGCGGCGGGACGGCGCATTGTGGGTACTCTTTCGAGAGCTGTTTCCAGAGGAAGACGAAGTCTGTGAAGCGGCGGCGGGCGGAGAATTCGGGTTTCTGGAAGGACTGGAAGTCGGACTGCGGGGATGTTTGTTAGACCCCGAACACGTAGGAATAGTGGAGCTGCAGCAAGAGGCACACCTTTGTAGTTACTAGGTACGAGACATATTGGTTTGGTGTGCCTGGCAGCTCTTTCTGCGGGCTGCCGACAAACGTCTCCAGGCGCCCTTCGCTGAAGTCGGCCGCCATTGCGCGTCTACGGACCTCGTGTGGATCGCGGATGTATATGAGGCGGCTGTTCTCAAGCTCTTCAATGTCGCTAATCCGGTCGTATTCGGGGTCGTCGAGCAGATCGTCAAACTGGTACGGCGGGCTTGTTGGCGTGGGCTGTGTTGGACAGCTCGGAGGTGAATCGGTGACGTCGGCTGGGTACCCGGGCTTAGCGCCCTCCAAGGTGGGCGCACGATTCCTGACGCGCTCGTACATAGCTTCAAAGTCGTCCGCGTTGCTATAAAGCGAATGAGAGTCTTTTACAGCAACCATGATATAGTGAGCGAGTTTTGCAAGAATGATTAATAGTGTATAACGAGTGCAGCTAACCGCCACAACCATGGAGGGTCACCAAGCATCTACAGTGAATGGAGAGAGTGCGACCTGTCTAACAAACACGCGCAATTGCCGCGTCCACACCGAAAGACCGCCAAACATAGCCCACCCTTGTGAGAGAAAACAGAGGTATCGTAAGTGACCTTTAACCAACCAAGACCTAATCCGAGACATGAAAAACACATCAATCATCATGGGCGCCGAAGCGCTTGCTGAACTCTTCAAAAAGCTGCGGGGTAATTTCGTCACTGCTGTTCCCGTTGACCGTCCAGAGCACGCCAAGCTTGTCGTAATGCTCCAGCAGAGGCTCGCTGTGTTCCTTGAAGTTTTTCAACCGCGCCTTCCACACCTCTGGGTCATCATCCGCTCTTTGTGTCAGCGGCTCGCCCGTGATATCATCCTTGCCATCCACCTTGGGCGCATTGAATGTCGTGTTGTAGACACGTCCCGATGCCTCGTGTACCCAGCGGTTGCATATGCGATCGATGATGATGTCACTCGGGGTGTTGAGGTTGACTACCATGTTGATGGGTACGATGTTGTCAAGTTGGATCGCTTGAACGGCGGTTCGGGGGAAGCCGTCGAGTATGAATGAAGCCGACGGCCTGTTGGAGAAGGTGTAGCGGGGAGCCCGTACTGCCGAGGGGATCATGACTGCATCTACCGTCGTCTCTGGCACGTCCATGGAGCTGAAGTTGAGCGCATATGGCCGCAAAGCGTTGTCTCGTATCCAACCGCGGTTCGTGAGTTCGTTGACGATGAGGCGCAAGATCATGGCGTCGGGTACCAGTTTGCCAGCCTTCATCGTGGATTCGGCGTGTATGCCTGCGCAAGTCAGCATTTTTCGGTGTGGAGAGAGCAACGCGCATACCGAGAGGTGTCCGCTCCCGAACATTCTTCCTCAGCAAGTCGCCAGAGCTGATTGACGAGAGCTCAGGGAATTTTTTCATCATGCGCTCCGTCTGAGTTCCCTTCCCGACGCCAGGCGCGCCGACCAGTATGATCCTGGCGGCCTTGGACAACCGTTGGACAGTCATTGTTGTGATGTGTGTTGTCGCTGAGTTATGCTATAGAGGCGATCTAGGAATATGCTGCTGGGGATAGTCCAGGTCGGTACGGTGAATAAAGCTCGAGGGCTCCGCCGAGGGCTCGTAGTTACTAAAACAAATCCATGGCGAAAATTGTGTGGAATGAAATGGAGGATCGGAACTAGGGTTCGGAGAGAAGTGACAGGAGGAATTATGGAGTGCCCAGACGCGGAACCTGGGTTAAGATGGGAGAGGGACGATTACCGTCGGATAGACGTGGAGTGAGGGGACGGCCCAGCATTCACGGCATGCCATTCGCAAGCCGCGCTGTCGTTCTTGCGGACATCGGAGACCCCAGCGCCTCGGCCAATTGGCGACAATATGCCGACGTAGAGAATACCCATTGGTCCTTACGTCTCTTCGTACAAATCCGAGGTACATGTTGCTGCCTGCCTGTAGCGGCCCATGGCGCACATGTCATGCGTCCATCCGGTATCTTCCTAGCTGTCACCATGATGCGCGTCAGGCGAATGGCTTATGCGCCCGTTGGTGGCGACCAAGCTTTACCCAGCAGATCGCCCGGCGGTCCCTGAGACTAAGTCCGAAGACGCAACGTCAGAGGAACCCATTTTCTCAGAGCTGCATCACTCCACACTCCTTGCATCAAATTCCCAACACACACACAGCCTTCTCTTTTCTACCCTTCATCTGTTGATTCACTACCCACACTACTTTAATCGTTGTACTGTATACGTCACTCCCTACACTTCCCCCGGCGCAATGTACGCCGGTCGCACTGCTTCCAGGGCAGCGCCCGCAGTATTCCGAGCGGGCATCAGGACCACTACCAGAGCTCATCGCCCTATGCTGAGGAACTCACCCGCGATTCGCATCCTCATTCCGCTACGCGCCCTCCAAACTGAGTCGACATCGAACAATGCGCAAAACTACCCGCCTCCTGGTTTCGACCCCAAGCAGGCCAACCAGCACCTCCTCAAGCCCCAGCAACAATCAAAACAGTCCGTCGAGAAGTCAGACCCCATCATCCCCAAGTCTGGCGCAACCTCCAACCCGAAGACACCCGCGCAAGATGTCCAAACATTGAGCGAGCTGAAGATGGACAAGTCGGCTGCTGAGTCCAAGGACGAGAAGAAGATCCTGGCCAAAAGGGACGCAGAGAAGAAGAAGTTGACCGTCTGGCAAAAGGTCAAGAAGGAATTGGTCCACTACTGGGATGGCACCAAGCTGCTGGGCTTCGAGGTCCGGATTAGCTCCAAACTCGCTCTCAAGATGGCAGCTGGGTACGAGCTTACCCGCCGTGAGCGTCGACAAGTACGTGTTTGAAGCCAGTATTTGTGAATTTTACTAACAGACCTAGTTGCAACGTACCGTACAGGATCTGGCCCGCTTGGTACCTTTTCTGCCCTTCGTCATCGTCCCCTTCGCCGAACTGCTGCTCCCTGTAGCGCTCAAGCTCTTCCCCAACATGCTGCCCAGCACGTACGAGGGCCAGTCGGCCAAGGACACCAAAGCCCAGACGCTCCGAGCGACCCGAAAGGACGTTAGCGACTTCCTTCGTCAAACACTCAAGGAGACTGGCCTGCCTGTCTCTGCTGAGAACGCGCAGACAGAGGAGTTTGCCGAATTCTTCCGCAAGGTGCGCACCACGGGAGAGAAGCCAACACCAGAGGAGATCATCAAGGTGTGCAAGATTTTCAAGGACGACCTCACCCTGGACAACTTGTCTCGCCCTCAGCTGGTTTCCATCTGCCGCTACATGAACATCACCTCTTTCGGTACAGACAACTTTCTGCGCTACCAGGTCCGCGTGCGCATGCGCCAGATCAAGCGTGACGACCGAGCCATTGCCTACGAAGGCGTTGAAAGCCTTTCCGTTCCCGAGCTCCAGACTGCCTGTGCAAGCCGCGGTCTACGAACCTACGGTGTCTCTCCTGGCCGGTTACGGGACGACCTCACTAGCTGGCTCGATCTCCGCCTGAAGCACGGCGTTCCATCAACTCTCCTCGTGCTCTCCAACGCATTCGTCTACGCCCAGGGCAAGGAGACCGAGATGACCTCTCAAATCGATGCTTTGGAAGCTGTCCTCTCCAGTATCCCTGAGGAGCTGTACCACGAAATGGATCTCGAGGTCCGCAACGCCGAAGGTGCCGCAACCAACAAGCAGCGTCTTGAGGTCCTCAAGGAGCAGCAAGAACTCATCAACGAAGAGAACGAGCAAACCGAGACCGTTGAGAACAAGGCTACAGCCTCGCCCAAGGACCATGAGGATATCGACGAGAAGCCTGCCCGGGACGCACAGGAGGCAAAGGAAGCCAAGGCCGAAGAGGAGAGCAAAGAAGCCGAGGCCAGCGCTGGTGATGCTGCCGGTGGTAGCGCCGAGCGTGCCGAACAGGATGAGCGAGCCTTGAAGATGGATGACCCCACTGGCAAGGGTGAGAAGCCCGCAGAAGCGAAGAAGGAGTAAAAAGAAGGAAAGGTCACCCACCAAACAAGACCTACTCTCTACTTTTGTTGTGTATAGCTACGAAATCTCTTGTCATTGGCGTCCCGAAAGAAAGGTCCATAGAAAATACCCTGTTCCGATATCGTTGGATGGGAAGGACTATAGAATTGTATATCGTATAGAGATGCGAGATCATGCTCGCTAGTATAAAGCTATTGAATGAAAGTTATACATTGAACTCTAGCTCGAATGGTTTAAGTGCTGTGTGTATCTAGGTAGGCTTCAGACGGAACCCGCAGTCTAGAATATTGACGTCACTTGCACATCCCCCACCCCCCACCTTCGACGCCTCGATCGTATCTCAATCAAGCTTTCTGCCAAGCAACACACATTAACTTGGCAGTGAACTACTACTCTGCTTCCCTTTCAATAATTTGATTTACTCCCATCTTATTTTGAGTCATTAACAAAGAGAGCATACCATCAAGATGCCAGACGCAGCACAGATCAACCGCTCCATCAGCACTATCAGGACGGAACTGGAGTATCTCGTCTCAAGTGGTGTTTTGGCCCCGCCACAGTTGCAGTCTATTCAGGCGCAGTTACCTGTACGTATACTTTCTACTACATCTTTCTAACTGTGTCTTATCTGCTTGTCTCATCAATGGAATCAAGAAGTGTAAAAGTATAGTTCGTAGGTGGAGACTAAGAGCAGATGTTAACGGGCACCAGCAACCAAACGGCCAACCTTCCCAATACATCGATCCTAAGTACGTAGATGGAGGGAACCAATTCAACCCCGCGCTCGTCGCGCAACAAGCGCAGGATCCGGCGCATCCGGCGAATCCGAATCATCCAAAGGTATGTCTTTATTTTACTAAGTGCAATGCCTCATGTTACATCAAGACCATGAGTTTGAAAGGCAAGAAAGAGAAGAGGAAAAAGGTCTGCAAGTTATGTTTGGAAGTTAGGGAAGCTGACTGAAAGATAGCACCACGAATGGGCGAGTAAGCTAGCGCACAAATTTGGGAATGCGGCGGTTTATGGGGCTGGAGCGACGTTTGGGGCGGATTTGGTTAATGATGCTATGAGGAAGTTTTGAGTTAATCAGTTTGCTGGATGAGTAAATGGAAGGTGATGGGGAGTTGAGGTTTGGGTGGGTGTTTGTTGGTACCGAGGGAGAATAAGAGGGCTTCTTGTGCGTGCCATTGGGTACGAATATCCAAGTCCTATGTTTCAACGCAGAGCTGTTGATTCGATATCTTGTAGTGATACTTTGGTACTGACTCACTCTGAGAAGTATGAACCTGGCCACCCACGGGTCTTACTTTCGGACCCCTTCCACTTCAAAAGAACATCTTTCTCACATAGGGTTATATAGCTTCACATCTCAGTCCCATTTCCCCATACCACTTTCTCCTCGATCTCAACACCACCACCATGCCACGAAGAACCTCAAAAACCATCTCCGCCGCCCACCAAGCCATCGCCTCACAGAACCAAATCACCTCACCCTTCCTGCGCCTCCCCAGCGAAATCCGAAACCAAATCTACTACTACGCCCTAGGCGGCCATGAAATCTACCTCGTAACCCTTCCCACTAACGAGAAGAAGAAACGACTAGGATGCCGCCCACCCCACCAAAAAACCTGGGAAATGCATCCCATCCCAAAGAAACTAGCCATCAATCTCCCGCTCGTCTGCCGCCAAATCCGCTGTGACCTAGGAGCCTACTACCCCTTCATCCACAACACCTTCGGCGCAACGGTACTCGCGGGTTTCCATTCCATGCTACACAGGTTTACGATTGGACAGAGAAACAGGATTGAGTTGGTTGTTACGGATCATGAATATTATCCGACGGGGAGATGGTTGTGGATCCGGGAGTACATTATGCTTTGTGGACTGCCGAGATTGAAGCTGGTTGTGTTGAGGGATGTTTCTGGTGTGGGGGAGAGGGAGAGGGAGGGGATACGCAGGACGTTTTTGGAGGAACTTGGGGATGGTGTGAGGGTTGAGATTGTGGATGATAAATTGGGGGAACTAGCTCTATAGCGGGACGCCTACGTGAAGAGGGACGACAAGAACGATTTCTTTGTGAGATCTTGGACATCTGACTAAACACACTCTATTCTGTAATCGAAATGCCCTAACTATCAGTCACGTACGACACAGTATACCTATTTCAACCCATCTACTTACTACCCATCTCAAGACGCTGCTCCACGACACTAACCCTCCCACTCAAATCTCGCTCATCAATCTCAACAACAGGCCCATGATACGTCTTCCTCGCCCAAACCGCATAATAAACCGCACTGATAACCGCTATCGTACCCGTTACCAAAATCGCCCAATTCATATTCGCAGGCGTAACCTCCGCAAAGCTAGGCCAGAAACTGAAGAAGAAAACAAAGCTAAGATAGGCGCAGGCAAAGACGTTGTTGGCGATGCCTATAGCACCAGGAAGACGCCAGGGGCCCCATACAGCGCGAACTATGCCGTCGCTAGTTGTGGATTGGCTGTCTGTGTCGAAGGATTCGCTGGGTGGGAGGATGGCGCCGGTGCAGCGGCGGTAGAGGAGAAGGGAGGATGTGAGAAGGTAGGAGGAGAAGAGGCCGGCGATGGCGACAGAGATTACGCCGTTGAAGGCCGTGGTGGATCCGATGTTTACTAGTGCGAGAAGGCAGGCGATGAAGCTTGTGAAGGCTACGGCGTAGACGGGGATGGACGTACGATCGCTGACCTACTTGATCTTAGTACTGCTAATCTTTCGTATACAAGGCTTTCTAGTGTACGTACCTTGCTCAAGGTTCTCCATCCAGGTAGACCCCTATCTCTAGCAAAAGCCCAGCAAATCCTTGATGTCGATGCAGAGAAGCCCACGTTCGCACTGATGGTCAGTACCATGACGATGGATGCCATGACAGCGGCACCAGAGCGTGATTGAACGGCTCGGTGAAAGATAGCCATAAAAGGGAACGCAGGGTTCTCTAGAAGTACAGTGTCGAGATCACCCATCCGCAAGAGCACGGTGACCATCATGACGAAGCCAAGAGAGCCATTGATGGCGATACCAGTCATGATGGAGCGAGGTACGACGATCTGTGCGTTTTGAATCTCCTCGGATAGCTATGATGATGTGTTAGTGTCTTGCTGCGAAGCCGGATGCTGGAAGTTGATCTAAAGTAGACAGACACTCACATGAATCGGCCCATCACCGCCAACAAACGCAAAGACACTCCCCATAATGCCAATACAAAAGCTCAATCCCTGAGTCTGCCAATGTCCCATGTTTACGAACGTGGTAAAGGTCTCTTTCGCATTGCCCTGTGGCCCAAGAACCAACAGGGGTATCAAGATGGCGAAGAAACCAAGGATATGCAGGACCAATAGCGCTCCTTCGAATTTGGGTAGTAGCCATCCAGCAGCAATGTTGATAAAGACACAGAACGCGATGATCGCCCAATAGAGGAGAGTGACGTGCCAGTTCTGAGGGACATAGGTATCGGGTTGGCAGAGCATGAGAAGGCCTTGAATGAGGCCACCGGTGAGAAACGCGCCGGACCCGAGTGATGCTAGCCAGCCACAGAGAGTGAGCCATCCTGCGGGATAGTCGCATTAGCACACGCTATCGATAGAGATCGTCGAGTTTAAGCTTTACACACCTGAGATGTAACTCAACAGTTTTTGAGAGCTTTTTGGTGCAAGCATGGAAACCCAATGGTATTGACCACCAGATGTAGGTGCCCTTTGATGAACGTTAGCAACTGCCTCAGCGTCAAAAGACCCGGCTTCCGATCGTAACTCACATTGAAACAAGCTCGCTGAGCACCATGAACACAGATACGGTGCCGAGCCATACGATGAGGTAGCCATAGATGACACCAGCGGGGCCGCCACTGCTTCTTTCAGCATAACTGTCTCATGGTCGATATGCTGTGTTATGCTGTGTACTCACTTCTGGAAGCCGACCAGGAACAGCCTGAGAGACTGTCAGCGACGTGTCAACGTGTAGTACGAGGTAGTACGACGTACACAAGAGATCCTTCCCAGGTGATCAAGACGGTGCAGCTGAAACCGAGGATAGATAGGAAGCCGAAGCGACGCTGTACTTGCATCAGCCATGTTAGTGATGAATGCAGAGGGATACATACCTTCAGCACAGCTTTCTTTCCCAGTCTTGCCAGAGCAAGATCATCGTGCTTGTCGCTAGAACGTGGCCTTGTAGTATTTAGTTCCGGCTCACTGGATTTCGTCGAGGAGAACGCCATCGTGCCACCGATACGAGTACAAGTGAAAAGTCGATACAGCAATAAAAGCGGAACTCGTGAGACGACCGATGATGGAGGAGATGAAAGAGAGAATAAGCAGAAGGATAAAGAGAAAGAACCGAGTTGCCGTTAGAACCAAGTAGCCGCATAGATGAAGAACTAGGGCCGCTTATGCACAACATTGTAGCCGAGATGATCCTCGTAATGATCCTGACCGTTGACCTATAGCCTGTTCACCAATAGGATCGTAGCACCAGTTGTCCCAATCCGGAAGACCTGCTGGAAGAAACCTAGGCGCATATGCTGCGTGCCGTGCCACCTGCACTGCGAAACGAGGGTACAGCAAGGGTGTGCGTTTCTGAAATGCCGCGCCAATTTTTGCATGTGTTGGTTTGTGCTTTCTGGACTGTGTTACATACTATAGATATAGATTTACTGCAGTATTGTTGTAGCCGGCATGCGGGCTACTGGTTCTACTTGCACTGCCCAACTCTTCGATACTTGGATGCTCCTATCCGGCCCGCTGTATGAGGGTCTGGAATTTTCGGAGCGTCCCGATCGCGATATGTCCATGAGTTGGTATCCTTTGCTGTCGTCTTTGGAGGTTTGCTCTCCTCGACGGCGCAGATCGTCCAATCGCATAAGTCCAGACTCAAAACCCTCCATGAATAGCTTGGTATACGGAAGACATGTAGTGACGATAGCAAAGCATTGCACAATCTGGTTGCTGATAGACGAGCGCCAGTAACCGAGTGTCATATCGTCTTTCAAAGCGGAATTGGTGCTGTCGCGATTGAAGAAGCTAAGCTGAACCGCAGCAGCAACAAGAACTCTTGTGTTGCTTGTCAGTATTTGAGATATGTGTAGGGTTTCGTACTCACAGTAACCGACATGAGAACAAGGCCATGACCGCTGCTTTCCGTTGCCGTCGCATGTGAAGTTGCGCTGTGATGCCTAATTCCAAGGCCACGATCGCGATCTCTGTCATGATATTGAAGCATGAGACGGTATTCCACCAGGTCAACTGTCTAACGTCAGCCAGAAGCCGACTACGCATCTGCGTAGACTACTGACACGGTCGATGCACCGATCCAATGTTCTGTCCCATGGCCGTGGCAGCCGGCACTCGAATGCTGCGACCAACACAGAACAAACCAGCCACAAGATTATAAGAGCCAAGACGCCGAAGTTGATTCTGCGGTGGAGTTCGGATGGAGTCAGATGATGGACGAACGCTACGACAGCAAGCTTCGAGAAGCCGAGGGAGACAATGAAGAGTATCATTGCGGCATATTCGCTCTTCGCTCATATCAGCGCTCCGGACCAGGTACTCAAGCGAAGGTAGGAGGTTACTTTGAGATTCGACTCAATCTGATATCCACTCAAGGTCGCGATCGGTTTCCCGAAACCGTAGTGTGCTTGTAGCAATACAGCGACAGATTGTGCGACGCAAAATATCTGGCAATATTTATTAGCAAATGCTGCTGAGTATGTTGATGCTCCGCTTACCAAGGCTGCAAGTACCAGCCATGACTCGATCGTCAACGTCCGAAACACGTAGAACTTGATGCCGGCATGCGTCAAGAACGCCAGAAGACTAGTTACGAGAGTGAACCAAGTGATGATCTGAACGATGGGCGTCCAATTCAAGTCCGACAAAATGACTTGATACATCGTCTTAGACATACGCTAGAAAGGCTGTTGAGCAGAGGCCGATCGACGACTACTGCGAGAACGGACATGTTGTATGGAATGTGGGGTGAGCGGCGCGGGTAGCAAGAAGCAGGGTGAGCGTATCAGGTACGGGCCCGCCAGTGCGGTTCTTCTCGTGATGAGTAGCACAACAGAGCTGTGCCACATGCAGCTGCGCAAAAGTATAGGAGTTGGGAGACCATAGTGGCAATGTCGCGTTGAGCATAAAGCGGCTGGCATGCCGGCTAAAAGAGCTTTTCATTACCTCACAGAACGCTCGACACCTCGTGTGTTTCTGCTGAGGCAATCGAGGAACTACCTGCGCAGCCTTACAACCTTGCGGAGGGCTCGAAGAGGCACAGCATGTGGCCTATCGTTGTGATGGCGTACGTGTGCTGCAACTGGTGTGGAGTGGGCACACCAACACAGCCACGTGTACGGCGTTGTCTCAGGAGTTGACTGATCCGGAGGTGGTTCAAGTTGCGCGCCGCTTGTTGAACGGCTGCTCGAGTCCAGTAGTTAGGTTAGACGGCGATTACCCAAAGCCTCGGGGCGCAATACAGGTTTGATCAAGTACGCAGGAAGTATCAAGCCTTAGGGCGAGGCTGGGATGTGATCTTCAGACTAAAGCAGTGCCGGGAGCGGTCCGCATCATTGGAGTTAGGTCTTCCTTGTCGGTTAGTCGGACAGAAGCCTCAGTTCGCCTGTAGCGCGATGGCGTGACGCTCGCCTGTCAGAAAGCGAGGGTCTTCGACTTCGCGAAGCAGGCCTCTTGAGATTGCGACTGCACCCATACCCTGGCGACATGGCTGATTGGCTTGCGGCTGAACGGAGGGACACGCTCCTTTTCAAAAGAACGGATCGAGCCACCGGAAGGGGTTCCATGTATATCTAGGTAATGCGGGCGATGATGATGTACAAATGTTGAGATGGGTGTCGCAAAGAGCGAGTTGAGACTGGAGATGCGGACTCGGCCGAAGTGAGGATGACATGACGCCAAGACACTAATTGAGCTAGAGCACAGCGAGGGGCAACGTGCTGGATCGCACTTGGTGCAAGAGCGATTGAGTACTACGATACACTATGAGACGTTTTTGAACCACCACATCGGCACATCCTAGCAGGGTGTGAATGTACACAACAGCATGTTCATGTCCGGCGGATAAACTCTGCAGGCGGCCGGCCATGCCACGCGCTACCGAGCTCCGAATCGACCTCGGGAGTCCCTCCAGTTAGCACTCTACCCGAGATACTTAACGATTTCAATATTCTTCGATCGGTAGCTGCAAATATCTCGCCTGAGTTGAGAGTCTTGACGGAGACGAGGAGTTCGTCACGCAACCTTGGATAGGTTTTGCAGTGGACTAAACACTAGGTAACACATACTCAGGCCGAACCATATTGCGCGACATTCAATTATCGTATTCTACGACTCATTACATACGTAATGCACTTCAGAAGCAACTTTTCAGTTCCTCCGCTCACCATACCCATAATCCGCTCTAACGAAATCCCACGCACACCGCTGAACCTCTATAGTTGCCTTGACACCCGCACAATCATTCCCAAACAGACTTTTCCATGCCATCCTAAAGTCTCTCATTCTCTTGTTAGTCGCCACTGTCCATTCTTTCCGTGCTTGTTCATCCTGCAGTCCATGGGGAAGCCAGAAGCCGACTTGCTCGCCGCTTGGCTCGAATTCAAAAGGAGCGTGTGGATTGTGGCAGTGGTATGTACATGATGGATATTTTGGATTGCGGATGTCATCGCGGAGGCGACGCCGGCGGGAGGGACAGTGTTCTGGGCAGGGATCCGTTGGTGTCCGTATGGGTGACAGCGTGAGTGTAGGATCTACAAGCTCCTCGGTTGTCGAGGGCGGTGTTTCGATGCCTGTGGAGCTTTCGCCCTCACTGTCGATTTCGGTTTGTAGTCGAGATAAGTCATCGATATCTTCGGTATGCTCAACATCGTTCTGTTCCTCTTCCTCTGCCTCTTCGATCTCTTCCCCGAACAGTCTGCCTATGTTTCCTCTTTCAAGGTTGTCTTCCTCTTTCTCGACCTTCTCAACATATACCAACTCTTCATTCAGCTTCTCATCAGGCACATAGCATGTATGGCCCGCATCCCACTCTCCAAGCCCACCCCATATCTTCAGTGCCTCCATTACACTCTCAATGTCGCAATTTGACCTCAATACGATCGCCGCAAACCAGTACCCTGGCTGCACAAACACATCTCCCCTCTCTTGTTTCAACGCTAATGCCATTCCAGAGCAATTCCGGCATCGACACTTGAACCCTCCCACCTCCAATATATCCACCGCCCCAAACTTCGGGAAAGCAGAGAGTCTGTCAAGCAACCTCCAAACCGCAGGTTTATTCACCGAACTGCGCTCATCAATCGGAAGACAAATCGCTTCCTCCGTTGCAAGGCCCTTGGTGACCAACATCCTCCAAGCCCGGTAGTGCCTGGATTGTACATCAAATCTCTGCTTGAGACTGAGAAAGAGAGGGGCGAGCGCGCGAGTCTGGAGGATTGGCCAATCGAGAACAAGTTGTGAGGCCATCGTGCTGGATAGGTAGATCGACTGGTAGAGGGAGTCGTGGCGGAGAGGATGGCCGTTTCCACCGCGAGATAAGACGCGGAGGAGCTCTCGCGTCATGGTGAGATCTACTTGGATTGCTTGTGGGCGCGTTGGCCAAAGTGGTTGGAGTGACATGTTGGACATCTTCTAAAGCGGTGTTGCGAAATCGTCTTGGGGTGATGTTGCTGTAGTGTTGTAAGTTCAGATGTAAGAGAGTTGGATGCTTGCGGTGATGCGTTCTTATCTACGAGTTGAGATGGAAAATATGTCCAAAAAGCGAGGGCGTCGACCATGGTTTCATGCTCGACTGACCAACAAGAACGCCTACATATCGAACCATTAGTCATCTCTCTACCAGCTACCAAACTACCACTCCATGTTAAACCCCCCTCACATACTCATCGCTTTTCCGGTACCCGTCTCGATGCTCTCTTTGAGTATTCTCAAATCCATTTGGTACTGCTTAATCGTCTTCGGCGGCATCCCCACCTCCCAGTCATCTTTACTCCCAATTCCACCTCCATCCACTTTGACAAATTTCTTCTCCACCCTAACATTCCGTTCCCTTCCAAACCCACCTCCGAATTCGCTTCTACCTTCACCACCTAAAACATCGGTGTACGAAGTCAGTGTATGTCTCACACGCAGTTCGTACATGGAAGATTTTACCCGTTCCACTGACTTTGCGACCGCCGTCTACCTTCTTACCCTTCTCCGCCTTGCTCACCTTCCTCTTCTGCTTTTTTGCCTCCTTCTTCCTCTCCCTCTCGTTCTCCAATCTACACGGCCTGCAAAACCCAGTCTCGGTTCCATCACTCAGCACTCTAGTATGACCATCTACGCCTTGAGAAGTAGTCGTGTCGGGCAGGATTCTGAGATTTGTTCTACATGCACATGGGAGGTTGTTCGCAGCTGCTTGGCAGGGGACTACATCGCCGACGTTGCTGTACTCGTGGCCGCAATCTCGCCAGTAAATTTTGTACTGAGTGCATAGAGCTGGAGTGGTGGTAGAGGGATGTGCGTCCATTGTACAGTTGAATGCAGTTGAATAGCGGAGGCCGGTACTCATGGTTTTTCCAGAGGAGAGAAGTAGGTAGTCCTTGCTGTCAGGTGCCGGAGTGTATTGCGTGCTATGGGTAACGATGGTGGCCGTCGCCAGGAGATAGAGTCAGCAGATAACAGGCAGCAAGTGGTGAATGATCAGTTCCGTGCCGATTTCACATCAGACCACGTGAACGCATCACCGTCAAGCAGTTTAGGAACTTTCCATGAAACGAGACCTGCGCATACATTATCTTTCCTATTATGCATAGTAAACCTTACTGCTTCTCAGGATATCCCATCTTTGCTTCGTCTTCCGTCGTTCCAAATCCTCCCCAGCCCTCAAACTCGTCCGCGAACTTGACTGCTGCACTGAGCCAGTGGTTTGACTTGTCACTACCCTTTTCCCATGTCTCCTCCGCTACCTTCAACGCACGCAATGCTGCGCCATGTCAGTCAAGAACACCGCGGTTCGCCAAGAGGCTCGTAACATACCTTTGACGTAATGCGCATCAGTCGCATGTGGTCCGTTCAAGGCCTTGTCCACAACATGCTTCCAAGTCTTCTTCTGGCTGTCGTCACCAGTCATCGCTTTACCCATATCGATCTCTGGCCTCGTCTGGGCAATGTATACAGCTAACGCGAACAGCCACCATTGTCGTAGAAGACTGACATGAAACTTGGCCGGTATCAACGGGAGAAGGATGCGAATAGCGTGAGAGCTTGTAAGCACATGTACGAGGAAGAAGTCGTACTTTCCCTTTTCCGGTCGTGGTGTTCCAGTCAAAAGCCCCAAGCCGACCTCCTGAGCAGCTTGGAACTGTTCGTTCGGGGCGGTAATTTCCCAAGCATTCCAGTACTCCAGAAAGGCTTCTTCACGCTCCTCCAGCACTTTCGTGATATCGCCGCTGCGGTGATCGTACAGTCCATCGAAGCGCTTATCCTTGCGCACTTTGTCCAACAAATTGACGAGCCCGGTGTGGTTCCCAGTCGCCTCATGAGGGCTGGGCTTCGTGTATTTTGGATCGTCGATGTATTTATGGAGCGGACTGTAGAAGCAAGAGCCCATCGCTAGGGCTTCGATCGCAACGGTCGTGGAGTTGAGCTCGTAAGCGTAGCCGAGATGAATGAGAGGATGCGCAACTGCATGGGATTAGCGATATTCGGGCTTTGGAAGAGCGCAAGCTTACGTCCTGAAATGAGGCCGTTGATCAGCGGTTCTTTGCCCTTGAGCAAGAACTCCTCAAGAACTTCCTCAACATCGTACTTCTTGCTCACGAGCTGATCCTCGAAGAAATCAATGAATGCGCGTTGGTATCTGGCTGCCCATTAGCGACTGACCCTGATCCTATTGAATCGCACCATCATGCAGCTACTTACTCGCGCTTCCCCAGAAACTCTCGCCAGTCGTCCTTTGTTATCTCACCAGGCGCATCATGCCAAGGTTCCAGCACTTCCGCCTCTCTTTCGTAGATCTCGTTCAGATGCTCTGCGGTGCCTCCCAGAAGGTAAGCCGATCCCAGGATCTAGGGTACATGCTTAGCAGCTACAGCCTTTACAGGAGGAGCAGCATACGTGCGGTGTATGGTTGTGAAATGTGAGATTGTGGTATATGATTGCGTAGTTGGCGTGGTTCGCTTTGAGTAGGTGCTTGAGAGTTCGCGGTCGCTTCTCTGCCGAGGTCTCGATGTCGTGGATTTCTACGGAGGGGAGGTCGACGGTAAGATGCGTGCCTTCGCCGGCGCGAAGAAAAGAAGGCAGTGATATTCTCGGTAGGCTGAACATTGTGACTGTGTGGTTGCAAAAGTCAAGAGAGTTTGCGGGGAAGATGCGCATCTGAGAGCTCGCGTCGCGCCTTCCTCGTTCTGGTATGACGTGATGCCCTCGCGACTTTAGCCCAATCGGGATGAGCAGTCTCCAAACAACATCACAATATTGATCGTTTCCTTCGTCTCTACTCCTACATGCTTCAAGATATATGAGGTTTGCCAGCATACAATTACTGTATTAGGTAACAACCTGTGAGCATGGATTATAGCAGGTGTGAATGGAGTCCGCTCACCTCACTCCTCAATGCTCACCTTCGTACTTCCCTGTAGTATAGTGAGTGTATCTAGCGGACTCCTGCCTTCTCTACCCTAAATGTATTTATCATAGACATGGGGTTTGTAAACAAAATTACTTCATGCCCAATCGGGAAGGTTCGCTAGGGTGTAGATTCCTGCATAATGTAGCATGAAGGACATGAGCTTCATTTCGCCCTTCGGCTTTCTCTTGTGCTGCAGGCTCTTCTTATCCACTTCACCGCGGTACTGCGTTATTTTACACCTTTTCAAACATTGCCTGTCCACTTATAGCTCAAACAGAAAGCAGACCAAATGAATGCATGCTCAGATAGGCAGTTGTCTCACGTCCATCGATTGCTGCGAATTTTGGTTGAAGAGGGTTCCCTCGCCAATTTCACCCTGAACCGGACTACTAAGAGAGTTTTGCTTTTCACAGACAGGGACGCTACAATCGATGGAAGTCGGATATTGCCTGACGTAGTAGTGTATCGTCCCATACTGCACGGGACAACGGTGCTTCGGCAAGCCATGGCATTCGGCCGTTGAATGCCACAATTCCTTTCACGACAGCGAACAAGCATATCATGTTCTCGAGAAGCCTACCAGATCTTCCATTAGACATGATATCGTAGATAGTCTATATTGTTCACTTCTCTTATGGACATATTCATTTGCACGCTCTTTCGCAATATACACGGCTGTCGAATACGTGTATGGCGAATATAGTATATTGATCATCATTGGGAGCAGAGATAACAATAGCTGTGTTCTAAGAGGAAGGTTTATTGCATACCTCTTTGATTCTTAGTTGATGATGATGTCTTCAAGGCTCCACGGGTTGGTGTGAGGTCCTTAGCCATCATCCGTTCACTAATCTTGAAGCACCCAAGTCGACACCGCAACAAAAGCTCCGCGGCGATCAATTGGAAAAATGCTGCTCTGACGTAGTGCACTAAGAGTTGTTCTACCTTACATCACGGCAGGTTACCAAAGACGCTTCCGCACAGGATACGGGTTATGACATACTGCAGAGCGACCCACCACGTTTAGTACATGCGGAAATCGGGCTTTGTACGAGCCGAGCGGCCTTCCTCCACCACGACTGCTGAGGACGTATCGCTTAGACTTCTTCCTGCGAGGACACGTCCGCTGTTGAAATCACGACTCGTCAATATGGAGACGCTGTGGAGTGTTTTCCGTCCGCCATGTCGTTAAATTGGTGCAACGACGAGGTGTGAGGTAGTTGCCGCCTTATCCGATGTCTGGAACTGATGCAGCACAGGGAACGCTCATCCTGCGCACATCGTCGGATCGCATCTGGGGAGAAAGATGGAGACAGTGCGATACAGCGGGTCTGGACGCTGACACGCTGGAGTCGAGATCTCTGGTGGTGTCAGTGTTGTGCATCGATCCTGACCCCCACGACGCGATCCAAGGAGAGCCTTGGTATGCAGGGGCGGCATTAGGATCGGCACGCGACAAGCTTTTCTCGAACGCCGCGGGCGGTTTGAAACAGCCTTCCGCGATAACGGCAATGACCCTGGAAATTAAGGATAAGGCTTCCTAGGCATGTGAAAGGCGATAAAGAACAACGGTTGAGAAAGTTAGAACGCGTCACGACCGACTGGGCGGCCGAGCCGCACCTCTCTCCAACTTTCGCCCTGTCGCGCGACCTTCATCGACTGCAGACGCTCAAAATAGACACACTTTGCAGAGTTTTGAGGGACCGACACAGGAAGCGTCCGGGACCTGCATTGCGATGCTGCGTGACGTCGGTGGCTGTCGCTAAGAGCTTGTGCTGGCAGACCTAACGGCGTATGCGACGCCGCTGTCATGGCATTTTCGACCGAGATAGATAGCCGCAGGCGTGGTTGAGGGCCATTCTAGTATATTCGATGGCTGTGGTTGGCGCAGACGCGTATCCTTACAGCTTTGTGTACCAGATTCGGTCCCAACAGAGATTCTAGACAAAGCGACGCGGCCCACCCGGTGTGCTTGCCATGGCCACAACACGTCCGCCGTCGGTTCCATGACCCATTTTTCTCTGCGCCAGTCGCTGTCGAAGGGTTGGCGTCGAATTTCAGGAATCGCAGATCGGGAGTCCCCAAAAATAATCCCTGGCCCAGCGCTGCTCCTGCTCCTTTAACCCCGGGCGAGCTCCACATCTCACTTGCTAACATCGCTGCTGTCCATCCCACTGTGTTGTCTTCTTCTCTTTTCTCACCACCTCTACCGCACATTAATCACTACAGAACACGCCATTTTTCTCCGTCACTCGCTAAAACATTTTCTGGATACGTCGGCACCGAGCTTGACGTCATCCCGTTGCAGCAGTTCGCGTTTGACCCTGGACCAACGGAAGGGCGAGCGCAAGCCATTGACTGCTGGTTTGGCGTAAAAAAGCATACCATTGTTTCAGCAATCGCATTTTGCGTTATCTACAAAAAACCGCCGCAAAATCAAAACACAGTCGCTACCTCATCGCTCTCCCAAGGTAGCTTTTCGATCGGATTTCCTATCGAACCTTGGTTCGGGCGCGACTCTCCACTATGAGTACACCAAATTATGAGCGGCCAGAGCCGACATACGACATGGACAGCAACATGTCCCACCACCAGCAGCGATCTTCCGACGAGGACGGTACAGTTGTGGGGGACGATCATCAGCGGCCATTGCGTGTAGATACTGCCGCACGGCCACCGCACAACAGATCACGATCTGGCACTCACCTTACCGTCGAAACCGCACATGATATCCCAGCAATGAAGGGCATACAGTCACCGTCGCAAACGCGTGAGCAGGCGAGCAGGCTCAACGATGACCTTGCAGTGCTCGCCATTGAGCAGGGTCTGGATGAGAAGGAGGCTCTTAGGCGCAACGCGTCGATGAACCCATCCATGACGCGCGTGCGATCCCGCCGTGAGGACCTCGTAGACGACTTCGACGCGGCGACGAACCCATTGCACGAACAAGCGGCTCGCTATACGCCACCCGAAAACCCGACCACAAGCTTCTCCAAGTTCTTCAAGAAGGTTCACAACTCATCATGGCTTGTTAGGTACTTTACGTACATTACGCCCATGGTGCTCTTGATCCTCATTCCTTTGATGGTTGGCATATTTGCATTCCCCAATGCGAACGTTGGAGGCGTCAAGCTTGTCTGGTTCTCGATCTGGTTAATGATTGTGTGGCTGACACTGTGGGCTGGAAGAGTAAGCATCTCCGTCTTCCTAGTTTTACGACCACTAACATCAATCGCAGGTGCTCGCCAAACTCCTCCCGTGGCCTATTGGTCTCATCTCTTCCCTCTTTACGAACAACAGCAAGAAGTGGAGAGACATGGGCAAGCAACTCGAACTTCCAGCTACTTTGTTCTTCTGGTGGTTGGCCATTGAAGTGTCTTTCCTCCCAACAATGAAGAACCACCACGTCAACGGCGACAAGAACACGCGCGACTGGGAAGGCACCATGAACAAGGTCCTTGTAGCTCTCTTCGTCGGATTCGTGCTCAACTTCATCGAGAAGATCATTATCCAACTCATCGCCATCAGCTTCCACCTGCGAACTTACCAGGACCGTATTGAGCTGAACAAGTTCCAGATTGGTAGTTTGGCGAAGCTGTACAGGTTTTCCAAAGAGAAGATTGCCATGGAAGATTCCGAGTTTGAGCAGGGCGACGACAATGCTCCATCGGGCGCACGCACACCCGGTCAGGTTCTCACAGAGGCGCAAAAGAACATCAAAGTCGGTTTCAACAAGTTTGGAGACATCGCTGGAAAGGTCGCTGGGGACTTCACCGGTCGTGCGGTTACTGGCAGTGGCCATCCTCACCAGGTTGTTCTGCAACTCATTGGTACTACCAGCGGCGCTCAGGTTCTGGCTCGCCGTCTGTATCGTACCTTTGCGCGACCTGAGACCGAGACTGTTCATTCCGAGGATCTCAACAATGCCTTCGACAGCGACGAGGAAGCCACTGCTGCATTTTCCATGTTCGACAAGGACATGAACGGCGATATCTCCATGGAGGAACTCGAGGCTGTCTGCGTCGAGATTGGCCGTGAACGCAAGTCTATCACCGCCTCCCTGAAGGATCTCGATAGCGTCGTCTCCAAGCTCGACGATGTCTTCATGTTCATAGTGCTGATCATCACTATCATCGTGTTCATCTCGCTGATCTCGACCTCCGCCGCCGGTGTCCTAACATCCGCTGGTTCGACCCTTTTGGCTCTATCTTGGCTCTTCTCAGCAACCGCTCAGGAGTTCCTCCAGTCGTGCATCTTCGTCTTCGTCAAGCACCCTTACGATGTCGGTGACCGTGTCATGATTTACGGTAACACCGGAGATCTCGGCCGCGGTGATGATTACTTCGTCAAGGAAATCGCTCTCTTCTACACGGAGTTCAAGAAGATGCAAGGTCACGTAGTCCAAGCGCCCAACAGCTACCTCAACACGCTCTTCATCCTTAACCACCGTCGATCGGGTGCCCTCGCCGAAGCCATCCCCATCATCATCAAGTTCGGTACAACGCTCGAGCAAATCGAAAAGCTCCGCAACGTGCTACTCGAATTCGTCACCGCCGAGCAACGCGAGTACCAGACCAATATTCTCACCGAACTGCGCGCCGTCCAAGAAGTCCACTGGCTCGAACTCAACGTCGTCTTCTTCTACAAGTCCAACTGGCAAAACGAACTGCTCAGATTGCAGCGCCGCAACAAGTTCATCTGCGCCCTCACCATGGCAATCCAGGAGTGCGAAATCGAAGGACCCCGTATGCGCTACCCTGGTCAGAAGGAGTCTTTCCCGGTTTACATGCAGAATCTACAGAACCCTGCTACACCTGGTGTCGGTATCAACGGCAACCCAGACCACCCCAACGGCACCATCCGCAACCAAGCCCAAGACCAACCCTTCGTCGCACCCGCAGAAGGCACATCAGACTCTGCCACCGGAACGGGCGCGGGACCAACCCGCACCGGCTCCATCCTGAAGAAGCCAGAGACCCTCTCCGCAATGGGCCGCCGCGTCGACTTCTCGCTCGGCATGAAATCAATGGGCCTAGACGACCCCAGCGGCGACGTCCTCGACGACCGCGAAAACGCATCCCGCGCCCGCGCAACCGTCGTCCGCGTCACCTCGCCCTCCCGCTCTCAAGACCGAAACAACGACCGCCAATCCAATGACAGCGCACGCAGCACCGGCCTCCAACGCGTCGGCACAAACGCCTCGTCCACTACCCGCGAACGCACACATCGAAACCGCTTCTTCAGTCGCAACCGCTCTGGCAACGATGTCGAAGCTGGTATGGCTGATATCCCAGAGGGTAGCGGCTACGACACCCCGCCCAAGAAGAAGAACACGCTTGATCCGCGCAGTGGCCTTATTAGTCCCCGTGCTGTGAGGAGCAGTGGCGGCGAGGATGAAGTGCCTATTACGAGAGTGGGCAGTGCGGACGTACCGCGTAGTACAGGTGCGTTGGCGCCTAGTACGGCGGATAGTGAGAGGACGTTTGGTCCACCAGCGAGAAGTCGCACGGAAGGGATTGAGATGAGGAGGTTTCATTGAGGAAGCTCTTTGATCCTCTTACTCAAAGTGTCGAGACAGCTGCGGAGTTGAAGCTGTCGGGGGAAAAAGTCTCATTCTGTCATTCCCTCCTTCTCTTTCTCGCGTCTGTACAGCGATATCGCTCAGCGTTTTAGTACTCCATTTACACTAGACTAGTCGACAAGACAGATAGCCAAGGGCAGTGCGCCGGGCTCCTCTCCTTTTTTTCAATTTGTAGATTTGTAAATAATTCTTTTTCCAGCTATGAAGCCCTATCGTTGGAGGATCCAACGAGGTAGTTCCAATAAATTGCGACAATATCGCTACTTCTCAGAACCGACCAAGTTTCGTGATCATGGGTTCCAGGTGCCATCATCCACATCATTTTTATATCACAACAAGAGCAGCTCATCGTTTGAAAGTAAGACTATGCATTCGCGCATAGTTTCTCCATTCCAAGACTACTAATCCCCCCAGCTCGTCGTAGCAAGCCTTACAAACAACATGAATCCCTTTACCTCCTTTCCGTATTTCCGAAAACCTAGTACTCGCCCTCCTCAACGTCCTCCGCATCAAGCGAGTCCTCAGCAACCTCCTCGTAATCCTTCTCCAGGGCAGCGAGATCCTCACGTGCCTCGGAGAACTCTCCTTCCTCCATACCCTCACCCACATACCAGTGAACGAAAGCGCGCTTCGAGTACATGAGATCGAACTTGTGGTCAAGGCGGGACCAGGCCTCGGCAATGGCGGTGGTGTTGGACAACATTGCGACGCTGCGGTCGACGGAGGAGAGCTCGCTGCCGGGAACGCTGATGGGCCTGGGATGTCTGTTAGTAAAGATGCATTATGACACAAGTTAGAATGGACGTACTTGGTGTAGTTGATTCCGAGCTTGAAACCAGTGGGGCACCACTCAACCAGGTTGAAGGAAGACTTGGCCTTGAGAGCACCGGCGGCGGCAGAGCAGTCGCGGGGGACGATGTCTCCACGGTACAGAAGTGCGACAGCCATGTACTTTCCGTTGCGCGGGTCGCAGACAACCATCTGGTTGTTGGGCTCGAAGCCTGTTCAGATTAGCAAAACGCCCAGAGAATATGGAGACAGTACTGAAACATACACTGGAAAGTCAGGTCGGAAACCTTGAAGCTCTCGTGGGAGCTCTTCTTGGCCGAGATGACAGGCGCGTAACTGATGAGCGGGTAGTGGATACGCGGGTATGGCACAAGGTTGGTCTGGAACTCGTTCAGATCGACATTGAGCGCACCATCGAAGCGCAAGCTGGAGGTGATGGAGCTGACGACCTGGGCGATCAGGCGGTTGAGATGCTCGTAGTTGGGACGGGGAATGTCCAAGCTGCGCCTGCAGATGTCGTAGACAGCTTCGTTGTCGACAAGGAAGGTGCAGTCGGAGTTCTCAATGGTGCTGTGTGTCGACAGAACAGCGTTGTAGGGCTCAACAACAGAGGTAGACACGCGAGGAGCAGGGTATACGGCGAATTCGAGCTTGCACTTCTTGCCGTAGTCGGTCGAGAGGCGCTCGAGGAGGAGCGCACCGAAGCCGGAACCGGTACCACCACCGAAGGAGTGGAAGATGAGGAAACCCTGGAGAGACGAGCAATTGTCTATGTTTGTTAGTAGGCGCACTGAGCCGATGTCGGGGATTATGCTTACCAGCAACGCGACGGATCTTCTCAATGACGCTGTCGACCATCTCCTTGCCGATGGTGTAGTGACCACGAGCATCTACTCCCGTCAGTATGTCTGCATCTGCATTCCCAATAGCTCCCAAGACGCACAGTTGTTGGCAGCATCCTCCTTGCCGCTGATCAACAGCTCAGGGTGGAACAGCTGGCGGTAGGCTCCAGTTCGGATCTCGTCAATTGGCGACGGGTCCAAGTCGACGAAGATGGAACGAGGCACGTATTTGCCGCTGCCGGTCTCGGTGAAGAAGGTCTCGTAGGAGCCACCTTCGCCAAGCTCCTTCGCATCGGGGTTGGGACGGCCATCGGGCAGCAGGCCGTGCTCGAGGAGGTACCTGGGGTTATCGTGTCAGTCTTGACTCCAGGCTTCGGGGCGCATGCGGTTCGCGACAACGTACAGCTCCCAGGCGCTGTTGCCCAGCTGTGTGCCAGCTTGGCCGATGTGAAGGTGGCAGATCTGTAGCTTGATGTTAGCATTGCGCGTGCTGGGGTCATTCAATTTCTTGGAGTGTTCCAATCTCCAAGCTCTTTCATCTCTTCTTGCTTCTTGCTATTAAGCCACGGTAGAGCTTCGTCTCGTCCATGTCGGCGCAAGAGGCCCCCGCTTCCCTTCGCATACTGCGATTGAACACTCCGCCAGAAACAAGCCAACTTGACATACCTCTCCTCGCATGGTTACGGTGTTGCTGTGTCAAACAGACGACTGTCGAAGGAACCTCTCGTTTCCGGCGTCGACGCTGGAGGCAGAAGTGTTCTGGGTTCAAGCGGTGAGGAGCGCCGCGTTGGACTAGCTTGGTGGGGTCGCTGCAGGGGCCGCACGGTTTTGTTTACGCGACCGTCGCGACAAAGGCGCCTTGCCACTTACAACCAACAGAACCGTGGCGCCCATGCGGCACAGCGGGGAGACCGCCTTTTGCCAGGGATCCCTCTTCTTGCGGTGTGAACACGACGCTTCAGACGTCTTTGTACCTGGACTTTTGCGGTGTGAAGCCAACAACTGGTAGATTAATCAACTATAAAGCTGCCGATCCTAACGAATTGAGCGTAAGCCTCGTGCGCCAAGCTGGATGATAATGCGAACCATTTCCATTCCTAGTCTAGGGGGATATCTCATGTGCGGAAGGAAACCAAAAACGCCTCCTATATGCTTCTTTGTGTGTTCGCGCTTGTCTCGTATGCCGTAGGAGCCCTAGGGTGAGTACGACAATGCTCCTTACATCTCAGCATTACTCTCCAGGCCCATCGGCCACAGCCTCCTCGCCCTTCTTGCTCCACTCACCAGCCGAAGCATCGATTTCACGCGTCGCACTCTCTCTAGCTCCACTCTTGCTGTAAAACTCGTGAACCTCCTCGCATCCCTTTGGCGTCCTGCACAGCTTGCGGGCATCTGCAGACGCCGTCTTCCAAATCACCTCTCTGACCTCTTTGCCGACCTTCTCAATAGCGTCCATAGCCCAAATGACATCAAGATGCTCGTAACCCTCGATGACCTTGGAGTGTACGACATCGACATGTGGCTCTCGACCGTGTTCGAAACGGCGTAGAAGACGACGACCATCTACTAGGTCGTCGGAGCCACAGACCCATAGTGCAAAAGGAGGAGTTTGCGGACCGTACCATGCGTAGCGCTCAGCTTCTTTCGTGTCCTTCTGATGCTCATCGTCGAAGTCATGTGGCGGACTTCCGGCCTTAGTTTTCGTCTGCTCGATTTCCTCGTCTTCCTTATCTTCCATGATCTTCTCATCTCGTGTAGCCAAGATGCATTTCTGCTTCGCGAAGCATTCCCGTCCGAGCCACCATCTCATACTCTCTGCACTGACATAGACGGGGGAGAATTGAAACATGCGATTTCTCAGATCACGTTCCCAGCGGTCGTCCGTCCAGTTGAACAGAAAGGCGAAGACACGATAACCCATGGAGCCGTAGAACTTTCCGGGAAGGAGACCATGCATAACCATCATGAATGGAATGAAGGCGTGGATGCCGAAAACTGTCCGGAACATGTTTGGACTGATGACTTGCATGAACTTGAACTGCGCCTTCCCGATCAAGGGACCAGCGTAGGCTGCAGGTGCCAGAGCGCAGAACACGGATATCTTCTCGCCAATCTCGGGTCGCTGTTCTTTTGCTAATGCGACAAGGGTTTGTGTGGTTCCCTGGCTGTGCGCAATGAGACCCAGCTTTTCGAATCCGGTCTCCGAAAGCACGCGAGAGATAAGGGCAGGCAAGTCCATGACACCCATCTGACGAATATTCCAGGCCCACATGCGTGGGTCTCCGTATTGTAAAGTGGTATGGCGAGGTTTGAAACCGCATCTATTATTCCCAAGCCAGACATCGTAGCCAGACTTGGCGAGGAAGAAAGCGAGACTGTCGTCATCGTTCGTGCAGTAAGCGCCTGCGGACTGCAAAAGGCCGTGGATCATAAGGACTGGGTACTTCTTTTCACCTTCTTCATATTGCGACCCAGCAACACCCGTGCGATCTTCAGGGAAAAGCTCTGGCGAATGCGGGGAACGCTGGCCGTCATTCGTGCGCTTGTAGTCACGAGGATTGTAAAGATGCCAGAGTTCGATGATGAAACCGTCTTCTGTCTGGACGTCAAAGATCTCGCAGTCCAGTCCCACTCTTCGTGCATAGTGACGCACATCGCAAACCAGAGGATCGGGACCGCCTTCTAACGGCTCAAACTCATCTGTTGTTCCGCCATCTTCTCCATTCTCCAGTTTTTGAGCTGACGGCATTGTGTCTCGCTTCTTCCACGCTCTTTCTGCCTCTCTTCTTATTTGCTTTCGCTTCGTTTCCTCTTCGTAGAACGGTCTTCGCTTCTCAGCATCGCGGAAAGTGAGCAGTAGGAACAGGTGTTTGCACATGCCAGGAAGGGACGTAAAGCCTGCACCTAAGACTATGACGAACAGGAACAAGAATGACAAGATGCCAGACGAGACTCGGAAGAACCAACACTGGCATTTCCTCAGAAGTGTTGGAGGTCCGTACATGGGCAGAGGCGGAAACAGAGGATTTGTCTTCGAAGGCGCTTTCGAATCACCTAATGGAACATCTGACTTCCCCTCGCCATTCATGTCTGCTTCTTTCGGAGGTATGCCATGTATCGTTCCATCTTTTGCTTCGCGCAGCCGTGGTGAGAAGGATTCTTTCTTAGTAGGATCACGGTCATCGATAATGTCTCGCAATTCGTTGAGCTTGGTCGCTTCTTCCAGAGGAACAGCAGGTAGTCGATGGCCGTCGGAAGTTTCGATGACAGGATCTTGCGGAGTTATGAACCGTGCTTCAACCGCCTGTGTGGAACCTGTGCCCTCATTCTCTTGCTCTGGTGTGTATTGTCCGAGACGCTTAGCCTGGTGTGCAAAGTCGACTGCAGCCTGTGTCTTAGACTTTCTCTTTTCTTCATGATGGTTGAACTGTTCTTCAACACGGTGTTTGGCGGCTGTAATAGAGGCCTTCGGCATGTTGATCTGGGGAAAGCCCTATGGTTCGGCGACGGTGGTGTGGAGCGTCCAGGGTCGCGTGGAGCATAGGTACGGATGCCGGCAAATTAGTCCCTGCTTCAGTGTTGTAATCCCAAGTGGGCGGATCGCAGTCCTCTGTATGCGCAAAAGGGCTGTGAGATGCTGGAGCGCGGTTGAGAGACATGTTGCGGCTTTTTCGTCAATCGCAGTTTTGACGCGGTGGCTGCTCGCGCCTTGTTTGGCAAGAGCATTACGTCAGGAATGGATGAGGAAGCGGCAAATCAGCGATCATGTTGCAGAAGGATGCATCTCAACGACCACATTTAGAAACCCCATAGCGGGTGATGCAAGCAGGGTTTGCGGTTTTGTGGCAATGGTTTGCATGTCGCAGGCACTATTTATTAACATGTGAAGAGGCTGCGGACTTGACTCCGGAATCGCGAATTCCAACGTCAACCATTTCTGAGAGATAGCGAGACTGAGTATCATTTACGTCGAAAGGCATCAGTAGAACGGTATCTAGACTTGATGTGGCAGGTATACTGCTTGTCGAAGATATGCACATGCTGTGGTCGACGTGTGGCGTGTGATGTATGACAGGCCACTTGCGGCCCATCGAAGCCTTGTTGAATCTCGGTGTGAACGTTCAATTTGGACTACTGGACTACACACTCGAACAACACAAGCCAACATGTAATTCTGAGTCGTGCATGCTCGTGGGATTCCTGCTCCCAATCAGTTGAGTGGACGCGGGGATTCGTGGCAGGTAACCATGTCCGAGCGGGCTAGTTCTGCCGAGGCAATGCGGCTCTCTGGTGCTATCTGATGCCCGGGCTGATCGCACGCAACGAACAGAGCCGCGAATGCTCATACACCTGTTCATTGAGGCAGACATCCCTCGTTAATCCATCATGGACGCGCAGAATGGAGTCGCCAACCCACGGAAAAGAAGACGGAGAAGACGTCTTGACCGCCCTCCTATTTCGGCGCGACTACTGCTCGACGACCGCGTGAAGGGTGAGGTCGGAGTGCTGTCGGAGGATCTGTTCAATGATCTGTTCCCTGGAGCGAGAAGCAAGAGCGCTGGTATGTGGAACGAATGTTTGGTAGTAGATGGGAGAGGTGGCTAACAAGAAAAATAGCCAATGGAGACACGCCAGACGCGGATCGCATCCAACACGTCGCAATCACCCCGTGGCTGCCGACCTCCATCGCCGCTTCCCAGAACACTCCCTGGACCATTCTGCCAGTGCGACCAGCCGATAAGACAGAAACCGGCACGGCGCGCCCGCACTCGTCACTCCAGATCCCCACGTCGTCTCTCGCCCTGCAGTCCTTCTCCCAGCTCCTCCAGAATGTCGCCCCGAACAAGACACAGAGACGGGATACGCCCATCGAGGTGCGCATATACGATGTTGTGCCGGTCGGGCTTGACACAGTTTACGTCAATTTGGACACGGAAGCGCTGCGGAAGCTGGACGAAGTACATGCGAAGTTCGGCGGAGGCTTCATTGCTCAGATGAATGGCTCGTCACGAGCTCCGAAGAGCCGCTATGTGGAAGCGAACGGAACAAAAGGCAAGGCGGTGGATCTTGCGGCGCAAGAGGAGGCCTGGCGACAGGCCGTACGCGAAGCCCTACAACTACCTACCGTCCTTCATACTGGCGACCTGCTTCCTCTGAAGCTTCCCGCCCATCCCATCACCCATGTCCCACCTCCACCAGCCAAGATCAGCGCCTCCGAGCCCGTGTCGCAAGGCCTCTTGCTACCGAGCACGAGGATCGTGATACTGCAATCGCATCGAAGCAGCTCTAAGCAGCCCGTCATCATGCCTCCGGTGAAACAGCCTCCGACGACCAACGGATTTGGCGACGATGATGAGGCTGACGACACCTCGAATGACACCTTCTACTCGGCCGCAGAGGACAACTCGCGCAATGTCTCTCCACCCGACGGGGAGTCTACAGACAACTTCGAATCAGAGCTCTCGGAGAGCGATGCGGGAGACCTGTCCGACGAGTCCGACGACATCATATCGCTGAACGCGCCTATGCTCCCGCCTCAGTCATCCGGTGCACTTTCCATCTTTTCCTCCGCGACCCCACGACCCGGCAACTTCGGACGCCCTAATGGCATCGCAACCCCAGGGTCGGTATACTCCAATTTCACAGCTACCACAGCCCGTGGCGGTCCGGCAAGCAAGAGCAAGGTCTTCAAAGCTCAGGGCCTTCTCCAGCGTGTCCCAGATGACCTTGTCCATCCGAAGCCGGGAAGCGAGGATGACGAGGAAGCGCGCGTATTCGTCGACATCAACACACTGGTCAAAGTCGGTTGCTTTTCGGGCGACTGGGTCAAGCTTGGGGGCACCGAAGCCCCTTCATCACATCCGCTCTGGGGCTTGGGTGCATTCGGCGGAGTAGACGAGGAAGATAATACGAATTGGCGCCCCGTCAGGGTCTTTGGCCTGCCAGAAAACATGTCCAAGAAGGTTGCGCGATATCCGGTACAAAAGATGGCAGATACCGACCGAAGAAGTAGTTTCTCGGGCTTCTCGCAACCAACCTCGTCATTGCATGCCTATCTCTCGCCAATTCTTCTCGCAAACCTAGGCAGTCCTTCTCACCTCCGCATCACTCCGCTAGCCCCCAGTCAGTCTTCTCATCTTCCTAGGAGCGCCATTCAGAAGCCACGTCTGAACAGCTCTTCTTTGCCTCCGTCTGCCAAAGAGGTCACCCTTATGAAGGTGTCAACGCCTCTGTCGTCAGATCGTCTACTTCAACCCAGTCTCTTCGCAGCATTGAAAGACCACTTTGAGCAAAAGAGGCGGATTGTAAAGAGTGGTGATTTGATAGGCGTATCAATCGACGAATCGCTTGGTCGGGCGGTATTCCAAACCACGACAGAAGAAGACGCTGGCAACGATGAGCTGCTGGCCAGAGCCAGACCAACCGCTAGCGATGAAAGTACCAGCGCCAACAGCCGCAATCCAAAGGTCGTGTCCTGGTTCAAGATTGGCAATGTATCGAGCTCTACCCATGCATCTCACGACGGCGAAGAGGCCGACATGTGGGGTGGTGCTGTCACAGTAGATGCTGCCAGTACCAAAATGGAGATGAACGGCAGCGAGCAGGGCAAGACTCCAGCTCCCATCAACAATGCCTGGCAATACTATCTTGGTGCCAAACGAGCCCCTGTTTCGAGCTCGCAGAAGACGATGTCACTAGACGAGCTGCCCAAGCCCTACATTTCATCACTTCGCAGACGGTTGCGAGAACTCATGTCTGTGGCTACCAGTCCGCGAGCCATCCACCTAGGCCTACCACCCATCGCAGTCTTGATCACCTCGACTCAACGTGGCATCGGAAAGTCTACCCTCGCTACGAAGGCTTGCGAAGACCTCGGTCTGCACACTTTTGCCATCGATGCCTTTGACATCATCACCGAAGGCGGTGCTGGAGGTGGCGATGTCAAAACAGAAGGTTTTCTGAAAGCTAGGGCAGAACGAGGATTGACATGTGGCGCTGAGTTCACAGCATTACTCGTCAAGCACGTCGATGCACTCAACGCCGATCGCATGAACACCGCGCTGAAAGAGATATTGACCGACTCCCGCGTGCTAATCGCAACTACGACCGAGATTGACAAGGTACCGGAAGGCATCCGAGGACTCTTCACTCACGAGATTGAGATGACAGCACCCGATGAAGGCGAACGAGAAGGTATTCTTAGAAGTATCGTCGATGATGCCGGTATTAGACTATCCCCTGAGGTAGACCTTGGAAATGTCGCTGTCAAGACTGCCGCTCTTGTAGCTGGCGACCTCGTGGATGTTGTCGATCGAGCTTTAGTCGCAAAGCAACAACGTCTCGAAGCGCTCGCCGCATCTTCAACAAAATCGCTCTCATCATCCGACACAATCACCACACGCGACATCGAACTAGCAGGAGGTCATTTCAGCAACAGTCTCACGAAAGCTGATCTGGATACCGCAGTAGATGCAGCGCGCAAGAACTTCGCAGATGCAATTGGAGCTCCCAAGATCCCCAACGTCGGATGGTCAGATGTCGGTGGTCTCACGCACGTGAAAGACGCAGTCATGGAGACTATCCAACTTCCCTTGTCACGTCCTGAGCTCTTCGCCAAGGGCATGAAGAAGCGCAGTGGTATCTTGTTCTACGGTCCACCCGGAACAGGAAAGACGCTGCTTGCAAAGGCCATCGCTACAGAATTCTCCCTCAACTTCTTCAGTGTCAAGGGACCCGAGCTGCTCAACATGTACATTGGTGAGTCTGAAGCCAATGTACGTCGTGTCTTCCAACGTGCCCGCGATGCCCGTCCTTGTGTTGTTTTCTTCGACGAATTGGACTCTGTCGCACCCAAGCGTGGTAACCAAGGTGACAGCGGTGGCGTTATGGATCGTATTGTCAGTCAGCTGCTCGCCGAGCTCGACGGCATGAGTGATGGGGGAGAAGGTGTTTTCGTCATAGGAGCAACTAACAGACCCGATCTACTCGACCAAGCCCTACTGCGTCCCGGTCGTTTCGACAAGATGCTGTACCTGGGTGTCTCCGATACCCACGAGAAGCAGCAGACCATCTTGGAAGCTCTGACAAGAAAGTACGTCAAAAACCACTTCCGCTTACCCTTCCCCTTTCTTTTAAGTGCCATGCAAGCTAACATTTTCTGCCAGATTCACACTCCACCCCTCCCTCTCCCTCCAACGCGTATCCCAAGGCCTCCCCTTCACGTACACAGGAGCAGACATGTACGCCCTCTGCTCCGACGCCATGCTCAAAGCAATCACCCGCTCTGCCAAGATCGTCGACGAAATAGTCGCTGCCCACAACGCCACCCATTCCCCTCCCATCACCATTGCCTATTTCTTCGACCATCTCGCCACAGAAGAAGACACCGCCGTCATGGTCACCGAAGAAGACTTCATGGAAGCCCACAAGGAACTCGTCCCTAGTGTTAGTGCAGACGAACTTCGGCATTACGATAGGGTCAGGAAACAGTTTGAAGGTGCGGGCAAGAAGGAGGATAAGAAGGAGAACGGGGCTGCGCCGGCTGTTCAGCCGGCGAGCAGCGCGAAGGGGAAGGGAAAGGGAAAGGCGCCGATCGACGAGGTCGAGGATATGGTCGTTAGGACGGAGAATTTGGAGGTTAATGGGTTTGGCAATGGGGATGCGAATGGGGCGGCTGGAGGGAGTGGGAGTGGGAAGGGGAAGGGGAAGGCGCCGGCGAATCATACGCCGGGTAAGAGTAGTGTTGATATCGCTGAGGGTGGGTTTGGCGATGCGACCATGGACGATGATTTGTACTCTTAGTGACTTGTCTTGCTAATTGCCCTTACATGGCACGTTGTACATGTTTTTGGACATCGTTTTGCCGATTGATCCTCGTGTGGGATGCTTTGTGTGTGTTGCTGGTAGAAAGCCGAGTATTCCTTTCGTTCAATGGATGTGCCATTAGTCCGATCAATTGTACTATACGATCGAGCTGGTCGTTGGCTATCCAGAGAGAAGAGTAGGAGAGGGAGGACTTGTATGCTTCCTTGCATTCCGCGAGGAGACGGGTCTCTGATGATTATGATCTCTCTCATTCGAGAGCATCTCTTTGTATGGGATGGTTATGTATGGGGGGAATTGTTGGTGACTTGCTGCGCACGAGGAGACAGCGTTAAGGTACGTGTGTTCATTCTGAAAAGCTTATCTAGTACAAAACTTCAGCCAACTCGTAAGATCGCCAACAAAACACTCGCTCCTCACTCTCATAGCGAGCGAAAGACAGAAGCCAAGTAAGCATTCCTCCGTACCCACATAGAGAGTTCCAACGCGTCCTCCCTGAGATGAGCCTTGTCGCGCAAGTCCCGCATGGACGTTCTAACCTCCGGCATCGTCTCCCGCAGCAGCTCCACCACCTTCTTCCAGGCATGCTCAGAAAAGAACTTGCTAACCGTTTCTGTGCCGCCTGAATAACTAAAGCCGACCTTTTCCAGCCCCGTAAACCGCTGCAGATTCGCGGCGCAAATCGTCTCTTTACCCGCGACGGTCCAGGTACCGATGTCAAGCGTCTTGATAGCTTGTACGTACGTCATAGGCATAGTGGCTAGGAACACACGTAAGGTGTAGTCGCTAGCGATGTCGAACGTGTTGAGGCTGTAAGGAAGAAAAGCTGCTTCGGCGTGGATCTGCGTGCAGACGGCCAAGAGGTGGAAAGCGGGCGTGTCGTGTTGGTAGGTGCAGAGCCTGTCATGGTGCGCGGCTAGGATGAGCGTGCAGTTGCCGAGCGCGTAGTGGTAGATGAGGTTTCGTAGCTCTGCTGGTAGACGGAGGAGGGGAGAGTTCAGTTGGTTTGCCGCTGTAGCTTCGGCTTTCGTGAATTGCGCCATCGTTTTGTCTGTCGGGACGGGTATGGGTAGGGCGGCCGCTATTTGGGTTGAGCGGTGGTGGTGGTGGCGTGGTCGTAGAAGTGGGGAAGTGCGAGAAAGCTTGGGGGTGCAAGTGCTTGCTAAAAAAGGTAGTCAGGCAAGTGAAGGAGAAGACAACGTTCCAGATCTAGTTGGTCATAGATAACGAGTGCATTGTTTGACTTGGCGAAGGTACAACAGAAGAGAACCTTTGAAGTCTTTAATTTTGTCTTATCTTGTAGGAAGATGAGCTTGTGGCTGATCATCAATCTCAGTAAGCTTTGCTGGAATAAACACCTGCACACCGTCTCATTTCAAGGCGCCCATACTCCCTTTCCTTTCTCAGTGCTCATAAGACTGCCCGTTGCGTGTCTTTAAAAGACAATTGCTTCGTGCTCTTCGGTCTCCTCTTGACGCTCAGTCCGGAGTATCTCAGTAAAGCTCTTCTCACTGCTCAATCCGGAGTGTCTCATCAATGCTATCCTCACTGCCCAATCCGGTTCCCTAGGTATAAACTTATATGTCGAAATTTTAACACCCGGTACATCCTTTCGCAGACCATCCGCCAAAACCCGCAACCCGTCCTGGTATCGGGGAAGCTTTAGATGATTGTCTGAACAACTGTGTTTCAATCTGATTTGCTCCAAGCCCTTGAACTTTGCGAGTGAGGATGCAACGCGGGGATAATGAGTGTCGATGAAGCAGAGTGGGAGTTCCAGCGTTTTGATAGCTTCGATGGACGATTTAGTCATGCTAGTAACGAGGTCGTTGATCATGGTCGTCGATACAAGATCGAACACACTGAGGCTGTAAAGCAGCATCCCAGCCTCGGCGGTGATCTGGGTGCATACTTTCAACAGCCCGAATGCCAGTGCAAATTTGTCGCGATATAGTACTAGTACTTTGTCGCCGCGTAAACTCAACCTGATTCTCTGGCCGTCCAGCGCGTGCACCCAAATCTGATTTCGAAGTTCGCCCGGTAGGCGGAGAAGAGGAGAGTTCTGTTGATTTGCGGATGTTATCTGCGCCGTTGTTTGCGCTGTCGATATGGATTTGGACATTTGCAGTTGAGTGGGTGTTTTTGTCGGGTGCTGCAGTTACTGTACTCTCATGAATGGGAGAAGTCACAAGTATAATATATAGTCGTTCAGCTGTGAGAACGCAACAGGGCTTCGAAGTGCAGGCAATGCCAAGACATTCGAAGAAGTGAAAGAGAGCATTTGCAAGGCCGTGCACTGCGATAGTCTACTACATTGGTAGTGCTATACCTTGACACGTATGTGTATAGATAGTGTTCAAGGAGATAGATTTTTTTACAAGAGCTTGGGAAGGAGGGGCAGTTAACGATCCTTCTAATTCTGCATGTAAGTTGACTTTGGCTAATCCTCCCCATCAGGCAACTTTACTAGAATACGATTTTCTGAAAACTGCGCCTTGGGTTGTTTTCCTCGATCTCGATGCTCGAGAGCCATCCTGTCATGTTGTGACAGTACCTCAAATTCCACTCTTCATCCGACCATGTATGTCAATTGCCAACCGTCTTAGTAATGTCCCGTACATTTGTTCCCCATGCCACCGTCCCACGTTGTAATCTTGACATCAGGGGCCGTTTCCCGCATTAGTTTCGCAAAACAACCCACACGAGATAAGTCGGAGTTCCTCGATACAAAAGACTTTGAAGTGTAGCGTATCCTGATCTCCTTCAAACTTTTGCATTGAATCAGATAAGGTGACGTGTGATCTGGATTTTCGCAGACGTCTTTGATATGAATGACCAGTATCTCAAGGGCCCCAAGCTTTGATGTACTAATACTGCTCAGGAAAGCATTGGTGCGGCTGGCGTCTATGGAGAAGTAGAAGATATTGAGGCTGTATAGGAGAAGGGCGGCCTCGGCGTGGATTTGTGAGCACACTTTTAGCAGCGCGAAGTGTGGGATGGGCTCTTCTGGGTACCTGCAGAGGCGTGGCTGTGTTGTTGCCAATAAGACTCTATGTCCGCCCAACGCGTATTTGTAGATCTGGTTTCGTAGCTCGGCGGGAAGGCGGAGAAGGCGGGAGTTGCGTTGGTTTGCCGATATTTCCTGTGCCATTGTTGAGTTGTTGAGACGGGCCTGGGTATTTGGCGCTGGACAGTGTGTGGGTGGAGCGGTATTGTGGTGTAGCCTTGTAGACAGGAAAGTGAGAGGGTGTGTGGAGGTGGAGACAATGCTTGAAATAGCTATGGAAAGCGGCAGGGTGTATGCACGACCGTGCACTGCGAGATCTTGCTAGTTTATTAGTGCTTTATCTCGATAAGTATGTAGTATTTAACCACAGTTTTTGATTAAGGTGCAGTGGCGGTCAGAACTCTTCTAAATCTGCATGCAGGTGAATTTTGACTCATCCTCCATGCCAGGAGATTTGCTAAAATGAAACCCCCCAAGACACATCCCAAGTATTCTCAGTTCTATCTATACTCAGTGCATGTGAAATCGTCTGTGTAATGTCGTGAAACCATTCTGCCTTCTACTCTTCTTTTGATTCCTACTGCTCATCCCAGCGACTCAGTACTCCGTAATACTGTTCGGTAATCTCTTGTCTTTCACCAACCAAACCTTGAGATTAGGCATCGTTTCCTGTAGTAGTCTCACCGTCTTCACCAAATGAGCCTCGCCTATATCAGTCCATCTCTTCCCATAGGAATTAGCTGGTTCACCGTAGTACAGTACGTTGAGCTCTGATAAGCCCTCGCACTGTCTGAGAAGCGAAAACATATCGCGATCTTCTTCTGATGCGGTTGAGAAGACTTCGCAATTTAGTCCCAGGTGTTTAATGGCTTTTACCTGCCATGTGAAGATGCTCCCAAGCAAGGTCTTTGCTGTTGTGAAATAACTGAAGTAGAAGAGATTGAGGCTGTATGGGAGTATTGCGGTTTCTGCGTAGATTTGGGTACATGTACGCAACAGTGTGAAGGAGACGTGTAGAGGTCGAAGTAAGCGTGGCTCGTTAAGATATCCTCTCTCCTTGTTGCTCCATCGTAGTTTTGCCATGAAACAGAGTGTAAGGCCGCCCAGCGCGTAATCGTAAATCAGATTTCGAAGTTCAGCCGGTAAACGGAGAAGAGGAGAGTTGTGTTGGTTTGCTGCTGTGCTGTCTCAAGGTCAGCTCTTATCGTCGTCGCGATTGGTTTTGCACTCATAACACGTACATTCGAGCCCGAGCGTCATCGGCTTCGGTATCTTGCGCCATCTCGTGAGCAGCCTCAGGCGTGTCTGGCGTTGTGGGGTTGGAACTCAGTTGTGTGGCGGGAACTGGGTGGTGTTGTGATCCAGGTAGTTGCTAAGTGAGTGAGAGAGCTTGAACCTAAACTTGGAAGTGGAGCTGGGGCCGAAAGCGATAACGGAAATGAAGAAGTGTGTTTGCGCGACCCGTTGCTGGGACGCTAGTACAAATTTGATACGTATGAACTCAGGGCAAGCTGTGCAGTTCGCATGCGTACCCTGATGTCACCCAAGTTATGGCACCACGAAGAGTGCCTATATATGTGTCGCGTCTTACTACGTACATGCAACCGAGTCTCAACAAGCAAATACCTTCTTCAGATAGAGTACACCTCCAGCTCGATAACATTGTTGTGTGACCGCGAGCATTTCTCGTGTGCCCAACCTAGCCTATTCTTCGATTATGACAGTAACACCCGGTTTCATGCCCTTCATCGTCTCCGCCAGCATCCCAACATCCTGTTGCTCGTCCACAGCATTCCTCAGTGAAGGAACCCTCGATTTCTCGATAACCACCGTCTGCAAGCCTTCCAGTTTCTCCAACTGTATTGACTCTCCGTTATTCCCAAAGTTCCAGAAGGACCGCTTCAGCAAACCACACCTACGTGGTTTGAGCTGAATGGTACGTATGAGTTTAAGTTGGGCGGGGGAGCATCGTAAGAGGAAGTAGCGCATGGCGAGCTCGTGGTCAAAGGCAAAGACGCAGTAGGAGTACTGCAGCATGGCAGCTTCTTCGGATATTTGTTTGCAGACGAGTAGTACACCAAAGGTACTTTCCAGTAGGAGGGGTCGCAATAAGATCTCGTGAATCTGGCCGCTCAACACGTATCTAGCACAGATGGGAAGGTTAGTGTATGTTCATATGAGCCTGAGCAATGCGGGAAGGTCTATTCACTTGTAGATCTCGTTTCGCATCTCGGCTGGAAGCTGCAGAAGAGGGGATTCGGTAGCGTTGCGCGTAGTCATATTCGTGTTCTCTTCATGCGACGACAGAGCTGCTGAGTGCGCATTGGCTGCGCGCGTCGCGTCCGCCATCGTGGTCGATGTGTCGGTGCTAAGAGTGATGAAATTAGGAAGTTGCATTCCGAGCATGGAATCACTGGCTAGGACAGCTAGCGCTATAGGAAAGAAGAACGGAGGGTCCATTGCGCTAAGCCGTAAGTCGACTGCTCGCTCATTCACTGGGGATTCACCCAGTCTCGAATTTGGGCCGTTGAGTAAGTAACGAGGACGTTCTACCAAAACTAAACTAATTCGCCCAGTCGAACCCTCTAATTTAGACTTTGCGATCACCAGCGAAGAAGGAGCTGCTCATGACTCCCGCAATAGTGACAACGCGAACGACACTGGGAATACCCGCAGCTGAACGTCTCAGCGACTAATATTTACCACATCAGTCACACAAAAGCTAGCGTGCGCCTGACCATATCCTACTACTCCAGACGATGAAGCTCAAACGCCAATTCAACATCCTTGGGTGCGAATTCCAGAAGTCTAGGGCCCAAGCCAGCCTCTATCCGCTTGAGCGCCGCAATCTGCGACGGACGGAACGAGGACTTGGAAGAAGTTCCTACCACAACAGCGATGTGAATGTACTTCAACCCCGTCAACGTCCTCAAATTCTGAATACGCTTCAAGTCGAAGTCTCCAATGTCGTTCGTCCTGCTTGAATATTCCATAGCCTTCACGTAAAAGAAGAGCTTGGTAATGGCTCCAGTTTGTGCTGATGTGATGCGGTTCTTTAGGGCGCTTAGAGCGAAGTCGTTGAAGTACCAGAAACGATTGATACTAGAAAATGGGACTAGTGCAGTTTCGGTATATATCTGCCGGCATGTCGATTGAAGCGCGACAAAGGGAGTGTCCTCTTTTGGACCGCCTGGTAGGTTGGTGCGTGTGATTCTGACTTTTGGACCGTGCCAGGATGCTACATCTAGAAAATCCTTAGGCCCTACCTCCAAATGTGCCTCGTGGAGAGCTGTACCGGCTGAAGAATTGAGCAGTCTGATGCGGTTCGCGATCCGCGACAATTCTTGCTTATTATACTCTCCATAATCCACACGTGTCGATTTGATGAAGATGCTGAAGCCGCCCATGGCTTCGGCAAATATTTGATTGCGGACCTCGATTGGTAATGTTAGGAGCCTGGAGGACTGGACATTGCGGTGGCATATTCTCTTATTCTCTTCTGATTCTGGTGTGGCGTCTAGCATGCCGTCTTCGAGAAACCTTATATTCGGGTTTGGTACAATTTCTTGTTCGATTGACTTGTGCAATCGCAACAGCCGAAAAAAGGACTCAAGTGCATTGTCATCTTCCGTCAGGCCAAGAAGCTGGAGCGAAGGTGACGCTGATGTGTAGCTGTACGTGTCATCGTTGATATGCACCATCGCCAGAGCGTCGTCGTACAGTTCAAACGTATCCAACGCCTGATTTATGTTCCGTTCTTCGCGAAGGCGCTTTTCTTCCTCTTCCCTCACAAGATCACTTTCTATGTCGTTCAGATCGCTACCCCCTATGTTCCAGTTTGAGTCGTTCATATGAGTTGAGGCCATGCTAAGTTGTAGGTTTGAGCGTAGGTCAGTAGTCCTTCGTTTTCTGAGTTGAGTGTCGGAGCCGGCGAGGAGAGGACCCGGGAAGTGATGTCAGACTGGGGTGTATAGAGAAAGGGAAGTAAACACCAGGCGGCCGGTACACAATTGTCCAGCTGCGCACAGTCCATACCTTCGTGGGCACCATTACTGTCTCAGATTTACGTGAAAGTCGCAGTCGACAGAGTGACTTCGGATAAGCCTGCTCTATTCACTTGAGAACCGTCGGCAGACAGCCCCAGGGAATTTTTCCATTCAAGTTCATGAACAAGGCGTGTTTGTCACAAACCATATGTACCCTCAGCGGATACATGGTCGATTGCACACCGCCTTGGCAGCGCCAGGACTGCTCGTCGGATCACAAACGTCATGTATCAGAGTTTCAACGACATGTTGCGTCTCCGTATACTTTACTCGCAGTTTCCAGCCATATAGCAGTCCTTGCTCTTTTGATAACGCAGAACAAAAGAAGAGTAGTGTAGATCGGACAAAAAGAAATGAGAAGCCGAGTAACACGACGCGGATGGTGGCGAGAGGATCGAAACGTTGACTCTCTCCACTAACAGGAGAAATGGAATACGCACCTTGCGAAGAGGGAAAGAGAAGTAAGAAATAATTTGAACTGTACATTGCCTTGGGATTCTGCCAGCGTTCGTATTCGTACTAATGTAGACTGCAGTACACTTGTTCAGTATTTCCTTGTGAAGTGCTCCTGACTATTGAAGGGTAACACCGCATACAATGGTATAGATGTGGCTTTTCTTGACAACGTACGCAGTAGCGAGAAACCGGATAAAGAAGAGACATTTTCTAGGCGTCCTAGAATGGACGGCACACCAGAAGAGATCTGAAACACGCCGGTAATTGCGGTACGAATAAGCAAACAAGGGCCAACTTCCGCTGCTCAATCTATATGATTCAATGGCTGCGAATGTAGGAAAATCGAAAAAGATGGTGTGCGACAACAGACGAGATCCCCACCGCGAAGCCGTTAGCTGCAGGCTGCATGACATTGTTCTCCGCGTTGATCTCCGCAGTCCGGCTATCCCTTCTGGTGGCTGATCGAGGTGGGGCGTCGCGGGACCCCTGCATAAACAACACCTTGCGATGGAGAGACCGGGGGCTCTTGCGGTCCATATGGGAGCCTGCTGCGCTCAATGTTGTGGTTCCCCTTTCACCTTCCCCACCGCTTTTGGGTACATAATCTTACGCGCGTCCGGCCGCGATTGTTTACTCACAACATTTGTATCACCACAGCCATCACACCCCACTTGACCCGCCACCACACTCGCCCCGGTATACATACGCACAACAGCAATTAGCTAAACAGCTATTATATACAAGGCGTCATGACGCTCCGCGACACATACACCAGGTTCCTGGCGACACCCTCTTCGGGTGCGCTGGCGGACAATGCCTCGCTCCACTATGTCACCACCACGACCAGCATCAACGACGCGACGGCCATCATCAAGCACCTGTCTGTTCAGGAGAAGCTCCTGAAGAAGACCAAGGAGAAAGTGCTCAACGCGATTGAGGGCGGCAATGGCCTGAGTATCGACGTTGAGACGACTATCGAGTTCGTCAACGGTGGCGGCGCATACCTGCCAGGCCTGGATGACAATTTCGTCACCGACCGAACTGTGACGTTCCCTATGGTATGTAACTGACTCAACCCACGTCCTCCCACCTCACTCAAAAAGGAAACCGAGCATCTGAAGCCTGCATTGACGCTCAGTCTTCTACTTTGCGTATTTCTCTACAATGTATTCTACAGACCTTCGATTTCGTCTTCAAGACGGACGGGGTGCACGCCTTCTCCACGCGTTTACTGACACTGACAGGTGCACATGGTCCACTTTGACAAGTCGGGCAAGATTACACAAATCCGCCAGTACTGGGACCAGGGCTCTCTGCTCAAGCAGATCGACGTCATTGGTGCGCGCTCTCGTAACTGGCCCATCCGCGACAGCAGCGAACAGATCCGCCTCATCACATCCAACGCGGCAGCTGCACAGACCGAGTCGAGCGCGTCGTCGCGGCCCTCAACGTCGGCTTCACGAGGCGCAGATGAGGTCTCCATCAGCTCCCGTTCGAGGGGATCAACGAACAATGCCATGAACGACCCGCACGCATCGCTCGCCCTGTTTGCGCCTCGCGAGGTTGACACTGAGGAGCGGGAGTCTCGCAGCTCTGGGCCGGCCGCGCCCCGGGCTCAGTCTGCGAAGCCGCCTCCACGCGAGTACTCTGAGCTGTTCGCTGGCGCAGGGGGCGACTCACCGTCTCCTTCGCCCCAGCGCATCCCAGCCAAAGCAGGCAGCGGAAAGAACTTCAAGGCCAACCGATTGTTTGAAGAGGAAGAAGACGAGCACCCAGTCGCCCCGATGAGCATCAAGACGAGCTCCAAGAAGTACGACCACTTCACGTTTGGCGAAGGCGAGGAGACACCCAAGGTACGAGACACTGCGCGACCATCCAAGCACGACCAGAACCGCAACAGGAACGACGCCCACTGGGACTTTGACGACTTCGCCACCCCGAACAAGTCAAAGCCCAAGACGCTTCCTAATGCCGTTCGTCACTTTGGCTGGAGCGACGATGAGGTTGGTGAACACTATCAGCCAGAGGCGGAGGTTGCTACATCTCTGTCTCTTGCTACCCAGCTGAACCCCTGCTAACATATACCCACCACAGGACACCTCCCCCGTCCGCCGCCCAATCGTGCACAAGGCGCGCCCCGACCAAGACGCCCACTTCGACTTCGTAGACGAGGGCACGCCCGAAGGCCAACGCAAAGCCGCACCCACTAAGGGCGGACGCAGCAACAAAGGCCAAGGCCTCTACGAAGACCACGTTACGGACAAGACGGACGAAACTAGCGGCGACAACAGCGATGCAAGGCGCGCCCTGAACGATGTAACGCAGTCCAAGACGCAGACGCGCAACTCTATGAAGACACACTGGGGCACGCACGCTGACTCACCAGAGAACCGCGGCATAAACATTGCGGGTAATGGTATGGGTGGGCGCAAGGGCACAGAGGCTGCGTGGTCTCTCTTCGAAGAGAGCCCTGTTAAGAAGGAGAATAATAACGGTGCTGGTATCAAGACGGAGGGTGACGGCATGGGTGGTAGGAAGGGTGCGGACAAGTCGTTCTGGGACTTTTAGGCGGCGTCTCAACCGCACAACCCACGGCTGTCGTTTACAGTGCCTGCTGATGAGCGGCTGTTGAGGTTTTGAGGAGTGCACATACTGGAGTGGTGTTCCAGCGCTGCGTTTGTGTATCAGGTCGTTGTTGGCTCGTGTATTCTTGTCATCTTCTCATACCGCCGCTTCTGTCTGTTCTCTCAAGTGTCATTTTGCTTGTAAAGGGCATTTGGCATGGCAGTGGATTGGATGGACACTGGCCTGGACGACTGGCTCAGACCTTTGATATCAGACAATACTGTAAGAATAAAGAGACTTTTCACTGAGTATTTCGATAATTGGAGTGTTCTGTATCGTACATCCCACCGTTGAGTAGCTGACTCGTCTGGTCTTTGTCCAACCGTCCAGGTCGAGAGAGCAGATCGTACTCATTTCGATTTCGCTAGCTTCAAGACAAGGAAGCCGTCTCCTCATTCCTCGTGAAAACAATTTCAACTTCATCCCCCACCCTCCCTTTATCCATATCCCCATCCCAAGGATCAAACGTAATATCCGCTTTCAAACCCCATCTCCTCCCCAGTCTCTTCCGCTCTTCATACGAAGTCCTCGCCCGCATGCCCTCCCACACAGCACGGAACGCTTCACCCTCTCCTTCTCTCTCTACCTCCTGTCCTTCCTCTGGATTATCGAACCAAACTCCCAAGTCGACAATACGGCGCAAGTCGTCCGTCGGTTCCATAGACGCCCATATATCAACTGGCGCATACTTGACGCGCACCTCTTGTAACGGCGTCGAAGATGACGTACCGCTCTCATGCGCAGAAGTGAGCATGAGGAGGGCATGGACGCAGACTTGCACCCAGTACCGTATCTTAAGCGGTAAAGCGAAGCCCGGGCGCGAGACGCTGCGGCTTTGGTGTGAGCCGCGGGATATGAATCGCAGAGGGAGTGTAATGCTGCTTAGGTTGAACGTGGGCGAGGCGAGGTATGTGAAGAGGGGTGTGACTTCCATGGAGACGAGGAGATCAAGTTTCGTGGCTATATCTGCGGCGGAGGCTTCGCGGACGGGGTCGAGCGTTGGGTCGGCGAAGGGGTAGTGGTTTGAGAAGCCGAAGGGGTCGTTTGCGTTGGGGGCTTGCGTGGTGGCTGGCTGGCGGAAGGATGGGTATAGCGATGCGTTGGAGGCGTCGTATATGTTGTCGTCGTAGGATCCGCCTTCGTGGTCGTATTCGTCGTAGTGGCCGCTGTAGTAGGCGCCTCTTATGTAGTCGACATCGACTTCCTCTTGGTCATGCTCCCAGTGCCACACGTCCCTTCCTTCTTCGCGGTCAGGTGGGTAGCGTTGCAGGTTGGGCAGGTTTTCCCAATCTAGCTCTATCTTCTTTAGCCATTTCAGCCATTGTCTGCCGGGTCCATTGGGTTCTTCGATCTTTTCTAGCAGCGCTTTGAGAACAAATGGTCCGCAGCTGAGATAGACAATGTGGTTTTTGAACAGGATCTCGAGGGCTTCACGGGCGACTTGACGGTTGAGGAGGAAGTATTGGTGGCGGGTTATGAGGAGGATGGCAGCAGCGCTGGGTTTGAAATATTTCAGGTGACGTCGCTCAATGGCCCGGTCAACGCTGAACTCTTGCGCAGCGAAAGTGTAGTCATATATCTATATTGCCGTCAGCCTGAGATCCAACGTAGTGGCGGCAGAAATGCGTACTTGATCCCGCAGCTCTCGTGGAAGCCTGAGGAAGGGGAAAACATGCGATGGCACGGCGTCCTCACGTTCAACATGCTCAGCATCAACAGACACGGCGGATGCGGTAGTGGCGGCGTCCATGGTGCCTGCTCACAATCCACGCGTGCTTTTCGTGTTGCGAACCAAGCTTTGCCCCGCAGCGCTATCTGCATCGTGACGATCTTCACGTGATTGTGGTGGTCGCTTCGCATCCCCGCCCGCATTTGCCCATCCCTGTCGTGTGGCGAGGCCGCGGCGCAGCTAGCACCTGGATCAGGCAGGCGCTTGACATGTCCCATGGATGAACGGGCCGATTCCTGTCTGTAATGACCGTCATCTTCGTAGCGTATCCGTACTGTCGGGTTGGCAGCAAATCGCGAGGCCAGGCACGTAGAAATACCTTGGGTACTGTGTAGAGTCTTCGAGGTTTACTCATCTCGTGTCAACATCGTACGGTAATCGTGCCTGAGGCATTTTTGCTACCCAATGCCACCCAAATCGATCGAGGTACAGTCATCTTAGGCTTCGGTTGGTACCGAGGCGAAATGCTTGCGCTGGTAGTTGCACTACTTCGAGGTAAACCTCCGTTCAACAACCATACTGCTCCGGTAGTCATGACCGAGATGAGCTTTCAGTGTAACTGCAATCTACGAGTAACCGTTGCAGCGCCGTTCGGATCCGGCAATTACGACTATATTGCCTTCAGGTACGCGACCGCTGCTGTGCTGCCGAGCTTCAGGGGCCTTGCAGCCGGAATGTCACCAAGCCTCAGATCATCGGAGCATGTCACTGCAATGTCCGTCTAATGATGTACTGCAAGGGAGGCACGGGAGCCTTACCGACTGGTCTTGTCTGCCGATAGACTTTGAGCGCGTAACGACCCACCTGGGGTAGTCCTGCATTGTGTTACGGTCCGCGCCCCAACAGTTCCACTTACCAACGGATACCAACTGCTGGCAGGTTGACGCGTCCGAGTACAACATCTGTCCTTCAAGCCTGCTTTTGGAGGTAGCTGGCGTGCTGATAAAGTGTCGCGCCTGTGCAACGTAGAGGCACGCGCGTTCGATGATGCATGTCCATCGGTGGCTTGGATCGAACAACGACATTGACAGACACAAAACCTGAATCATGTATATTCTTTGAGAGCACAAGAAACCGTTCGTTCCTGGTATGGTCCACGTTCACAGCAACATGGAAACCATCGCCCGGGCACTGCCCCAAAAGCGTGCCATACAAGCTGCAGACACAACAGCATGTAAGCCTTATATCTCTTACAGCCTAACAATGCTGTGACCATAACTAAGCCTTCCAGATCTTTCGATGCAGAGTTGAACCATGGAAGCAGACGAACACCCATGTTGTTGAGCTCACAAGCCGACGGCCCTGAACGTGGTGAATGGTAAGCTCTGCAAACTTGAATTACGGTTGGCTTGACCGTGGATTCATGTGGGATCCGGAGTTGGCTCCTCAGCCACCGTTGCTCGATCAGAGCACTGGAGGACCAAACATGCACTGGCACCTGACACAAGACCGTTACGTTGTAAACCTGGTCGTCGGGTCTGCGTGTGGTAGCACCGCCAGACCGAGTACAGTGCGAGGAGGCGGCGATACCGCCATGTGGTGTAGAGTAGCTTGACCGGCTTGGATCGACTACGTGATACTGATCCAAAGGATGCGTAAAGATGGACATGTTTCGGCAGCAGTTGCCGTCTGCAGTCCAGTTTCAATGGTCCTAGTCGTTCTAGGCAGACACACTCCAAGTAGGTTAGCCGATCGTGTGCCCCGATGAATACGCCGATGTGATTCTTTGTCTGAGACAACACCGCGGTCCTGGTGGGTGATCGTAGAGCCATGAATGATGTTGGTCATTACTGTGACGAGTTGAGTCGCTGAGATGGTTCAGGGCTTCCCATGGCGGCTACAAAGAACATGGAACTCACAGTTCAACAATAATCGATGGAAGATTGCTGTACAGAGGCTGGTCGTCCGAGATAGCAGCGACGTCGATGCTCACATGGTGTCCCGTGTAACCTGGTCGATGGATGCGGGTTCCAAGGGTTCAGCATCATGTGCATTGCAGGTTCCAAGAAGCAGAAGTAGGGATAAACGTAACGGTCACAGACGATCTGCCATTTCGACCAAAGAGCGATGGAGTAAAAGTGGACAGGAGCAAGGGGTGGGTTTATTACCAAGGGTACAGAGGAGGCACAGCGCCTGTGTGACCGCGGAGGATAATTGGCAGGGCAAAAGAGGCTATGGGCGGCGGGAGTTCTGGCAGAAGTCGGGCCAGGAGGACTGGTTAATGGAGCGGGATGATTGCCATGCGGGAAGCAGGGTTCGGGAGCGCCGTGCCCTGCAGACTTGTGAAGCTCAGTGCATCAGTGCATCCATCGGAACAAAGCGACGATGGGGGCAGTGTCGGTGGCCCCGGAGACGCGAAGTGTGGATATGTTCAGTAGTCGTTCTGTACCGTGGTCTCGCACAGCGCTAGCCGGCCAAGTATGGCCATGTTGTTTGGCATGGGCACGGGCTAAGGCGACTACTGCATGCCGGCAGCGAATGCAGGCTACAGAAGGATGCGCGCGCTGCAGGCGGCCATGAGGGATCGGCGCAGGAGGACAGCGTCGCAGAATTTGCTTTTGCTCGGCGCTTTGGCCGGTTGGGTAGCAGGCGTGGAGGGCTAGTGACCTCGTGGCGGTACAGCGGGCGGCGGGATAGCAACACGGGTTTGGCTAAAGTGACGACAAACTACAAGGCCCTGCCATGCTCGCCGCCCGTGTCTGCTGCTCGCGGGGCTCAGGATGCCGTGCCTGCGCATGCGTCTGCTCTGCACGCTGGAGCGGAACGAACCTCTGGCTGCCACAGCCGGGCGGAGTGGCCCCTCGCGGGTCGGTGGTGGCAGAGGGAATTGCTGTCATGGGCACCGCCATATGACAAGTGCACCAGTTCGCGCGCGGAGGCAGGGAGCCCATATTAAGTGCAGCTAGCCGCCGCTAGACGGGCAGCTTAAGATACACGAGGCCTCGATTGAACGATTTCCCACGTGCGGCCGGCTCACCTCTGGGCACCACCATATCCATTAATTGGCTGGCTCCCTGGCTGCCCTTGCGACTCGTCAAGACTCAACCGTCGCCTCTAGCTTTCTGTTGCGCCGCACCTCCTCCACTTTCCAGAGGTCCCTTCCCAACGTCGTACGACGTCCCTACGGCTAGACCGCCGGCTGCCCGCTGCTTTGTTGTGCTCCTTGCTGCCCTCCGCCCCAGGACATGTACTCGACCCGGTAGTCTGCTGACTGCTGCTCTCCTTCCCCACGCGCGCGAACCCAGAGTCTCTCGACTTTGTCCTCGTCGCCGTGTCAACTGGTACCATCTCGACCCACCACGCCCCAGAGCCGCCCCAGCTGGCCAATTCTCACCACGACGCCTCGCTCGACGCCCACGTCGTGCACTCGTCTTTTAGGGCGCCTCCATCGTGTCAATTCCAGATCCCGCCCTCTGGACGCCGTGTCCCATCTGGCCTGGGCAAAGACACCTTTGTATTGTCCCTGCTGCAGCGTCCGCCGACTAGGGAGAGCACGGCAGCCGCATCTCCAGCTCTCGTGGAGTTTTTGCCAGGAACCTTGTTTGCTTTTGTCTCGACTCGTACCGCCAAAAGAAGTCATTGACGCCGGGCACCCTCGCAGCTGCCACTCCTGCAAGACACGGCCATCGCTCCTGCCCTTCTCGCGGTAATCGGCGTGGATCGTTACCTTGCGCTTGCCATTAGAGTTGGGACGGTCTTGGCGCTCCATTCGTCGTGCCCCACTTCAACCCAACTGCCATCTTTACTTTCAGGGAGGAACGAACCAGATCCCGTGCGGCCTCGCTGCCCGTTACCCTTACCACGCCCTGCATCCCTCTTCCACTCCACGCCCCGGCCACTACCCTTATCCAAGCTTCCCTTCCCGGAACTCGGCCCTCTTTTACTCTTACTTCCCCATCTTTCCCACCTGGCCCATCTACGATTGCCGAAAGTGACCAAAACCACTTGCTCTGGCAAACGTCATTATTCCGCGCCTCACTGGCTCCACTATCTCACCCGTTCGAGTGTGGACATCATCACGAGCCCAAAGCCCTCTCGCTACCACTAACGGCGGGCACGCACGACTATTTTATAAGGTACCTCGTGCGCCGCCTCCATATCCATGAACTCTGTTTCTCAGCGTACCACGCCGCACGGAAACATGTCGCAGAACAACATGCAGAACAACATCACTCAGGGCCAGCAATCTCTGCCGCCATTGTCCTCACTCACCAACCGTCTACCTACGGCTGAGCCGACCCCGGCACAGCCCAGGCAGCACTCAGAAGCACGCGAGGTTCGCGACTCAGGCAATTGGTCTCTTGCCCAAAGCAAACGTGAGTTCTCACGATACCTATCATCTGCACGTTATTGACACGCTTTGTAGACTCATCAACTATGTCCCAGTCCTTGGGACTACACGTGCAAACACTACTCAACCCTTCCGATGATTCCCCATCAAGAAGTTCGATACCCGAGACGCCATCATCGGCTAGGTATCCGTCTGGCCTCTCCCAGACGTCTCAGGTACGCATTTTATGATCGCCTATAAACTCGTCTAACATAGCAGTAGCATGGTGTTCTACCTCCACTCAACCAAGGGTTCGACAGCCGGCTCAGTATCGATGCCGGCTCTCATTTTGACTCTCGACGCAGCAGCGTAGACAGTCGGATGAACGCTACCATGGGTCATCTGTCCATTCACCCACAGTCACCATACGAGAGCCAAAATGCGTCTCGAGTTTCGCTTGTCTCGAACCTCCAGCAGCAACGCGGCATCACAAATCCTGATTCGCGCCCTAACGGCACTTCTCCTCTGTCACCTAATCGTGCTGCTCCGCGTGCCAACCATCCCCCTCGACGCGCTCCGGTCATTAATCCCAACCCCAGGAGCGTGTCTGGCATGCCGGACCCCATGGCGGCGGCTCCAACTAAGGGTTTTGCTTGGGCGTTTCCCGCAGATGATTACGACCACGAAGAGAAGAGGACGTCTAGCAGCGGCGAGTCTAGCGTAGACCGATCCAACGCCCCTTCGCGTCAAGGCAGCTTCGCGACGTCGGTCAACAGCAGCATCTTCACCACAGACTCCAAGCTACCACCCGGTCAACAACGACTGAATGATGGCACGCCTCCCTACTCTCATCCTTCATCAGACGTACTGACTAGTTCAGACATCCCTAGCACTCATCATCACTCCATGCAACATCGCAGCGTGACTAGCCTGCAGAATGTTGATCCCACCAACCCGCTTGCGCCTGGGAGTGGAAGTTATAGCAGGACCCCTGAGCTTCGCGTCAGCCACAAGATGGCAGAGAGGAAGCGTCGTAGTGAGATGAAGAACCTGTTCGACGATCTCAATGGCATCCTTCCCAATAGCCCAGGCAGCAAGTCATCCAAGTGGGAGATTCTCACCAAGGGCAAGTTCACTCATGAATCGCTATATACGTTTGACTGACGTGTCTTTAGCTATTGAATACGTCACCAGCCTGACCCGCGCACATCAAAGCGCTCGCGAAGAGATCAGCCGCCTGCGACCTGATGCAGAATACTGTCGTCGGGCCCAGGAGGAGAACGAGCTCCTCCGAGCAGAATTGAACGCCGTGTGGAACGCTCTCCGTCGCGTCGATCCATCCAACTCTCATGTCTACGGAAGTATGACAGGCCAGTTCGCACAAGGACAACCCGCAACTCCTGCGTCCGGAACCAATGTCCTTCCACCGTTACAGCAGCAGCAACAGCAACAGCAACAGCAAGGGCTCTCGCAACAGCCACCACCATCGCAGGCTCAGTGGGGACCACCGCCGCATGGAGGCTCTATGCAGGGACCGATGCAAGGCGTCGAGTTTGGCGGTATGCGGCCCTACGAGCACCCTCACCGTTGAAGCAACCCTTCTTCACATCACTGTCGTCTTGCATGAGCAACGCGGCTGCTCAAGCCACTCGAGTCTTGACCTTCACTGGACTGTATTTCTGGGTCTGTTTTCCGCCTTACATCGTGAGGCTTCACTTCAGCGTTTTCTGTTTATTACTTCTACACCAACGGACGGGTACACGGTTTAGCCGACTCTGTTCGGACCTAGGACTAGCTGTCCCACCAACAACGGTTTCAATTATCTACCGGCTTTGTTTCACGACCTTTCAGCATCGAATGTATTATGACACGATCCTATGCGACATCATCGGCATACTCGACACCCCTAGAGGGTCTTTCCTTTGTTCACCTACCGGATCGTAGGACGGCGTTATATGGAGCGGCTTACACCTTTGGAGTGAGAGGGCAAGGAAAGCTTCTCAGAGAAAGGTCGGGAAAAAAAGTATATGTCATGAATCACTAAATCGGTGAATCGGGTTCCTCATGTCGGCTCCAAGAGTGGGATCTTCGGCCATAGCAGGCGTACGGTTGGGCTTTGGGTCATTCTCCAGCGATTAATCAGTCTTTCAGTCGGATTTGGCTTCATCACTGCATGTAACCCGGGACTTTGGTCCCCGTCCCCGCCATCGTTCTACACGTGGACATGTATCTGCAACCAAGGAGGACCATGTTTCTCAAACATGCATTAACAGCTATTAGCGGGGGACCTACCACAAATTCTTTAACATGGATCGTCGCCGCAGGTTTGCGCGACCGAACTATACCCACACACCCTCTCTCGCTATCGCTCATTGCACTTGTACTGTTGTTGATGGAGTGTATTGGAGATCCAAATTCCCGGGTCGTCACGCACGCCTCTTGCCGGATCTTGCCGACACGTGTAAGCATGGCTGCCTGACATACTGCAGTTAAGTTTCAGTGATGGTGCTGTCGTTGTTTCGATGATCTGTTGGTATGACAGGCGACGGAAGGCTGTTTGCCGCTGTACTAATGACTCGTATCTCGTCAATATTCCCCGATCCCCATCATCCCCTTTATCTTTGCGCGCCATGCTGTTCTTCAACATGCGCTTGACTAACTTCGCTTTCGCTTGTTTGTTAACTACCACAAAGTTTAGGTCTGCATCAACACAGCCACGTTCATACACTAGATATTCTGTAACTTGCGACATTTGCGCGTGGTGGCATGGCGCGGCGCGGCGTGGTAGTTCTCTTGGTTGCTTGGTATCTCGGTGAGTTTGACATTGGCGGGGGGTTGGCATTCGATGGATGGAGCAGGTGGAGTGCACTTCGCTCGACACGAGGTTCATAACTGCGCCGCAGCACGTGGGTTTCGGGATGTGGAGTGCAGTTCTGCCATGTGGAGTACCTCTTTGGACATGACTTGACACACTTGACATGACCTGTAGCTACAGGATAGGCAAAAAGGGTGCTGGAGTGCATATGTGTCAGGTAGCCGCGAGGTAAATTACAGTTTGAGACTAGACTGAATCATGTTAGTGCGCGGTCGGTAGGGAATGCCGAAGCCCTGAAGTGGCAGTGTGCGCGACGGCTAGGGTAAAAGGCAAAGTGAGTTTTCCGTAGACCTGGTGTGGCTGGTGACGGTGGGATGGTAAGTTTGGAGTGGGGAGATGGGGACTTGGTGTGTATATCTGTCTGCTTGTGGTGATCGGTGTTGATCTACGGGCTACGGTGTTTTCTAGGAGAATTATCTAGGTCCGAGATAGAGTCATGTTGGCTTGACTTGGGATGGTGATGTGATCCATATACATAGTTTGTCCGAGGCGCATGCTGTAGTCACTAGACTAATTGGAGTAATATAAAGGCGAGCATCACAGCACGGAAAGTTCGATGGGACAGCTCACATCATGACATTAACTAGTAGATGCCAAATGATATGCGAAGCGAAAAAATGGCGATCGCAAGACGCCGGAAGGGTATAATTAAAACACACAATCTAACCATCATCATAGAAGGAATCTCTTCAAAGGAGAAAGAGATAAAAACATTACACTACCCACGATGCAAGATAGTATCCAACGGGTTCTTGGGTTCACCAATCGTTTCCTTTTGCACTTGTTTCTTCTGCTTCTTCGTCATGAGGCCCTTGGCCTTAATACCGCGTTCTTTTCGTAGTTTCTTGAGCGCCTCCTCGGTCATTTCTTGACGGAGGATTTGTTCTACTACGAGCTTCTTGCGACTGCGCTTGTCACCACGGCCAATGATGATGCCCGCGGTGATGTTGCATGTTAGACTGCAACTTAGGATGATGGCGGTGACTTCCTTGGGGCGGTCTTTGTAGTAGATACCCCATGTGGTACCTCCCAGTGCGCATTGGAACATGGAGTGGAAGTCGAGAAGGACTATGATGGTAATGAGGAGGCGGATGGAGAAGGCGTGGTGTGTATATGTTTCGTGGGGCCGGTAGAAGGTATGTGACTTCTCCAGCTTGCTTTGGTGGTGCTCGAGTTTCTTCTGCTCTTCGGCGGTGAGAACGGGGGCCTCGACGCCTTCTTGCTCTGCTTCGCCTGTTTCCCAAGCGTTGGATCGCGGCATGGTCGGTAGTTCGTTGTGGTCTTTCAACTCTTGTAGTCCTCGTTCTTTGCGTAGCCGCCAGGTCTTGTGCGCGTAGTAAGCGACGAAAGCCATGTGGTATGTGTCGACGATGCGGAAGGGGAACATGGTGATTCCAACAACACAGAACAAGGCAGTAAGGACCTGGTCAGCAATCTCGACGAAGTATGCCTGGCGATCACCGACGTAAATCCAACCAATGAGGAAGAGTACCCATGCTGCTCCCCAGAAGGTGATAAGGAAGAAGTACAGAGTGACGAGGAATCCAAGGGGGTTACGAACATAACGTCCGAACCCCTTCATACTCCGCTTGAATCTTGCGCGTCGAGAGTGGAGAAGATGCCGTACGTGGTCGTCCAGAGCTTCCTTCTCCTCGTCGGTCCATCCTGTCAATGAAGCACCATGTGGCAGTACGGCGTAGTGATGGCCAGCACCTTCCTCTAGAGTCGAAAGATTGGAGTCGATAGTGTTGTTTCTTCGCAATTCTCCGCGGCCTCCGCGCGCGGCTTGTTCTACTTCGCCTTGTTGTGTCATCTCAGGGAGTTGATCTTCCTCGCGTCTGGCCCCTCTAGCTGTGCCCATCTCTTCGTCCGAGGAGTCTGATGTCGTCTGCCCAAGATCGTATGTGGGCTGGCGGTTGTATAGCCAGGGTAGATTGGGCAAGAACAGCGAGTTCTGAACGTTATTCAGCGTAGTGAGGGCAGATATCTCGGGGTCTGGACTTTGTTAGCTGATACCCCAATGTAGCATACTCCGGGGTTACGGACCGATGACATCAAGCACATCGACAACATTGTTGCCCATCATGTTCTGATTTGGGTCCTTCTGATGCCGCCGCATGTGGAAAGCGGAGGACTGACGAGTCATCCCTCTTCGTGCATTGCTGGCGGCTGGCGGACCATTGCCGATAGCAGGGTTTGCTGTCGCCGTGCCATCTTCATATAGAGGCTGTAGATGGGGGCCCGTTAATTGACGCCTTAGGCTATCGTCGGCGACCATGGCGGCTGGAGGTGGGCGCGGTTCAGAGCTACTTCGTCTTCGGCCGGCTTGCCATGTGCTGTCGGATCCCGGTACTGGCGCTGGGTCAGGTGTGGGTTGGGGAGTATTTACGCTTGGCTGATGTGAAGGTCTTCTTATACGAATCGACGAACTGCGCAGGCGCTGGATGGGATTTGAGGAAGGCGCGTGTGATTGAGAGGGTTGCGCGGATGGCACGTGGTTCGTTGTGGTGACGGCAGGGTGTGTAATAGTGGTCGACTGGGGCCCGAAATGGTGCACACTCGTTCCCTGTCCGGGTGCGGTGGATGTCGTGGTGGTGGTAGTGTAGGGGCCAGAGGTAGTGGTCGTCGAAGTGGACGACGACGCCAACGGTCGTCCCTGCTCGTGTGGGCCTTGGTCCATAATTGCAGCGGTTGCGACGAGAGAGCCCCAGGAAAGGAAGCAGTTTGGGCGAGAGTGCGGCGTTGGGGTCAAGTAGTGTCTTGCTAAGCGTGCAGCGAGCGATCCGGCCGCGACCGACGCAATTAGTTCATTGTTCAGTCAGCAGCCTGTCTCCGCAATCCGTCGTGAGAACAGGGTTAGGAGCGCGCCGTGATAGGAAAGCGGCGCGTTGGCACGGCGATAATAACGGGTTTGAGGAATAGGAGCGTGAGAGGGGTCTTGGAAAACACAGTCAAGCTTTCCTTGCACGCGCGGGTTGTCAACCAGCCGCGTGGTAGTGCTTCGGCTAGGGCGGCTTCGTTGAGGATCCGAGTGGCTGCATGCCATCCCTCCAGCAATCAGCTCTGACGTCATGCCTCATGTTTCTTCAACTGCAGACATTTCTGGGGTTGCTGACTCCTGCATGAGAAGGATGGACTAAGCATGGCTGACGCCCAATGCTTGATCATACGAGCCCTGCACGTCGCTGTCGCTGCAGCCACAGTCTCTGCAGAGGAGCCACCAAGAAGCAATTAGTCGCATTGCGCAGACTCTGCCAGTTGTGCGCAGAAACAGTGGGCTTTGGAGACATGCATTATTGTTATGCCACCCTGGTCGAACTCAACAAATGTCAAATGTCGCTTGCAGGCCGGTTTGGGGGAGCAGTGTCTGGACTCACAGCCACAGGGCTGAAACACGGCCCAGCTGGTCGCGCCTAGGCCAGCGTTGACGTAGCTGTGGATCCCAGCTGCGCATCCGTACCTGAGCCTTGATGCCTTCCGACATCCACAATAATCTATACCTATAGCATCCTTATCGCATTCATCTCTCCAAAATGAAAGCGGCACGCGCCCTTGTTCCAGCCTTCCTGGCAGCCAGCCGCGTCGCTGCCATGCCGCAGCGCAGCGCGCCGCAACAAGCTATACTCGACGCGTCGACGAAGCATCTCGCCAAACCACTTGGTGTAGGCCACTTCAGCGAATGGAGCCGTGCCACAAAGAAGGAGTTCTTGGTAGACTGGCAGGCCGGTAGGGAGGATGAGTGGACCATGGTAATGGGCAATGAGGGCGGTGATATGGACTCCATGACCGCGGCGCTCACTTGGGCCTACCATCTTGAACACTCCACCGAACACACCGACAAGCCTATCAAGGCCATTGCACTCCTTCAAACACCGTCGCATGCGCTTGATTTGCGACCGGAGAACAGGCTGGCCCTCGACAATTCGCAGATGACGCCTGGCCATGAGGACTTGTTGACGCTGGATGAGCTGCCTGAGGACCCCGAGACTCTGGGCAAGAAGCTCAAGGGCATCGTCCTGGTCGACCACGGCAGCCCTCTACGAAAGTGGAACGAGGCAAAGATCCTCAGCATCTTTGACCACCACAAAGACCGCGGCACTGCTCCCGACGCCGAACCCCGTGTCTTCGAAGTAGCAGCAAGCTGCACCACGCTCGTCGCCCGCCAAATGCTCGATGAGCTCGAACAACTAGATGAAGAGTACCACATGCCACATGAACTGCTCGAGCTAGTCCTCAGCGCCATTGCCATTGACTCCGGCGGCTTGTCAGGCAAGAAGACGACCAAGACCGACATGGAAGTCTCCAAGCGCGTCCTCGCACGCAGCAATTGGAAGAAGGACAGCCTCGAAGACGTCATGGAGGATCTCGACGACGAGCTAAGCAAGGCACAAAAGGACATTGACAACCTTGGCCTGCGCGACTTGTTGCGCCGAGACTGGAAGGGCGATATCATTGATACGCCGTCCCCGCGCACTCCTACCGTGAGCATTGGCTTCGCCTCGATTCCTTACTCCATGGATGAGCAGATCCTCAAGACGGACTTTGCGGAACTCTTTGGTAAGTCTTGACTCCATTCCCAATCTACTCTTTGAGTCCATCTCAACTAACACACCCCAGACTGGTTCGCCGTGCACGCCGCCTGGACCGCCGAAGCCGGCGTCGACATTTCCATCACACTCAACAAGTACAAGAAGCACTACAAAGACGGCGAGAAGGAGAAGATCCGCGAAGTCGTCCTCACCGTCCGCGACGACGTCCGTATCGACCAGGACCAAGCCGACTCGCTTTTCAAAACCGTCAAGGAGGCGTTGGAGAACAACGAGGAGGGAATTGACTTCCAGCCGTGGCACCGTGCGGATCAGTTGGCGCCTAGGCAGATGGTGTGGACGCACAAGAGTAGTGCGGGTAGGAAGGTTATTAGGCCGATTGTTGAGGAGGCGGTTATGAAGTGGGATTAAAGGTGGATTTGGATGGGGCTTTGGTACCTGTGTGAAGACGAGTCTTTATGAAATGTACCTATCAATCCACGTATACTCCAGCCGTATGCATGATGATCTGTGATGTAAGTTGGATAAGATGCTCAACGTATATCCTTCACGGTAGGTTCTGGTCCATGGGGTACGCTCTGAGGATGACAAAACTCAGGCGGCGTTGCTGCATACACGGTGTTTATTTTCGAGAAGTGAACGGCAATGAAGATCATATATGCTTCAACATGGAGAACACATGCAGGGCTTCTCTAATACATCTTGCAAATGGCACTGATAGATGGCGAAATCTATGCAGTGTTGCTGCATACATGATATTGATGCCCAACAAGTGGAAAGGCTCCAGGACAATGTATATCTCAACCCGGAGTATAGCAATGCGGCTTCTTCATACATTTCACGTCAGTGGCATTAGTCGATACCAGAATACGGGCAGCGTTGCTACTTACGCAGTACTGAATCTTGGCAAGTAGGAGGTATCCAGGGTGATGTATGCTTCAAACTACGAAGTAGATACACTTCCCCTGATCGATTCTTGCGAACTGCATCAGTGTGTGCTAGAACCCAAATCGTGTTGCCGCATGCACGGTATCAAACTTGTATAAGTATATAATATCCAAGCTGATGTATACTTCTGGCAGTACTGGTCTCGGAGATTATCGACGTCGAGTTGCGGTATACAAAGCCTTGAATCATGACAATTGAGCAATCTCCAGGGCAATGTATACTTCTAGCAGCCCCGATCAACGGCAGCATCCACATCGGACAGCCGCACACATAGCATCAAGATCCAACAAATAGGGAGTCTCTAGGATGATGTATGCTCCTGGAAGCACTGGCAGACGCTGATATCAACGTCAATTTGCCGCATACGTTGTGTTAAACTTGAAGAACTGGATGGTGTCCAAGTTGATGTTTACTCCTGGCAGTACCAATGAATACAAATATACACGTTGGTTTACCGCATACATCGTGGTATATATCGCCGAATGCATAGGATCCAAGGTCAAGTACACATCCGGCAGCACCAAGAGACGGTGATATCTAAGTCGGGTTGCTGCATTCAGAGGATCGAACGTTGAGAAGAAGGTAGCATGCAAGCTCATGTATACGTCTAGCAGCACTCATGCACGGCAATTCCCAAGTCAGTTTGCCGCTTACATGATGTTGTGTCTCAACAAGTAGACAGTACTCAAGGTGATGTATGCTTCAAACCAAAATTATAGAATCATAACTCGTCATTCTCGTACTACGTGAGGGCTCTACTGCCATACAAAACTAACAAAAAAACACAATTTCAGACAAAACCGCCTCCACCCGGCTATCTTGATCCGGAACCCCGCGAGAGCCAGCCCTTTCGGGCGGCTACAATCAACGGAGCCCTTCACTCAAGCCAGGGTGGAGGGAAACAACCAAAAAAACCAAAACGATCAAAAAACCCAAACAACAACAAAACGACCAACTCCCTCCAATCCAAACAAAATCTTTCCATCTCATCTAACGCCGCCTGAAAACAAAACGAGTGGGGTATCTAACGCCGATAAAATGCTGATGTAGTCGTATTCCGTCTATGGGCGCTACCTGGGGCGGGCGCTACGAGCAGCTGGCTTTCGGACATTGGCGGTGTTTGTCTTTGGTGAAAGCACGTGTGTGGAGGTGGTGGCCTTGGTGCGAGAAGCAGCGCGGGTTGCGCGCGTGGTTGGGGCAGCGGCAGCAGCCGGCTTCTGAGCAGGTGCCCTTGCCCGCTTCTTTGGCACAGGCAGGTCTGCGTTTTCCTTGTCCTCGCCAGACAATTCGTCGCTGCTGCGCTTCTTGGCGCGTGTAGTCTTGGTGGGCTGCGCGTATGTCGGCGTGGGCTTGGCCTTGGTGGCAGGCTTTGCACGCCTGGTATCCGGGGAGGAAGTCGCGGGCGCTGAGGAGCTTGTTGGGATAGAGTTTGTGGGAGCCGCGCGTGTCTTGCGTGAGGCAGGTGCTGGCGCTGGCGCTGATGTCTTCTTGGGTGGCGCAGTCTTGATTGGTGCTGGCGCGGTCGCGGTCGCGACTGGTTGTGCAGGCGCGGATGCCTTGAGGAGGTCTAGTAGCGTGGTTTGGCGCGTCACGGTCGGGATGCGGTTGACGCGACGCTCGAGACGCGACTGCATGCTGGCACACTGCGCGTCGCACTGCGCTCGTAGCTTCTCTTTGCGCGAGTCGAGCTCAATCTGGAGGTTGGCTAGCATGTTGGCTTTCGCCTCAGCTGTGATGCCGTCTTTGATGTTGTTCATCGCGTGTTGTGTGATGTGTGACGCGTCGGCGGCGGTGATGTTATTGTGAAGTGCCGGAGAGTACCAGCTAGCAGAGAAGAGCTGCTGAGACTTTCAAAGATCTGATATTGATCTTGAGAGGCTCGGGTGTGGGGGTGGTGGAAGAGGGTTGCAGCTTCCAAATGTTGTGGTGGTGGAGAACAGTAAACAACGCGAGGCAAGCCGCGACGATGATACTGGGGAGAAGATTGGAGTGGTATAAGTGACTTATTGAGACTTTCTGATGCTTTTGCAACAGCTTTTGAGAGATTTGGAGCAGATTTGATGTGGTTGCGGGTGGTGGTGGTTGCAGCTGCTGAATCAGAGTGGGATGTTGGAGGAAGGAACGTTGGAGCCCGCAGGTCTGTCCTTTACGCCAGCGCCAAGGGCGACGTCACGGCCTAAGCAGTACGCTTGCTACATCGAGGTTGGTCGCAAGACAAGAGAGAACACCAAAGTACAGGATAGCAATTTGCGCAGTAACAATTGCAGCGCAGCGCTCTAGAATTGGAGTCGCAATATTCGATGTTCAATTGCACGAGTAAGTTTCTAGATGTTGCGGATGTCGTTTGAGTCATTTCTCCTCCGACTCGCGCACGGCCTCCCGCAGGCGCGGTCACACAGCACGTGATCTCGGTGGTTCCCATGGCCAGCCTCCGTCCTCCGCTGCGGCGACCTGAGCTCAGCATCACAAGGTTACCGTCGATCCAACCAGCTACCCAACCATACACCTCAACCCCACAAACATCCGGCCTTGAAGATGGTGTTAGAAGCTTCTATGATAGTGTAAGGCTATATGCACTCACACATCGATCGCATACTAACTTCAGCAGCGTTGACAACAGCGAAGCTAGTCGAAATGGCGATTATGTACCCTCGCGATGGGAAGCACAACAGGACGCCGTGAACATGATCTTCTCCGCGAAGACTGGTGCAAACCCAGAGTCATCCGTCGGTCTCATGAGCATGGGAGGCAACACCCCGGAGATCCTCACGACCCTGACAACGGACATTGGCAAGGTGTTGGACGGTCTGCACCGCACAAAGATAAAGGGCAGCTCACACTTCGTGACTGGCATCAACGTCGCGGCTGTACGTTATCAGGAACCTCTGGTAGGATGCAAACTAACAGTACATGCAGTTGGCACTCAAGCACAGACAGAACAAGTCGCAGAAGCAGCGGATAGTCATGTTCAACTGCAGCCCCATCGAGGAGGACGAGAAGAACCTGGTCAAGCTGGCAAAGAAAATGAAGAAGAGCGGTATCAGCATCGACATCATCGCATTCGGCGAGCTGAGCGACGACACCACGCGGAAACTCCAAGCCTTTAGCGACAATGTACAAAGCGCCGAAGGCTCCTACCTCGCCACCATTCCACCCAGCGCGAACCTGCTCAGCGATTCGTTGATTACTACACCTATAGTTGGCGGGGAGGGTGCATCCAGCGGTGGTGGAGACAGCGGTTCTGGAGGCGGAGGCGGCGGTGCTTCCGGCGGCAACGACTTCGAGTTCGGCGTGGATCCATCGGTCGACCCCGAGCTCGCATTGGCGCTGAGGATGTCTTTCGAGGAAGAGAAGGCACGGCAGGAGAAGGACAAGAAGACGAAGGAGGCGGCCGAGGGCAAGTCGGAGCTCGAGCCGGTGGCTGAGGGTGACGAGAAGCAGCCGCTGCTGGACAGCTCGGGCCAGCCTGGTGGAAGCGGCAGCAAGGACAAGAAGGACGACGACCCAGACAAGATGGACACGGCATAAGCGGACATAGCGCAGCTAGGAAGAGGAACGCCTTCGAAGCTTTACGGTGAAGCAGGAGTATTCACGGCGTCTACTGTATGACTAGAGCTGGCGTCTACCGCATGGCATGGATGAAATGAAGCAAATAATGAACATTAGTCTACATTGGTAGGTACTGGAGACAGTACTATCATCTACAGCACATCTCTCACAACTTGACTTCCCTAGTGGGTGGTCTCTCTTGGTCCCCAAACCCGACACTATCATACATGTTACGGGCCCAAGAGTGATGCCCTGGAGCTTCGGTACGAGAGTCTCTAGTATGCTCTCGAACTGCAACCAGTGGCAACGCATGTCGCAGCAGAACGCTCCTCGTGCTGTCCACCACGCGCCCCGCTTTGTTTCTCTTCATTCCGATTCGTGGTATCATATTCCCAATGCGGCCTCCTCAACCCCCTCTGACTTTGACAAAGCTATCCAGCCCCCGATCGAACTTCTCGCACCGAATCGGCATCTCAACGGTATAGAACGGATTCTTCATGACGTAATCCGCATACAATTCATATATCCTCTTCATCATAGTATCGACATTCGGTTGCTGGGGCTCAGTGAAGAGCAAGAACTTGACACCGGTCTGTGTTTGGAAACATTGGATGCGGAAGTGTGAGCTTTCGAGGACCTCGATACCGGTTGCGCGGACAGGGAAGGTCTGGAGATTCGGTGTGGTGGTAGAGGGAGGCGGCGCGCGGACGGGTGGGACTGGAGAGAGCTGCGCTGTGATGGCGTGCATTCTAGACTCTCATCAGTGGAAGTTTATATGCCCAGAAGATTGCGATTTACCCATGAAAAGATCCAGCGAGCATGAGATAGTCATTGCTGGTGAGCTTGCTCATGCCCGCGTGGAACTCGCGATTGTAGATGAGACCGCCAGACTTGCTGATGACGAACAGCGCGAACACCACCCTACACTATAGTGTTAGCCGACAACCCAAGAGCACACTTGGCTTGCTTATTACATCTTGACGATCGGTGCGCAAGGAACAGACTATCGCGACTTTCGGCGGCGTGGTGTTGCGGCTCGCGTTCCGCCCTGTGGGACCCTGGGAGGGGCTAGTTGCACACCGCAGCCAACTACCCACTCACCTTTGACAGCTCACATTGGTGTTTGCTTGGCCATTCACACGGTTGAGGCCCGCTCACTCCTACCACTGCTTCTCCTCAAGACTCCCCACACCACGGCACCCACACCCGCTCAATATTCTCAGCCCGGCCAACGCGGACCGTTGAGCTTCACCAACCCCGCGAATCTCAACTATCCAAACCGCTGCCGGGAGGCCTCCACACACCATCATGTCCAACCAAAGCATTCTTAGAATCACCCGCGAACTCGGCGAGATCCAGCGCGGCTCCGACCTCTCCATAGCCGTTGCCTGCCGCGATATTGACGTGCGCCATGTGCGGGCGCTAATCATAGGCCCACCTGACACCCCCTACGAGTTCGGCTTCTTCGAGTTCGCTGTTAAGTTTGCGCGCGAATACCCTACTAAGGCTCCGAGTGTCACGGCTATAACTACCCATGGTGGGCGTACGCGATTCAATCCCAACATATACGCGGGCGGCAAGGTGTGCCTTTCGATTCTTGGGTAAGTGACCTTGAAGCATACGAGGGTGTATGTTCTGTCAAGAGACAACACAAAACGTATCGAATGCCTCTAGGCTGTCTTGAAACAAAGCAAAATACGGCAGCCCTGAAGCATACGAACACGTTTATTGTGTCAAAAGACGAGACAAATCGCATCAGATACCTCCAAGGCTGAGTCTATGCTAACAGAATGCAGTACATGGCGAGGAGAGCGTGGTGAAGAATGGTCGTCTGCCCAGGGCCTCGAGTCTATCCTCATCTCCATCCAGAGCCTTATGTCGAGCAACCCGTACGAGAACGAGCCTGGCTTCGAGGACGCAAATTCGGACTACGACAAGAAGAACCAGGAGGCATACGTAGACAAGATCCGACACGAGTCGCTGCGCATATCTGTCATCGATCGCCTGGAAGAATACCTAGGCATCAATTGGGGGAGGTCTGGCGTGACGGTCTACAACGCGGAAGAGGACTACCAGTCGAGCAGGGACGACGCGCCCTTCGAGCCCTTCAAGGACCTCTGCAAGCGACGCTTCCTGTGGTACTACCAATCGTATCTAGCTCGCGTGGACGAGGCAGTGAAGAAGAACAAGGATGGGGACCGCTTCGAGAAGATGCCGTTCGAGGGCCCGGGCAACGCGATGGAGGGCACATTCCAGTACACACAGCTCCGCGAGCGCCTGGTCAAGATCTTCGAGACGCTCAACAAGGAGATGGAGGCTTGGGCCGCCGAAGGCATGATGGCTGTTAGCAAAGAGATGAGTATTGCCAACAACCTCCAGCGCCAGTATGAGCAAATCATCGAGAAGTATAAGAAGCAAGACGCCGTTACTCTGGATCTTGATCTTGTCGATAAGAACCCATTCGTATGGCAGCTTGTCCTGTTCGGGAGACCTATGACGAACCTCGACGGCGGCATGTTCCGGATTATGCTATACATTAGCCCCAAATTCCCAGAGGTTTTACCGCGTGTTAGATTTGAGGGTAACGTCGCCATCACGCGTGCTTTTTGAGATTTCTCCGCTAACTGATGTCTAGTATGTATCCGCCCGATTCTTATATGGAGACGCTGTTGTCGAATTATCTCGTAACGTATTCCTCAAGACAAGCTGACAATTTGATAGACACCAGTTCTCTACCACCACCGCGTATCACCTGACGGCATTCTCTGCTACGATGCTGCCCGTAAGGACGATATGCGCTCACATATCGAGGCCATCATTGCGGCTATCGAGGAGGAGTCACCTGCATACGACCCACGCACACTGGTCAATCCCGAGGCTGCGAAGCTTTTCTGGGGCACTCCCGACGAAAAGAAGCTCTATAACCGTAAACTGAGGCGATCCGCACAGGATAGCGCTGAGTGAGTTTCATTCGTGGACGCTGCAACGGCATCTGCTAATATTCGTCTAGGAACTGCTTTTAGAGATTGCGAACTAATGATCCCACGGCCGGTCTTCCTCTCGATATGACATTACATGATACCCCAAGCCCGACCTTGCGAGGTGGCTTGCATTACACGGCGTTCGTTCATCAGGGCTACGGGAACTGCATCGGTATAACGGCGTTAGTCATGAAATACGAATGATATTTTGTCTCATTGAAGTGATTTCATGTGTCCCAGATGTCTACATTGCCTTGCGACCTCATGTTTCCCAATATTTATGCTGTCGCAGGCTGCATGGTCGACTCGAATTTTTGAAATATCCCTTTGTCCAGTTTGACTGTAAACGACCCAAGAGTCTATGTTGCCCTCAGACGTTCAAATAGTCGTATTTACAAGCTATTGTAGGCTGCAGAGCACATATTCATGTTCTTGTGCAGGGCACGGCGCTTTTGCACGCGCGAGTATGGCCGTTGAGACCCTGACATGCGGGAACCTTGAAGCTAACCCAAGCCCCCGGAAAGTGTTCCCCCGAGCGCTCTCCGCAAAACAATCCCTGATCGTCGCACCACCAATTGCACTGACACTCCATCCTCCACCATGCCGAACAACTCAGATACTATTCAATCGCTCGGAAAGGTCTTCGTTATTGGAGGCTGCGGCTTTCTAGGAAGCCACATCGTCAGCTTGATCGTCAAGCGTCACCCCCAGACACAAATCGCCGTGCTCGATCTACGAACCAACTCGAATCGCAATGCCAGCCCGAACGTCTCCTACCACGATGGCGATATCACGGATGCGCCTGCCATGAAGGCTCTGTTCTCACAGATCAAGCCCGATGCTGTCATCCACACAGCATCCCCACACTTCGATCTGAAGCCTGAGATTCACGACAAAGTCAATGTTGGGGGTACCAAGGTCCTGCTGCAGGCCGCGCAAGAGTCTGGAGTGAAGGGTTTCGTGTACACAAGCTCAGCGAGTGTTATCCTCGACCACGTAAACGATCTCGTCAACGCGGACGAGCGATGGCCGCTTGTTACTGGCGACGACCAGCCTGAGTACTACACAACCACCAAGGTAAGCGTACAGTCGCATTGTTATGTTTCAGAAGCTAACAATATAATAGGCATACGCCGAGACGGCTGTCCTCCAAGCAAACCGCCATCCTGAGAACTCCCCTAACTTCCTTACCTGCGCTATCCGTCCCGCTGGCATCTTTGGTGAAGGCGACGTACAACTGCTTCCTAAGATGGTTGGCGCATACCGCAAAGGTCAGACCAAGTTCCAAGTCGGCGAGAACACCAATCTGTTCGACTTCACCTACGTCGAGAACGTCGCATACGGCCACGTGCTCGCCGCAATCGCGCTTCTCCATACCCACAAACGCCTACCCTCAATTCCTCTCGACAACGAGCGCGTCGACGGCGAAGCCTTCCTCATCACCAACGGACAGCCCGTATACTTCTGGGACTTTGCGCGTGCGGTATGGCACGAGGCGGGCGACCGAACACCTTTGAGCAGCGTGTGGCACCTTAGCACCGAATTCATGTGGGCTATTGGCACCATCCTGGAGAATGTCTTTTGGCTCATGGGAAAGAAGCCTAATCTGACTAGGGCTCAGGTCAAGTACAGCAGCATGTCCAAGTACCACAGCATTAACAAGGCGAGACTGCGGTTAGGATATGAACCTCTTGTTACTTTGGATGAGGGTATCAAGAGGGGTGTACAGTATATTCTGGAGCAGGAGAAGAAAGCTGGTGAGAAGAAAGGTCAGTAGACTCATACAAACATATGAGCAGAGGCTATCGAAGACGATTTATTCCCATGCTGCAGGTGTATAGTGTTTGTAGATAATGTAATTACATGCCCTCGACATATTCAGTGCACATGCTGAAGTAATGAAGCAAGCGCTTTGCTACGATGCTCATAGTTCTCAACTCAGAGAAACTCTCGTAAATACATGCACACTGTCGTGGCCAGATGCAGCTAGAACCTCCCCAAGGCGGGACCCACTCCCGATTAAGTCAACTTCGTCGCGCGCGTAGCTCAGCGACCTCCCCAACCCCACGTTCACCCCACCCGTCACCATGGCGCGCAATCACGAAGTATGTCGCGCCCGCTACTTCCCGAGTCAGCATACGAAGCTCTCGGCCTCTCTCCTGAAACGATCAAAGACCTGATGAATCCCAAGCCTGCGCCCGAACCCACCGAAATCCACGCGCCGAACCTCCTGCAGAGTGACGAAGACAATGCGCGCCCCATGTCGCCCAACGAAACTTCCATAACGCTGTACGCCGAACTTCTGCTGCATATACGTACGGTCACGCTTTTTGCATCGCTGCGCACGAATTTCTCCCGGTCGACGGACGCGAAGCTGTCGTCTGATGGCTCTTACATCACTGTCTCTCATGAGGGCCAGTCCGCGTCAATACGTCTTCCTATCAACGTCAAAGGCGGAGGCGACGCTGCGCTTGAACTACCGTCACAGCCTCCAACGAAAGAGTTGACACTCCGTCTTCAGCTGGAAGAAAAAGAAGGAAGCGACCTTCTGGGGACACTGCAACGCGAAGACCGACAGGCCAACATTGTACCGTGGGACGGCGCTTCGCTCAACGATGCAAAGGACGTGGAGATAGCCTGCAAGGGCTGCGACAGTATCCTTGTAGCGAGAGGAAAGATTCAACAGTGGAGAGACCTGCCTAATGAGAATTGGGCTGAGATGATGGACTTTTGGCATTGCCATAAGCCGGACGAGCATCACTTGCACGATCACACACACGATGATGTTGTCGGTCAGAAGGGTTATGCGGCTGGTAATCGCCTGCAGGCTATGGGAGGTGTTGGGTTTGTTGATCTGGCCAGCTTTCTACTGGCAGAGTCGGATTGCGAAGGCGCACAGGTAAGCTACAACCTTCTTTCAACCGTGTCGTGCGGTTCCTACATCGTCACTTCATGAGGTTGCAACATGTATGGGCGCAAAGAAGGCGAACTCGCCTCATCAGTGGCATTAATCGTCGATACAAGCGCCCTAGATTGATAGGCTCACACACGTACTCTCGGTTCCGGTGTACCCTCTTCCCCAGGTTGATGGGTTGCCGACGCCATCGAGTCAGCGGCCTGGCGTTTCACTGTCTCTATACCCTCAGACCCTTGGGATTGGCAGGTTTAGCCAAGGCTACATATTACACTGTCACCTACTGTTGTATAGTGTCACACATGCTGACATGACGCAGCTCTCCTCTTCTCCCGAAGGCACAGATCAAAACCTGATCCAATGCAAACATTGCAACCACACAATCGGCGCCCACGAGCCCTCATCCGACGGCTGGCGAATACGAAAATGGGCCATCAGCATACGATCTGCCAAAACCACTCCATCGTCGCCAACTACGCATACAGTCCAGAAATGGATATCAGTCCGCCTCCTCCACCTCATAGAAAACACCGGCCTCCGCAAATTTCACATCCACACCGCCGCACCACCCGACCAATCTCAAGAAACCCCCATACCCTCCCTCCTCATCTGGGTCTTCACCCCCGATCTCCTCTTCTCCTCTTCCATACCCACGCCCGGTCGCCTCGATCCTACACGCACGATGAAGGTCTTCTACCAGAAACAGACTTGGCAGGCGTTGAAGCCGGGAGAGCCTGAGAGTGCTAGTGTAGAGGATGTGGAGTTTCCGGTAGATCTGTACGAGGAGTTGGAGAAGGGGTTGGAGAAGAGTCAGAGGTTGTTGCCGCCGACGGCGAAGAAGTTTCAGGGGTGGGATGTCGGGTTGTTGGAGAGGTTTGAGGTGCTTGAGGCGGGGTTGGGTGACAGAAGTGGGGAGGAGGAAGGTGAGGCTGGTGCGGATGGGGGTGCCAATGGGAATGGGGTGGGCGGTGAGATACCGGAGGAGGATGTTGATTAATTTGATCAAACTTAATGAGTATACATATACTTATGTCCTCATGGAAGCTATACTGTAGCAGTCATTCGTGTTCCATCTGCTGTATTATTTTGGTCATCTGTTCAAATGCGTCATACAAGACTGTCGGTCTCTGAGCGGGTGTATGGCATGACGATTGTTAGCCGGGTGAGAGCAAGCGCCAACCTCACTCGTAACGCTTTCCCATCCGCTCAATCACCGCTGACCTCGCAAGGATAAAACTGCCCCCACATCCCTCGAACTGTGCTTCCCTCTCTCTCTTCCCGCAAGTCAGTCAAGATTCGCATCCACTTCAACCACATCATTCATCAACCAGTATGTCTATGCGCGCCAAGAATGCTGCGATGCAGCGCTATCGTGCCGAGAGTCAAGATGACCTTCTGGATGTGAGGGGCACTTCTGAATCATCAACTACCCCAAGGATTGGCCAGTCTACCATGGATACTGGACTCAGACGTCTATGCCAATCCACACAATCCGTCGGTCTAGACGATCAAGTGGCTACCGGGGTCTCAGATGAAGCACCTGACATGTTACAACTCAGCACAGATCCAGAGAAGCTCGCCATGTACGCTCTCCTCCCATGACAAAGAGACTGCAGCACATGAAGACGACATACTGACTCACCACAGTGCTCGTGCCAACACCCAACACTCACGTCTGCTCCGTCTCCCAGCTGAGATCCGCAACACCATCTACGACTTGGTTCTCAGCTCTCACCGCGACTTCCACACCTTCGATGTCGCACGCCAGAGGAATATGCGGCAGAACGGTGGAAGCGAAACCACTATACAACAGCTCGCTTTGTTGCAAGTGTGCCGCCAACTCTACACCGAAACCAATCTTATCGCCCTCAACTCCACCCCCTTCGCCTTCGGCTCCGTCACCGACTTCTCCAAGTATCTCGCCCAGACGCTCCTCCCAAGACAGATGTCCGCCATCAGCGTGCTCAAGGTAAGTTCTGACTGTACGAAGTGCATGTGAGACATATATTGACTTCGTACCTTTACCTCTACAGTGCCCCTTCCGCGAGATCTACTTCCCTGGCTTCGGCGTAAACTCCGCGTTCATCGGGCTCCTTCGTGACAGTTTACGTGGGCTGAAGGTGCTGGTACTGTTTGGGGTGAGGAGTAAGGCCGTCGAGGAGGAGGCGATGCGGGTCATAGAGAGGAAGATCGCGAGGGAGATTAAAGAGGAATGTGGGGAGCTAGAGGTGAAGGTTGAGTTGACGAGGAATGGGTTGCAGTGGCGCAAGGAGGTCGCATCGGTATATGGCCGTGGAGAGCGGAGTTTGGGCGCAGAGTGATGAGGGTGATTGACTCTCCTTGACCTCCCCTGCAGGAATATCAAAAGCCGTGTACGATTAGACATGGGTTAGCACTGCGTGCATTCAATCACCACTCAACATTTGCAGAGACAAGATCTTCCTTTCCACCGGTTTTATTTATCTATCTATCCTACACTATCTGATGATCTCTACCGCAGCCTTAAGACTCCGTAAATGGGCAGTCCGCAAAGAAGGAGAAGGGGGGAGATCAAAATCAGTCGCCAGATAAAAGAAGAAGGGGGGAAATGAAAACCCGCTCAAACAAACAAAGATCCTTTGTTTTTTTGTGGAGTTTCTGTTCTGTTCGAGGCGCTATCCCACACCCAGTGTGGGAAAAGAGAGAGTGAAGAGCAAGGCCGTAAATGCATGCGTGCCCGATTATATCTTCTCAATTCCTCCTCTTGTCATAACAGCCGTGAATCGCTGTTCAAAGAAACACCCAGTGTCCAGACGCCGGCTCAATGGAAAATTGCTCCTTCTGTTTAAGTACAGGGTGTGAAAGACGGCTATACAAGTGCCCGCTAATCGTATACAATGCAGTGCGGGAATTACTGCTGGTTCCCGAAGCCCATAAAGTTCAAATCATCCAACGTAGTGGTGGGCTCAATGTATTGGGGGTCGAACTGGCCTCCAACCTGGTTGAAATCGGGAAAGAAGTTGGCCGTGTGGTTGAACGTCATCTGGCTGGGTGGCGCAGTGTCGAACAACGTGAAATCCTGGCCGGGGCGACTGAAGCCTTGCATGGTCATGTCCATGTCACCGCCAAAGCCCTCATCCATGTCTGGTGAGTAGAGGGTGATGTCAGGCTGAGCCATGGGTGATAGATGTGGCAGACCGTTCATGTTGTTATTCGTCGCAAATGGCAGCGGCGCGAAGTCGAACGCTGTGCTCATTGGGGTTGGCTGCTGGTAGCCTGTGTTGAAGTTTGCGTTCAGTGCACAGGCGTTGTAGATGTCGTTGTGGTTAATGTGGGTGTCTTCTGGCGTCACAGCATCGTCGAAGGATGTGGGCTCAACGGGCGAATGTCCTGACGAGTATGTGAAGTGAGAGCCATCGGTGGTGATCGAGTCACGACGGAAGTCATCTTGGTAACCGTGGGCACTCATAGCCGGCGTTCCGAAGCCATAGCAGTTAAAGTTCTCGATCATGGGCACTTGAGGCGAAGCAGCGAATGGTGTGATAGGTGTAGTCATGGTCGCCGACATGGGTGTACCGATGAAGGGAGTGAGAGGGGTAGCGGGGCTGTGCTCGCTGCCAGAAGCGCCCTTCTTGCGACCGTTGCTCTTGGAGCGAACATATTCCCAGCCATGAGCCTTCTCCATGTGCTGCTTGCAGTTGGACTCGCGCTTCGAAGCGTACGTGCATGGGTGGTAGAGACACTTGTACTGAGCAGGAGCAGCAGAGTGCTTGTCGTTCATGTGCCTATCACGCTCCTTCTCAGTCGGCCAGCCGAGTTCGAAGTACTTGCAGTTCTTCTCGTCGCACTTCCATGGGCGAGAGTGAGTCTTCTCGTGCTTGGTCAGGTCGCATGGTCGCTTGAACTCCTTCTTGCAGTCACGGCAAGTGTGCATCACGTCTCCGGGTTTCTCGGACTTCCGTCGTCGCGCCATGGATCGGGTTACTTCGTCCTCGTCCATGCTGTCCTCGTCGGCGTCCGACAGACGACGCTTGATCCTGAAGGCGTTCGAGGCATCCACTGACATGGGGATGACGTTACCGTTCTTCTCCCGGACGAGCTCGACAGGACGGCCGTTGTGGCTGATGCCACCGCGGAGGGTGATCTTCTCATCGCTATGGAGTTTTTGATTAGCGCGGGCGAATAAAAAGTCGGCGGCGCGGTCATACCGTGAGTAATCCATCTCGTCCAGATCCTCACCCTTGGTTTCTTTTTCTCTTGTAGCAGCCATGATTGAAGCGTATCGTCTAATCTGTTCCATCAAATCGAGGAAGTAGCCGTCAGTATAAGGGCGGTCGGTTGGTAGTCGCTGGTCTTGTTCGGAGATGTACTGGACGGTCGTAGCCAAGAGTTGGATTGATCGTTGGCAAAAGCGGAAGTACGAGTCCGGGGAAGCCGACAGCTCCTTTAAACCACGAAAAATGCAATAAGCTTCTGCACTTTGAGAAAGACAATGGGTGATTCCACTTACGGGTGCGAGGAAGACGAGGGTCTTCTCGAGGTCACGGAGATTGCGGATGTTCTTCTCACCTATGCGTCGAGGCACGTCCTTGACGAGGGAGTGGAAGTCCTTGAGAGACTCCTCGGCGAGAATGGGCTTGATGATGTAGTCGTGAATCTGCTTGCACGTGTGCTCGCCGAGCACGTCCTCTTCTGAAAAGGTGAGCGATGAGAAGGACCTGGTGACAGCCGAATGCGTCGAGCTGATAGAAGTGCTGATGGAGTCACGGACGCTCGAGCGCTGGGAGCGAATCTCGTCTTTATATGTGTTAGTATGTGGGGCGTTCTCATCCAAGACGGGTGGCTGCAGTGACTCCTTACCGTATTTCGATCCACTGACGCTGGAACCCAGACCGCTGTCAGAAGCGTGGTCGTGGGGGCTGCGTGCAACTGCAGTAGGCTTTGGGTCAATGTCCATTGGGGTGTGGTCCAATGGGGCGCTGTCGAGGACAAAGCTCGGGACAGGAAGAACCTCCGGATCGTTGAGAAGGTCGCAGCCGGTAACAGTGCTCTTATGGCCAGCGACCTTCGCTTCGAAGTCTTTGAGTAGGTTGGTGACGCGACGCACGTTAGGGTCCTGGATGGAGTCGTTGACTAGCTCTTCCAGCCGGTCAGTGTTGGTAGGCGAGCGGCGGGGCATGCAGAATCGGTCCGCCTCGCAGATGTCGGACGAGATATAGGTTGGCGACGAGAAAGTGCCGCTCTTCCTTAGCTGCATGCCATGGGTGCTCAGAGGGGATGCGGAACCCTTAAGAGGACGGCGGCGGGGATGACGGTTCTGGTCGTGGGGTGCAGACATGTTGAGTATGACTGGTCGTCGTACCGGTTGAAGTGGGAAAGGCGGCCTCAGGTGAGTCACGGACTGCACAGTTCCCCAAGCCCGGCGATCCAAAGGGACCAAGTGTGAGTGGTTATCAGAGCCCAGATCACGTTTTCATTGACCGGGGATAGTGGAACCTTTGCGGCCGCGGAGGCTAGCAGCTGATAGGCTAGGGTGATGATGGTGATGCAGCGAGCGAGGAAAGGGCGCTGAGTCCTTTGGTCTGGTGTCGGAGGAGACGTGCAGGTATATAGGAAGGCGCAGCACGTGGAGTAAGACGGGCGGCGAGCGGCAAAAGAGGCACAAGGGCGGCGGGTCTGCGGTGCAAAAAGAGGACGAGGAGGGAGGCCTGAGGGATTAGGATTTGAAGCAAGAAGAGATCTCGAGCAGCGCGGGCTGGGGGGATAGGTGGTTCAAGAGGGAAGGAACGGGTTGTCGTCGCTTCCTCCAGTAAGTGGAGTTCAACTCCAGGCAGCAGTGCACGGACATCTGACGTTCCGCGCAGTCAGCCCCTGCTCGGATCCTGAATACGAGCTGCATACCATTATTCGCCCATTTGCACAATAGCAGCCATCCGTCTTCTGCGTATCTCTGCCGTGTCTGTTGATGCGGGAGGTGATTGCGAGAGTTATTTCATCCCTCACCGCAATCCTACTGTGGTAAAAGACACTGAACCACGAGAATTGTGCTCCGTCCAGCGGTGACAAGACCCTGGCCAGAAACCGGTCAACCCAAGAAGCGCAGGAACGGCTGCTAGTGCACGCGTATCATTGGTGAATGGCGTCAGGCGCCCTATGGGTGGAGGCTTTGAAGGGCGGCAGGGCTGTGCATGGATGAAGCGACTTCGCCATCCTCACCACTTCTGGTGGATCAGCTGCTTAACACAACTAACACGTCGCTACTGATAAACCCGCCGTCCCCGCTCCCTGGATTTGCACATTTGCGCACGCCGTCCTACCCGCTTTTCCCGTCGCTGCGCAATTGCACCGTGTCCTGATGTTCTGGATGTCGGCCCATACGTATGCCGCATCCTTCGATTGGGCGAGTCGCGCAGGACGCCTTTTCACCGGAATCGTGGGGGCCAAAAACACGTCGTCAACCTGCATATGATTTATAGGGCTGCGCATGCAGGGCGGAGAGATGTTGATATTGAGGGAGTCACACATATAAGACCCATGGCGGGGTACTCCGGGACTAAGTATAGGCTTGTTGGTTGTCTCACACTCTCTACGCAGGTCGCCACCCCCAGACGTTGGATGCACCCTCTCTCTCACGACTCGCTGCGGACAAAAGCCGGATATTTAAGCGCGGACATATCTCTCACCGATTACGTCGCCATGACTAGCATTCGAGATGTCTGTTCCTATCGCCAGCTACTCCGTCCATCTCAGACTTCACTGCACTTCCTTCCTTTTGCAAAAGCATGCACCGATGACTCGTCAGATCGCTCTACACTCATACTCCGATCTCATGGGCCGCCGGCTTCAAGTTTTCATCCTTCTTTCTTCCAAACTACGACACTGTCGCAACTTCACTGCTACGACAGACATATCCAGAGTCTCCAACGCGACTCTATACCTAGTACAACACACTACCAAATATCACGTGTCTTAAAGTGCTGTCACGCCCCTCTAGCCAAATTTATGCAGCATCCTGGTCGCCGGCATCACGTACCAGTAATAAAAGCTGTTCGCTATCATGATCATTTATGCTAATTCCTCAGCCACCTCCAAGGGAAAGTTTGAACACCTGTCTAGCTACAGAGAATGGTAGAAGTGAAGAAGCTAGAACTTGAAATTACGTGAAGATTTTGATATCTTTCGTTTCTATACTAATGTAGACAGCAGGCGGCATCGCATCCACTCAGTTCCTTGCATGTACAAGGTGTTCACGACACGATTCTAGTAGGTCGGTACGGTAATCCAGATGCCAACCCCACTGGCGCGCAGAGATCTGTCTAACCAGTATCTCCAAATCCAACAACCTCGTTATTTCATCCGAGGTGTTCCAGCTGCGCAAGGTCATACTCCTACAAACTTCCCTCACAACCCAGCCCTTTCCATTCCAATCTTTGAATTCGCCTCGCCGTGCTCTTTCAACCTCTTCAGTACGCGGCTGTGACATATTTCGGGTTGTAGTGTATGCATATTCATAATCCCTCTTATGCATCAGAAAATCGTTTATGTTGAAGCCAAACTGCTCCATCGTAAAGTCTGCAATGTATTCCGCTCCAGTTTGGGTTTTGATATTGAAGACGCTGTGGCGAACAAATGGATCTGGCTGTTCCCCTGCCAAATGATAGACAACGCGAGGCTTAACTTGGACGGCGAGCCAAGTTATTGTCGCCCCAATTTGTTTAAATACAGGCTCGAGATAGATGAGAAACAGTTGAATGCTGAAGTCGCAGTGGTTGTACTTGTTGCGCGCTAGCCGGTCTAGAAGGGATACGTCCGGAGGATGGGCATGAGGACCAATGCCGTATATTAACCTTCGATTGCTATCTCGAAGTGGGACTTCGGTAACGATGAAAGGTCTGTTCCATCCTGTTGGCATCGAAGGGACGTGGTAAACAGAAGGTCTGCACTCGTACTCCAGTACTAGATTGAATATATGCCAATACATCAGGAGTATCGATCGAATGAAATAGTATTCGTGCAGTGAATGATTTATCCACGGTAGTGTAGTTATGAAGTTCGTTGCCGTTGGGAAGTGTTGTAGAGATGGAGGGGGGGAAAGATCTGCTAAGGGGGGCTTTGGGGTCGCTGGAGGTGTGGGAGGTTCTGTTGGCTCTGATGGTGTCACGCTGTCCCGACGGGGGCAGGAGAAGGTGGGAGTTGGAGGAGGTGTCGGCTCTGATGATATTACGCTGTCCCGGCGACCACGAGGGAAGCTGATAGTTGGAAGAACCTTGCGTGTGGAGTTATCATCCAACATCGGAAGGGGCGAAATGGACATGATGATTCCTCGGGCTTTGATGACTGTGAATCTGCTAATACAAAAGAGGAGACGATCTAACGCAGTTATATACCGCGTAGGTTTCGAGTACCACAGTGGGATATGATGGGCTTCTGTGGATTGTCCTGTGGATTTTCTATGTCGAGCCACGGCAGCATGCAATCGCCCAATACGCTCTTTTCACTGTCAAATCCAACACTGCATCTGAGTACAGGAAAAAATCTACCTAGACATAGAGCGAAAAGCCTTTTCGCTGTATTCTCGGGCACACACCGTCCATCCTGTGGTCCCGCGATCACGCTTCGCAAAGGTGTTACCAACTCGAATAGCTCGCTTAAAGGCACTACCAGCCATTTGAACTAGACGAATTCGGTATTCTCCATACCGCAGGTCTTTGGCTGGTGGTCGCTCTATACTCCGCCGTGGTAATCATGAGATTGCTCGGAGATTAGATCGCGCCGCAGTACGTCTGGGCCGTGATACGTGGGCCAGAGACAGGTAGAGATCTTGACACGCACATCGGCTGATGCTTTACGTTAGTTCTGGTATATGTAGCGTCGAGTCCAATCCATAATTACGCGTACCATGGTAGTGCGATGGATGCTGTTACCTTTCCCCACGATCCTATCGGTGCGCGACAGACCTCCGCCAACGCTGTTGCAACTACATCCCAGCACCATGTTCGGCCAACTACCTAGGTATCCTCCAAACCAAGCAAAGACTCGATCTCGCGTGTGGATGACAGCATGCAGATGAACCGCGGGACGCGGCTCCTGAAACCTCCATTATGGAAATCGCGCACAACATTGCTTCGGGCAAAGAATCGCGGTCTCCGCCAAAAACCAACGTTGAAGCCATGACCGCGAAAGAGGGGACCTATTATGGGAACATGCAGGTTTCCCGCGCGCAGTGGATCAGGAGAACCACCATGTGACATCAGCGTGCTCCGCGTTAAGCGACTTGACCCTGAAGGTGCTAGCGCCCAAACTCTGGGAACAGCCAACGCCAATGAGACGCCGGGCAGTATAGTTCCGTTTCATGAGCCCCGTCGAGCTCAAACCCCTCGCGATGCCGTTGCCGCCGTCGTCGTTCTGACTGTTCAACCCTCTCTCTTCCGAGGCGAGTCTTTGTCGCTCTCGTCTTTCTTGTCGCTCTCTCTCGCTGCTTATCCTTAGGTCTCTCGCGGCCGTTACAATCTCTCTATAGGTTCACGCTGGTTCGTGCCTACACGCTCACTCCCCTCGCGGTCACATCGCGTTATCGCGCATTCGAAGCGTTCGCAAACGAGTTTTTCGGGTCGATTATTTGAGTTTTTTTGCAAGATGTTGGGTTTTCACAGAAGAACGAGGTCTTTAATACCGGTTAAGGATTTGGGCAAATACGACAAGGTTGCTATGGTTGAGGAAGAGGAGGAGCGGGATGTAGAGGAAGAGATGGAGAGTCACAACGCGCCAGACGGTGCCGATAAGTCGCGGCGGACGCAATTGATGCTGGTGTACCTCATCTTTCTTGCTGAGGCGTAAGTCCTACTATACCATCTCCTGCGAGATGACCCGTTTCTTCCGGCTTGTGCTAACATTGGCGTAGCATCATGGCATCAAGTCTTCAACCACAGCTTCAAATGCTCCTCTCGTCCTCCGACTACTGCGGCACCCTCTCTTCATCCTACCTCCGAAGCATACTCGACTGCGCATATGCATTTGGTGGAACAACGGGTCTTTTCTGGGGATACCTCGCCGACCGCATGGGAAGACGGCGCGTTACGCTCATCGGGCTCTGGAGCATGTTTGCATGCTGCTTGAGCATGGGATTTGCGACCAGCCTCGTTAGCTGCACAATCTTCCGCTTCGTCGCTGGCATGGTCAGCTCGGCGATCGTATGCACAACCCTGACCATGATTGGAGACTTAAGCACATCGGCAGAGGAGAGGGCCAAGAACGTCGCCCGACTACCTACCATTTCTCTGGGAGGCTCCATGGGCCCCATCATGCAACTCATGGTATCGGAGAGCCTACAAGCATACAACATGGTCTGGCAAGACTACCCAACACTGGGCTCTGAGCTAGCCTGCGGAGCTGTACTGTTCGGCATCGCGCTCACGGCGAGCATCTGCCTCAAGGAGACGCTTCCCCACCACAACGACCGCTCGGCAGACCCCGTCGATATGGACTGCGAAAAGGCTGCTTTCCTCCGCCGCGACTCAGAAGACACCAACGTCACTCTCGTTGACTTCGCCCGCCCGGATCCCATCACCATCTCCCAGTTCCTCCAAGCACCCTCGCTAATGGTTCTCCTCTCTTCCTTCTGCCTCCTCTCGCTCCACGCCTCGACTTTCGACGTCGTCCTTCCCCACCTCGGCCACAGCAGCACAGACCAAGGCGGCATGGGCATCTCATGCGAATGGCTCAGCATCGTCGTCCTCTGCGTCCGCGGCATGGCCGGCATGGTACTCTTCTACGCCATCCCCTACGCAACCGAGAAATACGGCCTCGTCAAACTCTACCGTTCCGTCTCCGCCATGCTCCCCGCAACCTACGTCCTCACCCCCATCCTCGCCATCGTAGTCACCTGCTCCGGTCTCGAGCCTGTCATCTCCACCTTCTCCATCTTCGCCCAACACCTCCTCACCGGCGGCGCAAACGTTATCGTCTCCCTCCTCGTCCTCAACACCACACCCGATGCCTTCTCCGCCGGCACCGTCGTCGGCATGATGCAAGTCGCCAGTCTCTTCAAAGCTTTTGCCGTTGCAGTCAGTGGAACAAGCTACTACTTCAGCGACGACCTCAGCGTGCAAACCACAAACTTCGCGCTTTGGACTTGCCTCGCTCTCTTCGGCATCGTTGGCGCGGGTCTCGCGTGGTTCGTCCGCGAGAGACCGAGTGTGGAGAAGGATTTCCCCAGCGAGGTTCTCTGCTGGGAGACTTGCTTTGATGCTGATGCTGAGAAGCAGTTTAGTCTGGAGGGTGTCCAGGAGGTTTGATTGATACCATCGATATCATATCATCATCTGTCCGTTGTATGTCTTGATGTACCAATAGCGCGTCGACATTGCGTGTTTTTCCTATTCTTTCGTTTGTTTGTCGTGTGTTATGCTGTTTGTTCATCGGTCTCCTTGTGTTTGGGTTCCAAACTCTGCTTCTTGGGTTGTATGAGTATACAAGCAAAACATCGTATTCTGGCTCGTGAGCCAGCCGTCTGCCTTTACAAAGCTTCCATGACCTCATAATTGTAATGTGACTTAATCGATTTAAACAGCGCGTCGTTACGTATGAGTCCACACACTATGTACGAAAACTCTACAAGCGACACGAGTTCTGAGCTTGCAAGTTCGCGCGAGTTTGGGATTACACGTCCTTCTGCCTTAAGTTGGCAGTGCTAGAAACGACAAGGTATCGCAACTCGTGATTGAACTTGATCAGCCATGAAAGCTTATTAAAAAAGATGTCGAAGAGCTACATGTCAAGAAAGGTATGTCACATCAAGCATCAGAAGGAAAGAAGTTTTTGAAATGTAATCGTTGTACTATCGACGACTAAGTTGCCACGACGGGCCTACATCAAACCGAGTGATTGAGTATCTCTAATCAAACAACTTTTACCCATGAACGCCATACCCGAAGGCCGAAAACCAGATCCGATGATCATATCACATCATATCGTACGGCAGCTCCATTACTTACTCTCCGAGATGATCAAAGCAGATACACGAAAGGATGTGAAAGGCGATGACTCAAAAGAGACGCTTAGTCGAAGCTCTTCTTCTGTCCCTGGAAGTCGCCGAAGCCACCACGGTTGAATGAACCACCGCGGCCGCCACGGTCACCGCCACGGCCACGGCCGCCTCCACGACCACCACCGAAGCCACGGCCTCCGCCACGACCACCGCGGTCGCCGAAGCCACCACGGCCGCCGCCACGTCCACCGCGACCACCACCACGGCCACCGCCGAAGCCACCGCCACCACCGTTGTCCTCACGAGGTTGAGCGTAGTCGATGCGGATGGCACGGCCGCCGATGTCCTGGCCGTTCAAAGCCTCAAGAGCGGCAGTAGCCTCCTCCTGGGAACCGAAGTCGACGTATCCGAAACCCTTGAGGGAGCCGGTGTCACGGTCGGTGGGAAGAGAGACACGGGTGATGTTACCGTACTCTTGGAAGACCTCCTGGATGCTCTCGTTGGAGCACTCGAACGAGACGTTGCCGAGGAAGAGGGTGCTGCTGGGAGGGCTGCGCTTGTCACCGTACTTGTTGGCACGAGCACCGTTGGCATCGGGCTTAGCGCGGGGAGTGCTGAAGTCGACGTTGAGCTGACGGCCGTCAAGCTCGTACTCGTGCATCTCCTTCTGTGCCTTGGCGGCGTCGGCAGCGTTGGCGAACTCGACGTAACCGAAACCCTTAGCACGGCCAGTCTCGCGGTCGGTGATGACACGGCAGCCAACAATCTCACCGAAGCCCTCGAACTCGCGGCGGAGCCAGTCCTCGTCGATGTTCCAGCTCATGTTACCAACGAAGAGGTTCTTGATACCCTCCTCAGCGGCGGGCTCCTCAGTCTTGGTCTTCTTGACAGCGGGGGCAGCGGCCTCCTCAGCCTTGCGCTTCTTGGAGGGAGCCTCCTCGCTCTCGGAAGCGGAGGAGTCGTCGGAGTCGGCGTCAGAGGAATCGTCAGAGTCGGAGGTGGAGGTGGCCTGTCAAAGTTAGTCGACGCTGAGTGATGGGAAGATGATGAACTAACCTCAGCCTTAGCGGCGGGCTTCTCGTCCTCAGACTCGCTGCTGGAGTCGCTGTCGGAGTCGCTGGACTCAGCCTTGGCTGCGGCCTTCTTTACACCGTTGGCCTTGGCCTTGGGAGCAGGCTTCTCATCCTCGCTGCTGTCGCTGTCGCTGTCTTCCTCGCTGCTGTCGGAAGAGTCAGAATCGGAGTCGGCCTTAGCAGCGGCCTTAGGAGCAGCCTTGGCAGGAGTCTTCTTCTGCTCGACCTCCTCCTCGCTGCTGCTCTCAGAGGATTCTTCGCTCTCGCTCTCGCTCTCAGACGAAGAATCAGACTCAGGCTCTGGGGTGGGAGCCTTCTTCGACTTCTTCTTGTCCTTGACGTTGGAAGCAACTGACTTGGCAATGTCCTTGCTCTTCGACTTGGGAGTAGCAGCGGGCTTGGTGACGCGACCAGCCTTGACGCTCGCGAGCTCAGACTTCTTCTCCTTCTTGGACGACTTGTCCGCGACCTTGGTCTTGCCCATTTTGATGATAGGTAACTAGATCTACAACGTATTAGTATTGTGAAACGTGCGACGAGAGCGCCGATGATGTGCGACAGAAAAAGGAAAGAGAGGAGCCGACGGCATGAAGCCGTCGCTCGGGCGCTGATGCCAAAAGGTCATCGTATGCGCCAGCCTGCTGGTCTGATTGTCTCAAATTGCGAAAAGCCCACTGGTATCTCTCGAGACCGCACGAAGCGGGTATCCCTCAAGCCCACGGAAAGCCCACAAGAGCCCACAGATACCGAGCTTCAAGGCATGTGTTCCCACAAGCGCCGAGAAGACGGAAGATTAACCCTCATAGTAGCAAAAAGCCCTCAGGATGATCTTGCCATGCCCTGACGAGCGGCAGGCGTGCCCTCTGTAATGTGTGTTAAGGAAAAACCAAACGTTGCCCACTGACTTGTAATTTGATCTGGTACTGGATGTTGCCCTCAGTAGCCCACTTGAGAATCGCGAAAGCCCTCAGTGTAGATTTCGAACGGTGAAAGTTCGAAAGAAGTTGTGAAGAAGGTTGATGGTAGGTAGATGCAAATGGCTGGGAGCGCGCAGTTTATGTAGCGGAAGGATCAGCATCGAACTTTTCAGCGGATCTGAGGCCCGAGCGCGGCGCTAGGAACGCGTTTTCTCGAGGTACGCTAGATTCGCCCCACGCGAACTCCATCCAACGGCGACGGCGGTATTTCCCTCAGAGATCTCAGGGTCTCAATATGACTGGGATTTATTCGAATGGAAAGTAGATGGAATGAATCTTGTGCGGTAATGCTAGGAATCCCGCACACTCAAAGTTTCCTCCGGTCCACACCTAGATATGTCCTACCTACATAGAGGAGTTCAACCATGCACGAAATTTTATCAGAGAACACACATGGTCTGCACAGCAGCAAAAAGGATCAATCTCAGATAGAATGTTTGCCGAGGTTGCCCACTGTGCCCTCATAATGGTGCTCACAGCAGCTTGATTATGCCGCAACCTATATGTGATTTTGAAAGCATCAGTTACCTACAAACGTGATATATACGTTAAGGCTCCATCACGAACCAAAGCTACAGAGCAGCTAGTCTAGGCAATAGCCTGGACCAAGAGCGCTGACTCTTCTTCGTCCGAAGAGATCTGGGTATCGAACTCTTCAAGGGCTCGAATGCAGGGCACAAGCTAGCGCAGAAGCGGTAAAGCGTAGAATCTCCGCCACGAGTCCTCGATGCCGTCCGGGCCCTCACCAAGCTCACCCGGGCAGCTCCAACATGGCATCTCCAGCAGCCCACAAGCCGCGACGGCGGCGAAATATTGGAGAGGGCTCTCTCGCCCAGGTTGCACACGGTACACTGGATCTCGACCACTCGACCAACGCACGGAAGCCCGCGTTTCCTCTCGTCGCGTTTCTCTGGCCAGCCAAAGGCACCGTCTCGCAATGGGTCACGATACCCCTCATTTTGATGGCAGTTGGCCTGTTCAGATGGACTGTCAGTCTGTGGGGCTATTCTGGATTCCAGTCACCACCAATGCACGGTGACTTTGAGGCTCAGCGGCATTGGATGGAAATCACCAAACACCTGCCCGTGTCGAAATGGTACTTTTATGACTTGCAGTGGTGGGGACTGGACTACCCACCTCTGACTGCTTATCATAGCTGGATACTGGGTGTCATGTATGTTGGAGCATTGGATATCAAATACAAGTACTAATCGTTGCAGTGGTTCTGCTATCAATCCCACATGGTTCGCCCTGGACGAGTCGCGGGCGCTCGATGACCCTTCCCTCAAGATATACATGCGAGCCACCGTCTTCGTATCCGAGTACCTCATCTACGTTCCCGCGACGATCATCTTCCTCCGCCGATACTCGCGACTGGAGGGCGTCAATATTTGGGAGTCGTCAATTGCGCTGGTTGCTATCCTGATGCAACCGGGGACCATATTGATTGACCACGGGCACTTCCAATACAACACGGTTATGCTTGGTTTCGCAGTCGCAACACTCTCGAGCATGATCGCTGGAAGACCGCTGTGGGGATGTGTCTTCTTCGTCGGCGCGCTTGGATTCAAACAGATGGCATTGTTCTATGCGCCTGCGGTATTCGCATACCTGCTGGGCATATGCCTTTTCCCCAGGATCAACATTGTGCGGTTCCTTGCGATCGCGCTGACTACCGTGGCCGCATTTGCCGTGCTATTTCTGCCGTTCTTGATGGGTGTCGCATACGACAGATATACCCGCTTCAATTACGATCCTTTGGAGACGCCCCCGCTGCTGGCCTTGAGATGGTTCATGACGCCATGGAATATGAACGCCTGGTACTACCCGTTTGTGCTGGAGATGGGACAGGCGATCCACCGCATCTTTCCCTTCTCCCGTGGTTTGTTCGAGGACAAGGTTGCCAACATCTGGTGCACTATCCATACTTTCCACAAGCTTCATCGCTATCCGATTGAGCTACTTCAGCGTCTCGCGCTACTCGCTACGACCGCCGCGATTCTGCCGCCATGTCTGATCATCTTTGTCAAGCCTAAGAAGCAGCTTCTTCCACTGTCGTTCGCAGCGGTCTCCTGGGGCTTCTTTCTCTGCTCATACCAGGTGCACGAGAAGAATGTCTTGCTTCCGCTGTTGCCGATGACACTGCTTCTTAGTGGAAAGGATGGCTTGCTACCCTCCACCCGCGCGTGGGTTGGTCTTGCGAACATGCTGGGCGTTTGGACAATGTTCCCGCTACTCAAGAGAGACGAGCTACGAGTTCCATACTTTGTTATATCCCTCTTGTGGGCCTATCTTCTCGGTCTCCCCCCAGTTTCTTTCTCTGCCTACCACGAAGGCAGCCGGGGCGGACTGAATATATTCAGCAAAATCCTCCACCTCAACATCTACCTGGCCATGATTGGATGGCACGTTGCGGAGGCCTTTTACCCTCCCCCAGCCGGCAAACCGGACCTCTGGGTGGTCGCGAATGCGATTGTTGGGACGGGTGGCTTTGGTATTTGCTACCTGTGGTGCTTGTGGCGACTTATTGTCAAGAGTGAGTTGTTTGGAGCAGAAAAGAGCAAGACGCAGTAAAAGATTGGTGGATGTTCGTTGGTGCACTTCAGCAGTTCTTCAAGATACCCAGGTAGATCATGGAGGGAAGATTTTGGTTCCTCATGTATAGTATTGTACATCGAATCTAAAAACGCGTATCGTGCGCAACGCCACCCATATGCTCGTGTTGTACATGTTGTATACAATTCCGTCCCTCACTGCACTATATCTTGAAGCCGTATCCAGCCATGCACTTCTTGTAGTCGTCGACGAGGGTGAAACACTCCTTCTGGGGGTCGTTCGATGTCGAAAAGAGCATGCATTCGTCGCGTTTAGCCTTTTGGTCTGTGCAGACGCAGCATGCTATTCAGGAGTCAGTACTAGAGCAGTAGGTACCGAGAAGTTGGGTAGAAACTCACGCTTAACTTTGGCTGGCGCGGCGGTGTCCTTGAGGTCTGAGCCCATGTTGGCAGCGGTTGGCGGTGCTAGAACGCCATCAATTAGCTACTCTGCGTCGCATACATGCCATCATCGAATCGCAAGCATACCTGACGACATTGTGAGTGTGGGTGTGTGGTGGAGGTGAATTGAAGATGCTTAGCAATCGCAAAAGTTCCCAGGACATGTCATCGGACTCCCGCGGCGCTCCATACGCCACACGAGGCTTCCACGGTTCGGCTAAAACCAACCCTGCAGGCGACAGGGGGTTCTAGACAATGAATCTCAATCAACCCCACTACGTTTTGCGCCCCACGACTCACACTATAAAGTATAAACAACAAACCCGCCCTCCTGTTGTGCTGCTTTCCGCTACTATATCCTCACTGTAACTTGCAACGGGGCGTGCGAAAACATGGCTGGCGCAAAGATCTTTTCTATCGAGGGCAAGGGCCTCAAACTCACCACCGCGGAGGATATTGAGCCGCACATCCAGGACCTCAAGAGCAACGACGATGTAGAGGAGATCAAGTTCCTGGGCAACACGCTGGGTATTGGAGCCAGCGATGCGCTTGCTAAGGTCTTGGAGAGCAAGAAGAACCTCCAGGTATGTTTACAGCCCCGCTCATCGGCGCTGCGATGTCAAAGACGGACTGACTGACATGATTTCCAGGTCGCAAACCTCGCCGACATCTTCACCTCGCGTCTCCTCTCTGAGATCCCGCCCGCGCTATCCCACCTCCTCACCTCGCTCCTCACACTACCAAACCTCCACACCGTCGACCTCTCGGACAACGCGTTCGGCCTCAACACGGTTGCCCCGCTCGTAGACTTCCTATCGCAACACACCCCACTCCGGTACCTATACCTCAACAACAATGGCCTGGGACCCGCCGCCGGTGTCCTCGTTGCCGATGCGCTCACCGCACTCGCCGCCAAGAAGGCCGCGGCGCGCAAAGACGGCAAAGAAGTTCCCGACCTCGAACTCGTAATCTGCGGTCGCAACCGCCTGGAGAACGGCAGCATGGGCGCATGGGCGAAAGCCTACGCCGCTAATACGGGCGTCAAGACCATCAAGATGACGCAGAACGGTATCCGTCAGGAGGGTATCTCGCACCTCATCACCAACGGCCTCGCCCACCTGTCCAAACTAGATACCCTCGACCTCCAAGACAACACCTTCACAGCCATGGGCGCAAAGGCCCTCAGCAGCGCCGTCGGCAACTGGACTGAGCTCCGCGAACTCGGCGTTGGCGACTGTCTGCTCAGCGGCCGGGGCGGCGTCGCTCTCGCTGCTGCACTAGAGAAGGGCAACAACAAGAAGGTCGAGGTCCTGCGCCTCCAGTTCAACGACATCAACGCCAAGGGTCTCGCTGGCCTCGCCTCCGCTTCCCATACCGCACTCCCTGCGCTGCGTCGCGTCGAGATCAACGGCAACAAATTCGACGAGGAGGACCCCAGCATCGAGAAACTCCGCGATGTCCTCGATGCGCGGAAAGAAGAGAGTGGTGAGAATGCGGACGACGACGAGTACTGGGGTCTCGACGAACTGGACGAGTTAGACGACGACGACGAAGACGAGGAGGAGAGTGATGCAGAGGAGAAGCGTGGGGATGGTGATGATGACGAAGAGGGTGTCGAGGTCGAGGAGAAGGCTGCGAGGCAGGTCGCGGCGGATAACGAGGCTGAGGAGAGTAATGTGGGCCAGGAGAAGGATAAGAAGGTTGATGATTTGGCGGATATGATGGCGAAGACGGAGATCAAGTGAAGGGATAAAGAGTACATTGGAGGGGACCTTGTCATGCATTTAGCGGCTTGGGATGAGGATGGCTTTTTGAGTAGGCATGTAGGAATTGATACCATAGACCTTACTTCTGTTAACTGCACACGAGGTGGTCAAGTGTTGGGACATGATGTTCGATGGAGGTGTTAATTTAGAATGTAGTGCGATATTGCTCTGTACAAAGATTGAGAGGGTAAAGTGTGGTTCATTAGGGTGTCCAGCAGACAGGTCGTCTATGTATAGGTTCGTGACTTTCATGCCACCTGCCCATGTTCAGTTATAGTGAATCTCGAATATCACCTGCACCTCTACCATCTTAGATACCTCCCCGACATTCTTGGACACTCCTATCATGTCACCCCCATGCCTCACTGCTTCATCGATCGTCCGCGTCATAGCTTGGCTCAGCCAGCAACTTTCCGTTCTCGTCCACTCGGCCATGACCGTCCTGCACGAGCCTCTTCACGTGCATGTCTTGTTCGTTATTCTCAAGCTCCTCATCAACCTTGTTAAGGTCCTTGTCGGGCTGTGAATGCTCTTTGCGGTGCTTAGTCGCGGAGGAGTTGGACACGTCGCTGAGAGACTCTTGTCTACGGGAAACGAAGGACTGCGCAGTGGGGCTGAGTCCGCTTTTCTCGGTGTGGCTGTTGGTCGGCATCTCTTGCGGCTGGACTGTTTTGGGGTTCAGTTGAGTAGAGAAGCCGTTCTCTCCCTTGGGCGAGACAGCAGAATTACCGTCTTGTAGGTCGCCGTGATGTTTGGAGCCAGACAGTGTGTCACGGAAGTTGATGCTCTCGCTACTGGCGCGGGGACGTTCATCGCTGGCGCGAGCACTTCCGTTGCTGGCGTGCGATTCACAGAGCCCCAAGCATACATGTTCCTCAGTGCCGCGGTTGGCACGAGCATCGAGAGTCTGTGGATCATCCATCCCCGATGCGGCGGCAAAGCCCGCCTCGATCTTAGGCCTCATAGTCATCTCCGCATTATGGGAGTCATCTTCCTTCTCTTGACGAGACCGTTGCTGAGGTGATGTGAAGTTCCTACTGTTGGCACGAGATCTTCCGTTGACAGGACTCAAGACAGATCCAGTGCTGCTGCTCAGTGATAGTTGACGCTCACGTCTGGCTGCAACAGACTGAGCGACAGCGGCGATGCCACCCTTCTCGGTATGACCGTGGGCGCGGGCCTCGAGCGAATGGAGATGATCGGCTTCAGCCTTGGTGACGGTGCCTTGCGCAATCTTGGGTTCGATCTTAGCGATTTCCTCCTGGAGCTCGGCTTCGACTTCAGGATGAGGAGCATTGGTATGGCCGACGGCCTTTTGCAGTTCTATAGATCGTCAGTGTTTGTCTTGATGTGGAGCCAAGGATCAAGCGGGATGGCATGTGGAAGTAGGTACGTACTGCTAACGATGCTCTGGGCAACACGAAGAACCTCGGTGGTCGCCTCGTCAGGGCTGCCATCTACAGCGATATGCAGGTCCTTGGCGGCCATCAGCAGGGAACGATGAGAAGCCTGAGCTTGACTGGATCCCTTCTAATCCACACCTTGTTAGCAATAGCTAGGGATTCGACGGCAGAGATAATGCGGACCGCTCTGTCGTCACGTGTAGCGACGTTCTCAGATAGAATACGGGCTTCCTCGGCTGTGATGGTGCTCGGGTCTTTTCGCAGCTTCTTGAGGATGGCTTCCAATTGGTCTTGGAATCGCTGCGAAAGGGTGGTAGCATCGCTGCTCGCGTCAGAGGACACCTTCTCGCTGAGAATGTCGCTCATGGTGACTGATAGAGGTAGGGCTGTAGGTGATGCTTGAGTAGAAGAAGCGGTGGCTTGGAGCTGTGGAGAAGAAGGTGAGGTGGGTGTTTGTGTTTGCGTGCTTTATCTGTGACGATGACGTCGTGGGATCGCGTGTGGAAGGAAAGTGCAGGTGCAAACAATGAGATCGGACGACTCTGACAGCGGCTCTTTCCCGATGGGAACGAAGGCATCAATGTGTCCATGATGTGTTGCGGAGCAATTCTCCGCGTCGTAACTGCCTCTTTCGAACATGCATTCGATACACGCTGCGACAACGCGGGTAACATCACGTTAGATACGTAGAGCAAGATTGAAATGGAAGAGGCTAAGCACATAAGGGTAGGAGAAATATAAACTTCAACTCCAGTAGTCAATTGAGCGTGAAATCAGACTGAACATATTGTTACATGTTAATAATGATGGGAAAGTCTTGCAAAGACACGCAGGCCTCAAAAACATGTAAAAACATCAATAGGCATCCAAATCGTTCTCCAATTCTGTCAACTCTTCCCGTTTCCGGTCAGCTGTTTCCTCACTGTCGTCCGAGTCGCTTGCTAGATCCCCGTGAAGAGCTTTCACACCATGCTCTTTGACGTACTCATCAAACTCATCATCTTGTCTTGCAAATCCAATCTCTGCCGCCAACTCATCTTCGGCGGAAAGGGGGGCCATCGCCAAACCACCTTGATCGGGGTCGCGTTCAAGACCATGGCCGTAGGGTTCGTCATCACCGTCTTCTTCTGAATCGTAGTCCTCGTCGCTACCGTCAGGCGAAACTGATTTCTCGTCTTCGCTAACGCCGTCTGCTTCGGTAGGTGCTGGTGCTGGATCGATTTCGTTGGATTGCGGCAAAGAAGTGCCGCTATTGTCATTGATGTCTTTGGCTTTCGCATGTTCCTGCTGCAATGCAACATCGTCATGTGGTTCACCGCGAGCTGGGGCTGGTTCTGTAGCTCCAATACTCTCTAGCTCCGCTGTTGATGTTGTTGGGTCCGTAGTGCCGACTTTCTTGGCTTTCTTCACCCCATTAGACGTTTCGCTGGACACGTCGAGGTCTTCGGATGCTGCGCGCTTCAATGCTGATGTTTCAGTCATGGTGGTCAATTAAGATTGTGAGATGATGAGGGGAGTGCAAAGTTCGAAGGGTCGACGTTTGAGGTTAATAGGGGCTGGGATCAACATGATGACGGAAGAGGCCCTTCGCAGCCCTCCATGGATCGGGAGTGATATCCCAGCTGTGGCGCAGATGAGCTAACCTACCTGGTAGACACGACTTATCGAATCGTCAAGTTAGGAGTTGGTACCGTAAATCGAGCTTGGGAATTTAGAAATCGAGTTGAGAGTCCTGGAGGTTAGACGAGATCTCTCGAAGTATTCGAAGCTGTGTTCATGTCTTTAGTCTATACAAATCAGTGCCCGCCATGCTGTGGAGCAATATATGAGATTGTAAACAACCCATGCTCTGCTCAACCGGGGGCGTCGCGCGAGAGCGTTAAAGTCACGGGAAACTTGTTACGAAGTGGTGACAATGGAATGCCCGCAGATGACTGCAAGCGATACTTTCCGTTGCTATAGCCGTTGGTAAAAGATGGTGGTTTCCTCACCTTGCGATGCGCGATGACGCGGCCACTGCCGAAAAGCCGAACAGCAGGGATGTCTTCTCACTAGCCCCACCGAAATCCAGCTGTCAAGCCTCACCTACCCACCACCCTCTGCCTGATTCAATGTCCTGCGCCACATATATGTCTACGGAGCCAGAATGGTCAGCGCCCAAGATGTTGCGGCTCGCAAGTCGCACATGGGGACAGACGATCAGGAGCAAGCGCAAGCCGCGCAGATGATCCAGCGCAACTATCGCGGCTACCGGGAGCGCAGGCAGCTCCAAGGCATGGGCCTGGATGCTAGCGCACGTTGGGCAGAGGTGGGAGACGTTCGCACTACATAGAGAGGTGTGGCTAATGGTACCAGGCGATACGCGACGGTTAGCAGTCTTCCACCATCTCTACTGCGCCCAAGCTAAACCTCTCAAGCGAAATGGCGTAATGCGACGAAGCCCAAGCCGCGCTCGGAAGACGCGGCTCTGCGCGACAACCTCACTACTCCCGAAGCACGTGAACGAGCGAACTCCATAGCAGCGCGCGAGAAGTGGAAACGAGTCGGCGAGATTGCGCGACGAGCGGGCGCCGACGACCCCCACGATGCCTCAGAGACGGACGACGAGGATGCGCCCGAGAACCACACAGAACAGCGGCGGAAGCAGAACGAGTCCAAGGCGGAGCGCGAGAAGACTGCCAAGATGATGGATCTCCAGTACTTCCTGGAGATGGTGGACCAGAAGCATCGCTACGGCAGTAACCTGAGAGCCTATCACGAGCAGTGGAAGAAGGCAGAAACTCACGAGAACTTCTTCTACTGGCTCGACCATGGCGAGGGTAGGCACTTTGAGCATCCGACCGTCTCTAGAGAGAGGCTCGACACAGAGCGGGTGCGCTACCTGTCGCGGGAGGAGCGTCAGAACTACCTAGTCACCATCGACGACGAAGGTCGTCTATGCTGGGCAAAGAACGGAGAGCGCCTAAACACGACCACGGAGTACAAAGATAGTGTCAACGGTATTGTACCGGTCGACGATGACACTCCTGCCTACGGTCCCAAAGCAAAGCTGCACTCTGGACAAAGCAAGACCCTGCGGCGAAGTTCAATGATCTCGGTGAGCTCAAGCTCGTCTATATCTGAGAGCGATGCGGAGGCAGAGGAGGCAGAACACTACGTCAATGAGGACCTCGACAAAGCTAAGGGCGTTTCGAAACTCAAACATGTGTCAGCCGCGACTATTCTGAACCACCTTCTCCGTAGTTCAGTGAAGCCGAACTCATGGATATTCGTAAGATGTGCACTCTCCTCCGTCGGCCAGATGTACTAAGCAAGCACAGGTAGCCGACACATCCTTCCGCCTGTACGTCGGGATCAAGCAATCGGGTGCTTTCCAGCACAGCTCGTTCCTTCACGGTGCGCGCATATCTGCCGCAGGTCTGATCAGAGTCAAGGATGGTCAGCTTCGGCGCCTCTCACCCCTGTCCGGCCACTACCGCCCGCCGACGAAGAACTTCCGTGCGTTCGTACATTCCATGAAGGAGAACGGAGTGGACATGTCGCGTGTCTCCATCTCCCGGTCGTATGCTGTCCTCGTCGGCCTTGAAGCTTACGTTAAGACACGCAAGAAGTTCAAGCACGGGGTTGAGCACGTCAAGGAGGCCGAGACAAAGGTCGTGCACCCGGAAGAATACGAACGGAAGGTGGAAGAGCAAAAAGACAAAAGCGAAAGCGCGCAACGAGAACGGCAATTACTTGCGCAGGAAGCTGAGAAGAAAGAGGCAGAGAAGAAACAGACTAGTCTTGGACGGCGAATATGGAAGAGGCTCAGTCGAGACCGCGGTGAGAACGGCGACCTGACACCCAAAGAACGGGAGGCCGCTAAGCAGAAGAGGAAGAAGTGGTTGAGCAAGTCGGGGGAAGATGTCGAAGATGGGATTGCGCCTGACGGACGTCGGGAGTCTGCCCCCGCGATGTGAGCGGCTGGCTGAGATGCGAGCTACGAAGCGGGCTGCTGCTGTTCCTGCATGACCCCATATTCACCTCCCTGCCTTCTACCTGTGGCTTGATTTCGCGTGGTCATGGTATCCTCTGTTGTCGATTTGCCTAGAACCATCGGTAGACCTGAAGTCGTAGAACGAATAGCATTCCTAAAGATAGCATGCATGTGGCATTATTCGCGCGTGTCATTGCACGATCATCGCGCGATCAACGTCCGTCTATCGAAAACGCAGAATCCAGGAACCAGAAAGCAGGTAATTGCTTGACTCGGTGGCGGACAATAATTTTCCAAGCGTGCGGACCCCGTTCCGTGCCGCCATCATTCTTACGAACGGCGGCGACTGACATCATACGCGTCGTCACGGACCCAGATTTCCATCTTTGTTTTGGGGGTTGGGAAATGTGTCTTTGTTTGACAACCTGTTATTTGGGCATGACTCGGCAGCGGGCAGGATAGGGGTACCTGAGATGAAGTGATCGATCGTGCGTCTGCGCAGAATTGCTTGTGCAGTTGTGGCGCGAGGATAATTATGGGTACGACGGACATGTCTCGATCGAGACGGCTTGTCGTGATCGAAACCACGTTGCGCATACTCCTGCGGTAGACAGCTAACAGCTGCAAGTCAGGGTCAATGAATTGCCCGGAGGTAGGTACCACGGGAATATAACGATTGGGTTTGCTGCAGCCTCTTAGCGGTGCGTGGTGTCACTCGCAGTTGGGATGCGGCCAACGTCCCGACCGTTGCGCTGGAGCCCCGCCGTTCATCGCGGCACAGTCCAACTTCATCAAAACCACAGCGCAGGTCTCTTCGGACATGAAGCTATTCGGCATCACTCTTCCGAATTCCGTCGTTCCTGATCTCCGCCCGCCGCAGGGTCCCTCATCTCCCATGCCGTCTTGCATGTCGCGGTGATGGCTGGTGGTGCTCACGATGGTGGTACCGAAGACTGGTAGCATGCAGCGATCGGCCGCCAAAAGGAAGCTACGACCCCGCTAAGCGACGTTTGAGCAGGGGAGCTCCCGACACCATGACGTCAGACGCCCGACAACATCATACGCGTCGCTGCAACCTGCTTGCACACACGGCACGACTTGCTCTTCCATCCTGCTGCATGCGCCCTAATGATAGGAGGGAAACACGCCCGCCAGGGATTCTGTACCCGATGCTCGACAAGGCCAGCCACAGTGCCGTCGATCGGGCCTGGGCTCTGTGTGCTTTTGCTCCACCAGCTCGTTTCGCACTGCACTCATGCCTGCGAAGGCGTATCGACAGCCCGGTATTGGCCTGCCTGAGATGACACATGTCTCCCCAACCTCACTTCCTGCATGCCATTGGTATCCTTCCTGCAAACTAACCTCGTCCAGTGCAAAGAGTACCGTAGGCAGCCTTTTCGCTAGAGCGTTTCAGCTCCACTTCCGGCTGCAATTCAACTCCAACCCTGGCAGCAGCCCGCTCTCCGCGGTTCATCGACGATGTTAGGCCATCCCAATTCCAGCCACAGGCCGTTCCCACCCCTGTTGCAGCAGCTACCCGCTTGTCTCACCACGCTGAGTGGAGGCCATGCCACCAGGATGCGCTGACGCCCCGCTCGAGGCTGGAGCTTGTGAGTAGTGTGACGCAATACTCCTCCTGTTCGTTGCACACACTATGGCGCCAAAGCAGGTTTACTCTGCCTCTCCACAACTGAGGCGCAAGCTCTTGCTCCTGGAAACCAGCATTCGACGTCATCCGTTCCAGCATGCTCAATTGAGGAGTAGTTATCATAAATGCCTGCTTCTCTGTGATCCTTCCGCACTTTCTGATCCCTACAAAGACGAACCATTCGTCAATTGATATATGACCGACGAACACTTTTCCTCCCACAACTACTCGTACTACTCTTTCCCCCCAACACCTAATAGACATTCCCCCCGGTCTACACGCTCTCAGTCTATATCAAGCAACGTGTCAGGAAGCGGCCATAATCGAGCTACTTCCTACAGCACTTCATCCTACACAGTGAATCACGGACACGACAACTCCTACAACGTCTCGAGCGTTCTATTCAACAACATGCCTTCCCCAGCAGCTGGAAAGGGTGACACCCCCCGCACCCCTACCAAGCTCGGACGAAAGCCTCAATCATCTGCCCCCAAGCTGAACAAGCCCAAGTCGGAGGACGCCCCCACCCCCGATGTGCCTGAGCAAGCTGAGGACGTGAAGAAGCAAGGAGAGGAGAAGGCCGAGGACACCAAGAACCAGGCACAAGACACCGCCGAAGACACCAAGCAAAAGGGCGAGGAAACCGCCCAAGATGCCAAGGGCAAGGCGGAAGAGGCTGCTGAAGACACCACCGGCAAGGTTTCACAAGCTGGTGACGAACTAGAGCAGGCAGACCCCAAGCCCATTGACGACGACAACGACGCCGACGAGGAGGCTGAGGAGACAGGCGACGACGCCACACACAAGGCAGGAGACGATGCGGAAGACACCGCAGAGGACACTGCCGACAACACAGAGGACGATGCAACAGAGACCACCGAGCAGGCCGCTAACACCGGCAAGCAAGCCGGTGGAGGCGCATTAAGCGGTGCTCGCGGTCTAGCCGGCCGCGCATCCAACCTCGCTGGCAAGGCCAAGCAGGACCCACAGGGAGCTGCTCAGGATGCTGGTAGCGATGTTCAGGAGGCTGCCCAAGACACAGCAGAAGATGCGCAGGAAACTGCGGAGGACACTGCTGAGGGCGCTCAGGACACTGCCGAGTCGGCCAAGGACACTGCTGAGTCCAAGGTTGGCGACGCAAAGGACACTGCTGAAGACGCAGCGGAAGATGCGCAAGACACCGCAGAGGACGCGACTGAAGATGCCCAAGGCACTGCAGGAGACGCCACTGAGGACGCCCAGAGCAAGGCTCAGGATGCTACCGACGACGCTAAGGACGCCGCCGAAGATGCTACCCCCGACCTGAGCATGCTCAAGGGCCTCGAAGTTGACGAGGAGGGCATGATCAAGAACAAGGATGGCAGGAATGTCGGCCGCCTTGTAGAAGGTGATGCCGAGGACCTCGCTGGCTACCCCATTGGCGACAACGGCGAAATCCTCGACGACGATGGTGACCTCGTCGGCCGCTGCGAACTTACACCTGAGATGGTTGAGGAGCAGGCCAACGAGGCTGAGGAGGCCGGTGACAAGATGCCTAACATCAGCATCTTGAAGGGCCTCACCGCCGACCGATCTGGTCAAATCCTCAACGAGGACGGCGACTTTGTTGGTCACCTTGTCGATGGCGACCCATCCGCTATCCAGGGCAAGGAGTTCAACGAGAACGGCGAGATCCTTGACGATGATGGCAACGTCATTGCCAAGGCAGAGCTTTCACCTGAAGCCGCCGACCTTCCTGCTTACCAGCAAGACGACGAAGATGAGGACGAGGAAGATGGTGACGCCACCGAGGGTGTCACCGATGCCGTCGACGGTGCCAAGTCCACTGCCGAAGATGTCAAGGACGGCGCTGAGGAGAAGGCTGCTGACGTCGAGGACGAGCTTCCCGGCGTCGAGGCCCTCGAGGGCATGGAGATCAACTCCCAGGGAGAGATCCTCAACGACGATGGCGACGTTGTTGGCAACGTTGCTGACGGCGATCTCGAGAACATCGACGACGTCAAGGGCCTCACCGTCAACGACAAGGGCGAGGTTGTTGACAAGGACGGAAACGTTCTCGGCACCGTCGAACTTGCTGAGGGTGCTGCCGACAAGCTCAAGGAGTCTGCCTCCGGCGCTCTTGACACCAGAATCTTGGACGGCCTCAAGGTCAACAAGAAGGGCAAGGTCCTTGACTCTGAAGGCGAGGAGATTGGTGAGCTCAAGGAAGGTGAGCTCAGCGACTGCGCTGGCAAGAAGATCAACGACCAGGGCGAGGTCCTCGACAAGGAGGGCAATGTCATCGGCAAGGTCGATGTCGTCCCTGGCGAGGCCGCCTTCACTGCCATCAAGGAGCTCAAGGAGCAGCTTGGTGAGCCTCTCGAGGGCGAGGAGGAGCAGGACGAGGAGGAGGGTGAGCCCGAGATGAAGGAGATCACCCCCGAGATCGATGAGCTTGAGGGCTTCAAGGTCAACAAGAAGGGTCAAGTTCTCGATGAGGAAGGCGAGCCCATTGGTGAGCTCACCGAGGGTGACCCTGCCAAATGCGCCGGCAAGAAGATCAACGACAAGGGCGAGGTCGTCGACAAGGACGGCAATGTGCTCGGCAAGGTCAAGGCTCTGCCCAAGATGGTTGAGGCCTCCGAGTTGCCGGAAGAACCCGAGGTCAAGGAAGTTGAGGTCACCCCAGACATCAACGAACTTGAGGGCCTGAAGGTTAACAAGAAGGGCCAGGTTCTCGACGAGGAGGGCGAACCTATCGGTGAACTTACCGAGGGCGAGGCTTCCGAGTGCGCCGGCAAGAAGATCAACGAGAAGGGTGAGGTCCTTGACAAGGACGGTAACGTCATCGGAAAGGTCAAGGCCCTGCCCAAGATGGTCGAGCAGAAGGTTGGCGAGGCTGAGGATGCCGCCGAAGATGCTCAAGACGCCGCCGAGGACGCCCAGGATGCTGCTGAGGATGCTGAGGACGCTGCCGAGGAAGCTCAGGACGACGGCCGTCCTCCCCTATCCATTCTTGACGGTCTCACCGTCAACAAGTCCGGCAAGCTCATCGACTCCAACGGCAATGTTGTTGGTGAGCTCACCGAAGGTGACGCGAAGAAGCTTTCCAAGTCTGGTACCTCCTGCGACGCCGAGGGTCAGTTCTGGGACAACAAGGGCAACGTCATTGGCCGCGCCCAGACCATCCCTCAGGAAGAAGGTGAGGAGGAAGCTCCTTTCGCCGGTCTTGACGGCCTCGTCGTTGTCAAGGATGGCTTCGTCGAGGATGACAAGGGCAACCGCGTTGGCCAGGTCACCGAGGGCGACGCTAAGAAGCTCGTCGGCCGTTCCGTGGATGAGGACGGTGATATTCTTGACAAGAAGGGATCAGTTGTCGGCCACGCTGAACGCTACGAGGAGCCCGAGGAGGAGGCTCCTGAAGAGGAGCAGCCTGAGGACTTGTCTATCCTTGCTGGCAAGACTGTCAACAAGCAGGGCAACGTCATCGGAGACGAGGGTGTGCCTATTGCACGCCTCGTCGAGGGCAACCCCAAGGAGCTTGCGGGCCGCAAGATCAACGAAGAGGGTCTCATCTTCAACGACACTGGCAAGCAGATCGGCCGTTGCGAGCTCATCCCCGAGAACGAGCGTGAGAGCAAGCCTGAAGGCATCTTTGCTGGTCTTGAGGGACTCCGCGTCATTCAAGGCGGCATGGTTGCTGATGAGGATGAGAACACTGTCGGCAGGATTGTTGAGGGCAACCCCAAGCGTCTTGTTGGCATGGCTGTGGACGAGGATGGTGACATTCTTGACAAGTACGGCAACGTCAAGGGCCACGCTGAGCCTCTTGAGGAGGAAGAGGAGGAGGAGCCCGCCGACCTTTCCATCCTCGACGGTCTCACCCTGAACAAGCAGGGCTACCTCGTCAACGGCGAAGGCATTCCCGTCGGTAAGCTCGTTGAGGGCAACCTTGGCGAGCTTGCTGGACGCAAGTCCGACGGTGATGGTCTCATCCACGGTGATACCGGCAAAGTTGTCGGTCGCTGTGACATCATTCCTCCCAACGAGCGTCCCGAGCGCAAGGAGGGCCCATTCGCTGGATTCGAGGGACTTCGCGTTGTCAAGGACGGATTTGTCGACGACAACGACGGCAACCGTGTTGGTCAGCTCACCGAAGGTGACCCCAAGAGGCTTGTTGGTCACACTGTTGATGAAGACGGTGACATCATCGACAAATACGGCAATGTCAAGGGCCATGCTGAGCCATGGTCTGAGGAGGAAGCGGAGGAGGTCGACCTCTCCGCCCTTGCTGGCTGCACTGTCAACAAGGCTGGAAACATTGTCGACTCCAGCGGCACCGTTCTCGGACATGTTGTTGAGGGTGACCCAACTACCCTTGCCGGCAAGAAGGTCGATGGCAAGGGCCAGATCTGGGACAACGAAGGCAACGTCATTGGACGTGGTGAACTTTCCCACGGTCAGAACCCAGGACCCGAGGGTCCCTTCGCTGGCTTCGATGAGGCTACTGTTGCCAAGGACGGTACCGTCCAGACACCCTCTGGCGACATCGTCGGTCGCGTCACTGAGGGTGATGTCAAGAAGCTTGTCGGCCACAAGGTCGATGAAGATGGCGACATCAACGACAAGAACGGCAACGTCATCGGTAAGGCCGAGCGCTGGGAGCCTGAGGAGAAGGAGCGCCGCGTCAACCCCATGGCTGGCATGCGTGTCAACAAGGAAGGTGAGGTCCGCGACGAGAACGGCGATGTTGTTGGCCGTCTCACTGCTGGTGACCTTGGTCACTGCGCTGGTCTCGAGATTGATGACAACGGCTATGTTGTCGACAACGATGGCAACAAGGTCGGTGAGGTCACTCTCCTGGAGAACATCCAAGAGGAACCCGATGAGGATGAGACCGACGAGGAGAGGCAGCGTCGCGAGGACTCTGAGCTCGCCAAGAAGATGTCTGCCATCTGCGAAGACACCCTTCAGCGTGTCCAGCCTGTCATGAAGCAGATCACTGAGGTATGTTCTACTGCTAATCCACCAACATCACAAACATATACTAACAACCGCTCAGCACATCGAGCAAGCCGACCGCACACCCCGCGACGAACTCGACGAAGAGGAGCTTGTGAATAACGTCAAGCCCCTTATCGAGGAAGGCTCTCGCATCCTCAACGACTGCAACGGCTCCCTCCGCGGTCTCGACCCCGACGGTCGCATCGCCGCCCAAGCCAAGGGCCGCCAGCAAACCGGCGAAGCCTCACCCGAGGAGTACAAGCTCGCCGACAACCTCAAGGAGCTCACCACCTCCGTCGTCACCACCATCGACAACGCGAAGAAGAAGATCTCCGACATGCCCCACGCCAAGAAGAAGCTCAACCCTCTTTGGTCCCTGCTCACCGAGCCCCTCTTCCAGATCATCGCTGCTGTTGGTCTGCTGTTGACGGGTGTGCTCAACCTCGTTGGCAAGCTGCTCAACGGTCTTGGTCTCGGTGGTCTTGTCAACGGTCTCCTGGGTGGCCTTGGTATCAACAAGCTACTCGGCGGTCTTGGCCTCGGCGGCCTAGGCGACATGCTCGGTGGCGGCGACAAGAAGGACAAGAAGAAGGGTGCTTCTGGTCCTATGAGCATGGTCGGTGGCCTGCTCGGCAAGAAATAGACATCTTGACGATGTCTATGGGGACGAGTTGAGACGAAGTAATGTCTATTCACACCTTTGGTTCGAGATTGTTTGTCTGTTTTTTGCATATGATACCACGACCTCCTACCTGGGTCGTCGTTGTCATCGTCTATCGCCATGGGAGTTTGCAGATGTTTCCTGCTTGCTTCCCCCTCCACCATTGGATGTCGACAACACAAGAGATTGGAAGATCGGGGGGTCTGAAGGTCACACCTTTTTGTTGCCGAAGGAAGACGAAGAGTGGGGATTACAATGCAGGCGTGTCTGCGCTGCTTTCCACTGACGGTTTGCATGATTGCAACTTCACCCGGGTATCTGGTCCGATGATGGCATGAATTCCTTGTTTTTTGCTCGTTCAAAAATCAGCGTTCTTGTTTTGTTGTTTTCCGACACACACACATCATCATGCCGCGACTCTCAAAGGCCACGAGAGGATTGCGCGCATCTTTGGCTAGACCAGCCGGGTTTTCCTTTGTTGCACACCTCAAAATCTGCGATAGTTCTTAGCAAGCATTGGCGTTTCTGTTGTTGATGGCCATCAGGGGGATGATTGTTGTATGATAGTTGTTGTTAGTTAGTTTTAATCACTTTACTTTGAAATCGGTTTCGTCTTTGCAAATGTGTCTTGTGAAGTGAGCTTCGTGAGCTTTGCTGTTGACTTATGCATGTTCTTCAATCGCGACGTTGTGCACTTCAGTGTAGCATGTGAAATACGTGTTCAATGGTCTTTGATCACGAGGTTGATGGCTGAGGTGTGGTTGGGTCTTTGCTAATGACGTCCTGAGTTGAGGCGTAGCTTTGTGAATCTGTTGCGTTCTTGATCATGATGCGCTAAGTTCCGTCTGGCTTTCTGTATGCCAGTAGTGTCCACTCGATGTGTGATCGTAGACTTCCTGAGCCTCGGTGAGGCATGTGAAGCTGTTCGGCCTTCGTTCATGACGTCCCGGGCTGAAGGCGTAACTCGTGAGTTTGTTGGGACTTTGCCTCATGACGTCCTGAGCCTCGGTATAGTGCGTGGATTCATTAGGTCTTCGATCGTGATGCGCTAGGCTTTGGTGTGGCATCCAAGCCGATTGGGTGTACGATCATAACAGCACCTGGGCATCGGCTCCGCGGCATGTCTTTCACCATGTGTCGAGTTGACAATTAATTTGTGTGTTTGGTGGGACCGAGAGCAGCTATACTGTAACTGTGAAACCGGTGATACCGGTGATACCACGGCTGCCTACTTCGAGGTGGTAGAAATCCACGCGGACGCTCATCTCCTTTGCCTCCTTCATGAGCTTCGATTTGCGCATGCGAAATTCAACAGACTTTGGATCGCATGACTCGCATTCGCGTTGTTTTCGTCCGGAGTGGTTCTGGACTTGTGGCTAGCAGACCCTGAGCCAGCGCTCAAGCTCCCTCCTTCTCCTCAGGGTTGCAGCATTGGCCATGCACCCGACCGAGCTGGGGGACGGCGTGGATGGGAATCCGATTGGGCAAACCTGGCTAAATGCGGCGAACTTTAAATCGTGCCGTTCCCCGAGTGCACTCCTTTTTGCGGGTGCCTGGTGCTGTCTCGAGCTTCGATGCGCCTTGACTTCTTGTCAGCGCTTCAACAACAAGAGTCAAGGTTAGGAGAATTGGAAGAACGTTGTGGCACGCCTTGCAGCCCTGGAGGCTTTGCTGATCTTGACGCAGATCTCGACGCCAACAATGAGGTATGAAGCTTGATTTGTCTGCATTAGAGTGTCAAAATTACAGGACAGCTGCCATCTAACGCGCTTGCGCCGCCATCCCTCACGTCTCCCAATATGCACGACGGCAACTCTCGAGCCAGAGTTTCGTACGCCTTGCAAACCTGTTCATCGCAATAACAAGGACCCTTCAATGCGCAAGTTCATCGAGGTCCACGCAAATAGCGACTGTGTAGCGTCCCGAATCTCTGTACTGCCAAGCTGCGTTTCACACTCGGCGAGGCTGAGCCGTTCTTCTGCAGTACCTCATCGTCCCCACAACTTGACACCATCCGGGTTGGCGGGTGCGTAGCGAGCTGCTGGTGCATCGATATTGCGATTTCAGTAATTCCAACGACGCCGCTGAACCTAGGACATTTCTGCGATCCTGGACTCCGACGGGTGCGGGAAGATCCCCCAGATGCCCGGTCGTCGTTATCGGAGTTCTCTCCATCAGACGAGCGCGGGCCTTTCAGTGAACGCGGAACGAAGGAACGAAAGCAGAATCTACATGAACCTCCAACTCTGTAACATCGCGTAAGAAGGGTCAGTCCAGAAAGAAGAGAAATGTCCGGCACTACAATTAGCACGCGGGACGGTCCACAGGTTCATCTATGGCGACGAGAAACACTGGCATGCGATTCGCGCGGCCACCAGCACCGCCGGGGGAGCATGTAGCGCATTCGTAAAAGTAGACAACGTATCAGGGGTAAATTTCGCGCTTCGAATGCGACGCCCAAGGCTAGAGGACCTGGTGCGTCTCTGCACTGCGGTACGTCTCCTGGATGCGGGTGTGGCGTGGTGTTTATTGCTCCTTCCCAGATGAGAGCATGGCAGAAAGGCAGTTGACGTGCTGGGTACGGTACCAAGCCAATGGTGACTGGTCAGTCTTCACCTCGGCAAGAGTAGCGAGCTTGCGCAAACCTAAACCCCAGCTCATGCTGTCATCGACCGCGCACTATCGGTCCTAACCTCGCGATCGTCCCCTCGCAAGCCGAGCGCAAGGCTTACAATTCTTTGCCATCGTAAATCACCATTCAGAGGACAGCATTCCGGAAATGCTAACGGGCACGCAAGGCCGCGATGCATGGCACCTATGCACACGACCGGTCATGGCTTCTGGAAGCTTGGTACACCACCTGCAGACGCTTGCGGTAGCCAGGCACTTGTATATTCTAGAGCTTTTCGGAGCTGAAAACGCCTACAATCGACTCGTCCTGGGGTCGCAGGCCAAACTCGCGGGAGGCGGGACTCAGACCATGCACCAGCCATAAACCTTGAACCACAGCTGCTACAGGCACCAACCTCTAGCTCAGAGCAGCCCTTTGAATACCTGGCTAAAGAGATCAACCGTAGTCACGCGCCCGTGTGTCGATTAGCAGCAATGCTTGGGCTGCAGGAATCGGCCTAGGGTTTGGAGCGTTCCTGGCGCGTGGTACGTCTCCTATGTACTATAGCTTTATGTGCTATAGTTACCTCAAGCCAAGTACGTTCGCCGGCCTCATCGTGAAACCCAGACATATAATCGCGCCGTCCCGCTGGTCAGCCTTGCATCCCAGCAACCGCTCAGCATGCCTTTTAATCTCACAATCGCGATCCCGACGCTCGTCGGCAGTCTGCTGTCTTTCATTGCCACAGGGTGCGTTCTCATATCGTACGTTGTGTACGCTGATTCGCAACGGTCTTTCCGTCACGCACTGGTATTGAATCTTGCTTTGGCTGGTAAGAGCTCTTGACGACCAGATGAGATTCCTAGACTGACCACGCATACCAGAATTCATCAATTCGCTGAACAATTCGATATCTGGGATCTATGCAATTGCCAATGAAGGTTCCATCGCACCGGGTGCGGCATGTAATCTCAATGGCTGGGTAGGTCAGTGGTCTGTTCAGGCCGCTGACTTCTCTATCCTGGCCATCGCCATAATAACGCTTACTACAATTACCCGTAAAACGTACATGCCCAATGCCTCGCTCATGAGCAAGATACTTATTTGCGGCTCCGTTTGGGTCATTCCTACCATCACAGGTAAGCTCATAGATGCACATCCATCAACGCAAGGCTGACCTGAATGAACAGCGAGTACAGCTGCAGGATTGAACGAGTTGAGCCCCGTCAGCGGAAACTGGTGCTGGATATCGGGCACGCGAACTGACCTGCGCTATGCCCTGGGCCATGGCTGGAGGTTCAGCATCATCTTCGGAACCATTGGAATCTACATCTACATCTGGATCTACATGCGTCGGCACTTCTCGCAACTGCACTCCATGAGCCAAGGAGGGTCATACAATCAAGCCAGCGCTGCCAAGCGCCGCGAATTCCGCCGAGACGACGCTCACGAGCTGAGGAGCGAATCGCAGACGGAGCTGCATGAGATCAACGTGGAGTACGCCTACGAAGTAAAACACTCCGATGGCATGAGCGACACCAACCTCGGAAAAGAGGACATCATCTTCACAGCTAGCGACCTAGAGACAAACAGCCGCAAAAGCGCCACCACACTGTCCCCTCCCATGTCACCCAAAAGCCCTTATTTCCAATCCGCATCAGGTATGTCCTTCCCCATGCAGATGCGCACGAGCATCTCGGCTATCTACAACGTGCCAATACTAATGGCTACCAGCCTTCCCCTCAGAAATGACTGCGCCCTCAGATAAGAAGCGCAGCATCGGCATGATCAGCAACCATCCCGCGCCAATGTCCGGGGCTTACGAGTCGGGCGCACCCCACGAACCGGGAAGTAATCAGCAGGGCGCCACCAGCACAAAGAAGGTCGAGCGAGAAATCAAGAGGATGTTGCTCCTCAACGCATACCCCATTCTGTACATCATCCTCTGGTTACCTGGTATTCTCAACCGCTTGGTGGAAGCTGCGGGCCATCCCAGCTATGCGTTGAGTATTCTGCAATGCTCAACGCAATATATTGGGTTCGCAAACGCCATTACCTATGGCTTCAACGAGCATCTAAAGACGACGCTGAGACGCGACTTCGTCAAGTGGTGGCGGGCGCGGCGGAGTTGAGGTGGTTTCTACACGTTTCTTCTTTATTGGTTGATTACGACTTTACAAAGATTTAATATCCATGCTATATACCTCACTAGCACATGTGACGAGTGTTCCACGTTTCATATATACGCGCATGTGAATGCGGACTGGCCGAGGTATCTCACCCAAGCAAAGCGCTCTTGATGCGGTGACTCTTCGTCGTCATTTCGAGTCAGCTGCGGATTTATGTAACATTGTGATTATGTGTTTGCGCGACTGTCACCAGGGCTGCCTTCCACGAAGATTATCTTAACGCCGAAGTATACATTGCAATAGGAACTGTCTAGTCGTCAGAATTCAGCAGCATGTGTACGACTCGCACTTCAGCCACCCTGTGCTAAGCTCAGCATTCGGCATTCGGATAGAGGGCCACATTGTTGCCCATCCTTCATGCGATAACAGCAATACCCGCTTTCTCGCACAGTTATATCCGCTTTCCAGGACGTTATCACTCTCTTCAGCTCTCGCATCTCCTCTTCTTGATGTCCTGCAGTGACGTATCGTACTCGGCAATTCCTCTGAATAAGCACCGTTTGCAATCCCTTCAGCATGGTGGCCCAGGCCGAGCCATTGTACCTTGCCTTCCACAGCATGTAAGAAGCCCTAATGCTTCCCATAATTTCGAACTGGATTGTCTTGATAGCGTTGCGCTGAGAAGACGATAGTGGCCTTGCGAAATTTGACAGCTTAAACGGATTCGAGGCGGAAAAGGTGTTGAGTGAGAACGGAAGCGTCGAGGTTTCATTGTAAATCTGACGGCAGACGAAATGCAGACGGGGGACTTTGCCGACTGCGTAACCGTGAGGAAAGATTTCGTAAATCTCGCCGCCCAGAACGTATCTAGCAAGGGACGTTAGTACAACTCTGTGGAAGCATGCGCCGGAACCTTCATACTCATATATCTGATTCCGTAGTTCTGCTGGAAGTCGCAGGAGAGGAGACTCTATAGAGTTGCGTTTAGATCTGATTTCGTTAGCTCTGCAGATTAAACCATTATAACACTAGCAAATCGGAAGATCCAATATTGACGTAGGCTCCAGAGTGTTTAGTGTTTTCCTTGCATGAGGTGCAACGGCTACTCACATCTCGTTTACTTCGAACGTTGAAATCGCCCTGTCCGGCCAAACCTTTCTCGTCGGCTTCGGGACCCGAGTCATGTTGTCGACGACCCTAGGCTTTGGACTCGCCATCTTTGTTTGATTGACAAGAAATGAGAAGAAAGATTGAGGGTACAAGAACGATCAGCATTGTAAACAGATATGTCCAGGGTCCATTGCACTAACCGCATGCAGACTCGATCACTCACCTACTCATTCACGCGGACTGTTATCGGGTTCACTTGTACTCCGAGTGCCGGTTCAAACGCTTTCATTCCGACGAGTCGTCGTGCTCATGATCCCAAGGCTGCTTTGTTGAAAGTGCTGGTGCGAAAACGCGAGCACAACGCAATTAAGTAACACTGTATATAATCGCAATGCAGCTGCATTTTCTAAATATTTTGTTTCACAGTATGCAGCAGTATATGGTTATTCTTTTAAAGATTCCAGGAATTGAAACCAAGCCAGTCGTGCTCATTCTCACCTGGGTACAACACTAGCGAATCATCCACCGCCGCGATTACTCCACTCGTTGCTCGCAAATTACTTTACAACAACACATCAGCTCGACTTCTACAGCTATGCAGTACGGCCACCGAAGGGCAATCGACAATCAAGCCGAGGCGATCTCCCAAGGCAAGCTCCGTCTCAACGACAACGGTGATGGTATGCTGGATGCCACACCACCTACCACCGATGTCATGGCCATGTAAGTTTGTGACTGTACGATGTCTTCATACTTGCTGACGTCTTCAAGTACACAACAGAACAGCGTTAGTTCGCCTCTACTCCGTCTCCCGGCCGAAGTGCGCAATAAGATCTTTGTCTACATCAACAATGGTCTACACGTCTTCATGAGAGCTGGACCCTGTCATAGGGCCACGATTACCATCAAAAACGGCACTCACGAAGGAGCATCTTCTGTGTATTCACCGTTTCTTTTCCAGCATACCTGCCGTCAAGTCTACAACGAGACAGCGCTGCTTCCCTTCTCTACCAACGAGTATTGGTACTATACCATCCCTTCGCTAAACGCTTGCAAACCCCTCTTTCTGCGTCCGCAGTGGGAGTGCATCCGCTATATTTCCTTCCCTATCACGATCCGAACCAGGAAAGAGCTACCAGTGATTGGGGACTTCGATGTAAGAAGGCTAGAGGGCTTGAAAGCCTTCTCTAATCTAAAAGAGGTCACTTTCTACTTGAACATGGAGCACCCAAATGCTGAGCGTTGGTTCGAAGACGTGAAGACGGTTTTGAAGGGCTATATTGAGGAAGTGGTATCTACAGGTGTGAAGATAGTCTATGAGCACCGCTACCGGGAGGCAGACTTCGTCTCTTGGCCACTTGTATTATACTGAGAGAAAAGGACTGGCGAATGATGATGACTTGCGGAGCATCTTGACTTCTTCGGTTTTGGCATGTGGCCGAGCAAGTCATGAGAACATGTTGCCAACCTTCCTTGGTTACACACAACGGCACATTTCTTTTGCACTCTGGAGACTAGATCATAGCTTCCATATAATTGGAAACAATGCACGTTAAAACTACACTCACATTGACTATATGAGCAGTGCAAGTTGTTCAATAGCGAGGTTTCATTTCAGCTGGATGGTTTCTGAGAAGAATTCCCTCTACGTGACACAACAACCATATACATTTCTTGGTTCCTCTCAATAATGTATTTATCAGTTCACCCCGACTTTAGTGGATGTGTATTGCAGCAAGGTGTATCCTGTCGCGTCTTGGTCGTACTAAGCGCCTGTGTCGCAAGACATACATTAGCAATGGACTTTACGATATAAAACGAATTAGAAAGGGAGGTATGACTTACATCCTGCCACCTTGTAGAGTTTTCCGTACCAGTTGTAGGACCCACAATGGTTACCAAGGCCTGCACCCTCGGGGCGGCACTGGTTAAGAATATTCTCAAATGCGTCCCAGCATCTCTGTTGGTCAAAGCCTCCAGGCCAAGAGAGGTAACCTCCACCCGGAACCTTGTATCCGCCATCGTTTTTGTATAGTCCGTCGCCGCAGACGTGTTGACGAGCAGCGTAGAGCGAGTTGCGAGATCCGGCTTGACCGGGGGTGCAGAGACCGTAGCAGCTGCACTCGGCGGCGGAGACGACAGCTCCCGAGAGCATGACACCGGCGGCGATGATGGAGTTGAAGCGCATGTTTGTGGTGGTTTGGAGATCGAAGAGAGTGAGTGAAGGTTCTTGGATAAGAGTTGTTTGTTGCGACAATGAGAAATTGGAGTGGACAGAAGGATACTTATACTGCGACCGCATTCACGACTGCTCACCCAGATACACGATCCCATACACCATGAACTTACCAGAATGAGAGATCGACTGCATGTCACGCCTAGAGGTCTCAAACGGTATGCATTGCGAAACCTACCCGTCGTAATCTTGCTCGATTGGGCGAACGCACGAAACATCACTGCGCCGTTCCTCATAGCCCACATGCAGACATCTACAAACCTAGCCCGCCACAGAAGGTGTATATCAAGACCAAAGTAATCATGCTCGTACAGCGAGATATTGAGTTCAGCCACACCAAGCTAAAGTGCGCTTGACCATCCTATTGGTGGGCAGCGATCCGGACTGCCTTCCGTAGCCGCTGCCATATGCGGCCCGCGCCTTCTGCTACGCAAAGCTTGGCCAGTTGCGGTGATGATTTCCAAGAGTTGTGCCATAGAACAGGTACGGGGTCATCCGATCGTACCCACCTACCTGGGTACGGCAACGTGCATCATTCTAGGTGCCAAAGAGGCAGGTGTAAGTTGAACGGAAGAGGCACCGAACTGTGTATTCGACATCACATGCAACCAACACACTGTGACTGCGTCGCACAACCCCAAATGTTCGCCAAAGATTGCTCAAACGGTCTTGACTATCGTATACTAGACTGTGGGCTCGGCTATCGGCGTCGTAGCAAGCAGACCGCAAGATCACTGCTAGCTGACTAGACTGCATGGATACTAGAACAGCAGACCCTTTGACCCCGGATGCATTGGAAGCCGCACTGGCGCGTCCCACTTCGTAGCTGTCAGAGTCTAGCGATCTTGGTAAAGTGCGGGGATGGAGAAACTGTTGAACCCGTCGAAAATGACCCTGGAGGAGGGGATCTCTGCGGGGAGAGCACCGGGAATACGAAGGGTGTGTTTGAACACTACTCATTCATGAGGCAATGAGAAAGAAGGCAAGAGATGGTTTGTCGCCTACATGTCGTGTTAGCCTCATCATTCCTGGTGAACGCACTCTACCGCGGCGACTGCATCCATTTACCTTATCACAACTGCAAGACGATGGTCACTCCCTCTGCGCACAGTACTTTCTCAAGCATCTTAAGTAGCTTATCCTTCAACGAGTGGAGCCTCTCATCAGTCTTGTCTCCATAATCCCCTGTGTAACCCGCATAAACCCTAAACACAATCGTCCTCAAGCCCACCAAAGCCGCCAAAGCCTCCACTTGCAGGACATCAGTATCGTCAATGTCTCTAACGAGGAATATCAAAACATTACGAATGGCGTTGAACTGTGCAGGCATCAACTTCCGCCACTAAACATTTACATCGCTGGGCATCGGCAGGTGTGTAGGCTTGTACCAGAAATTGTTGATGAAGAAAGGAATGAAGCGCGCTTCCGCGTATGTTGATCGACAGACGCACAGGATAGCCAAATGATGTCACATCTACCATATCGTCATGGAGGCGACGAACCGGTGGCAAATGGCCGTGTCTCTTATTCCGGATCATCATATCGGCAGCGCAGGTCTCGGGTTTGGGCTTGACTATTTTCGTGTTTCCGCTTCTCATAGTTCTCACAGACTTAATGACTTGCACCGGTAGGGGCCTCTCAACTTTCACCGCGAAACCTTGGGCAACGTCGATGTCGCTGAGGACGCTGATTTATGGGAAGTTGAAATAAAAGATGCAGAGAGGGACTGGAAAGACTTTGAGTCGGTAGCAGTTTCGTGTATTAAGCGAACCAATACTCCGGTCCCATGCCTCCGTTCCACGGTACTACAACGATCTAACGCTGAAGGGTTGCGCACAACTTCTGAAGCTCACACCACACTAATATCAATGAACCGTGTCGATGTAGAAGTATGGTTAAGATAAGAAAGTCGCTGTGTATTCCAAGACGTCATGTTCGCTCAAAGGATGGTACCGAAACGCAGAAGATCCAAACACAATGCACACAACCTTGAGCATCGATTCTGAACCTGATGTGGCCTTCTTCTCTCGAACAATCGCAGCCATTCTGCTGGAGTCTGTTTGCTTTTGCTCGTCCGGGGGTATACGTACGCTCTTGGTGGAAACGAGGATACGATAGATGGTAAGGCATGTCCCTTAGTCATGCACTGCGGAGAGTTAGTAAATTGATGGCTTGATACTTGCAGTAAATCTTACGTAGATGGATTGTCTCCATGTAGTATCATCCGTGCGTAATTTGGATCTTGAGATCAGAGTGCCCCAAGACGACTTCCAACCTCTGTCTGATAGCTATACCTCGTGCAGGAAGACTGGGACACAACAAATCGCAGATGCAGTGCACACGGACATACTTTACGCCAGGGAGTAAACGTAGAGGGGCCGCTGAACAGTCGCAGCACCAGATCTCAATGCGTTGCACAGCAGCTATCTGTTCAGGTAGTCGACGCGTGAGCCATGCAGAAAGAGACTCAATTTTGTTTGGCCGGAAAGAGTTGCCGGAGTAAGGCAGCAAACATGTTTCGGCGTGTACTTGTCTGCAGACTCGAAGTAAACTCTGTTCTGGGTAACTTCCTTTCACCTCACACCAGTCACCTATGGTGACCATTTGCGCGTGTACAGCGTAGGTCCAGATCCTGCGTCGAATTTCGGGGGGCAGGCGCAATAGTGCTGACTCTTGTGCGTTCCGCTGGGCTCTTGTAGTTTCATTAGCCAGGTCCAGATATAGCAGAGCCACACTTACATAGCGAGATAGTAGCTATTTGGCGTAGCACCGTGCATCCCGTGCCTTAGCTTCTTCTGACCCATCTGCTCCTTCGCAGTCCGTGTCTTAGCATTGCGCTCGGGCTGGCGTCGTCTGCTACCATTTGGCGTGGACATGGCTTGTGCGTAGTCGCTGTTGAAGTTTTTCTGCGTGGGTATGGAATGTCCCTTGGCCGCCTGTCGTGAGATGTGAGTTTGCGGGATGGGAGTGACGGAGGAGTGTAGCGTTCGATCGCGCAGTCAGATGAGACGTGACTAGTGGGACACGGGCGCTCCTTCCGGGGTGATGTGAGGTGAGGGCAAACAGCGTGTGCCAAGGCAGCGCAGTCTATCGATATGGAAGGGGCATGAAGCTGCACTTACTTGTGACCAATCTGCGCACTAGGAAGTAAGTCGTCAAGGTGATAGAAGTAGCACTCACACTCCCAAAGCCACATCCCTCACTCACTTATCCCAACATCTAGTCTTCATTATCCATTGCACAAACTATCCTAGTGCATATGCCTATATACCATCCATTGACCAAAACGCCTAACCTCCCCTGGGGTATATTCCATATGCATATTTACCAATGGACCCAAAAACGGCAAGACTAAACGAAAACAACAGACACACCGATGCCAAAGCACATGCTAGTAATACCGCTTCCATGCAAATTCCGACACCCTAACGCCATCATGGTATGCATGCCCACCGCCCATAACCGTAGCGTCGGAGAACGACGACTCGGTCCATGACTCCAAACTGCTGAAATCGTAACGCCATCTCTTTCATACGCCATATGGTTTCACGCTCGGCCCGACGGGCACAGCGAGCGTAGCTTCGTCTGGTATCTTCTTGTTTCCGAATTTGCTTGCCAGCTCTTCGATTTTGGGGATTAGCTCGCCGATCCTAAATGGCTTGCTGACGACGTCGTCCATGCCGGCTGCGAGCAACGTTGCGATTTGTTCGCTGCGTGCATTGGCAGTAACTGCGATGATTGGAACGTGCCTCTTGAGTTTGCCTTGCTGTTCGAGAGAGCGGATTTGAGAGGTGCATTGTAGACCGTCCATGACGGGCATTTCTTTGTCCATTAGCACCACCGATATGTCTTCTAGTGGAGATTGCTGGGGCGACGCCCAAAAGGTGGACGCTTTGAGCGCTTCGAGTGCTTCGCCGCCGTGGTTTGCGACGGTTGTTTGGATGCCGTGATTATGGAGCTGCCGCTGAAGTACTTTTTGGTTTACTGCATCGTGTCAGTATGAGTATATCGACAGGTGAAACGTCAGTGACATACCAAGGTTATCCTCTACGATCAAAACCTTGAGTTCTCTCTTCTTTGGCTTCGCCTTTGACGCATCGCCATCTTTGGCAGGTATGGTCGCAAAGTCCTTTATCTTAGTCGCAATCTTGGACGGCACAGGCAATTCCCTCTTGCCCTTGTCCTTCGCATTTGAAACTTTCCTGGACATGGATGGCGTTGGAAGGACTTCGAGAGCTTCTTGTGGCTCGCTGCTTCTCCGACACTTGACGTAGAAAGCAAAGGTACTGCCTTTGCCTGCTTCAGAAGAAACGCCAATCTCGCCACCCTGGAGTTCAGTGAGTTCGCGTGAGATGAACAGACCAAGGCCTGAGCCACCGTATTGGACATGCGTTCGAGGGCTTGCTTGGGAAAATCGTTGGAAGAGGAGCTTCTTTTCTTCCGGCGTAAGACCTCGGCCTGTGTCTCGCACTGCAAACTCCAGATAGATCTCTTCACCATCGCCCCAGTCCGGACCGCAAGTTTGGTCGGTTCTCTTCGCTCGCATGGGGAAATAGCTAACGGTGGGATAATCGCTGGCTGACGGTCGCTCTCTCGATGCTGATAATACGACTTTGATGGTCCGGGTCTCCTCGGTGGTAGTGAACTTGATCGCGTTGGTGGTGAGATTGATGAGAACTTGGAGCACCCGAGACGGATCAATCTTCACCCAGTCGACACCCAATTTGGTGAACGAATCGGTAAGGACAAACTCCATCTGGATACCAGCCGTTTGAACCTCTCCTTCGAACATTTTCAGGGCGCGCTGTACGACTTGTAGTGGTTGAGCGTCGACCGGTGTTACCTGACGCACTTGTTAGCAAAGATGTCGCGAATATCAAATCGTATTCGTACCATTAGCATTGCGCTGTCGAGTTTTGACAACGTCAAGACGTCATCGACGATGCGCTTCTGATGCTGCGCACACAAAGCAATCGTCTGCGCCGCATCTATAGAATCGGCCAAAACAGTCTCGTCAATGACATTGGAGCCTGACGCTCTGAAATCGCCTAGGATGGTGCTGATTTCGTCGGCACATTGCAGGATAGCAGAGAGGGGATCTAAAAACGTAGTCAGTATAAGAAGAATCTTCGTACACGGCAGTATCATACTTCTCATCTCGTGCGACGTGATGTCGATGAAGTTCTCCTGCTGTCGTTTGAGCTCAACAGCTTCCTCCATCTTCCTCTTTTGGAAACCCTCGGCCCACTTCTGTGGAGAGATGTTCGTGATGCTTCCGAAAACACTCTTCAGCTGCCCATCCTCATCTTTCTCGGGGTACGCCTGGAACAAGACCCACGTTTCGCTCTTGTTCCGGTTGCGGTCCTCCCAAGGCGCTTTGAATCTGAACTCTATGTTGATAGGAGTGGTGTTGTTTACTAGCTCCTTCCAGTGCGCAAGAATGAGGTCTTGATCCTCGTCTTTGACGTAGTCAATCCATCTGTCCGTCATCTCCGGCTCTCTTGGCACTCGCGCAATCTCATACCACGTGTCGTTGCAGTAGGTTATGCGCCCAACGTGGTCAGCAATGAAGAGACCTGCAGGAGACAATTCAGCCATCCGCGTAAATCTCGTCTCGCTTTCCCTGGCTTCTTGTGTACGTGCAGCGAGCTGTGTGGAGAGGTTGTAACGGTCTTCCGCTGCGAGCCGGGCTGCCCTCTGCCCCCTTCGGATTTCTTCCTCGAACAAAACGACGGAAGCGAGAGAGGTCGCAAGTTGACGACTCAATAGCTGGATGAAGAGGTTGTAATCGTCATCGTAAGGCCTTCGCGGATTTATGCCCATGACTAAGAAGCCAAGTATGTTTTCACCAGTCGTAGGATGGATCGGGCAGATGACCACGTCGCGGCAGGGATCTCCAAAACCTCGCCATTCGAGTCCGTCCATCATGGAATGTGGCAGGTCGGCTGATCCGATGCCAACAACCACGGGCTTGTCGGTCTTCATTACTTCGCGGAAAACCGGCCCGAATCCTTCTTGCCCTTCTTTCAAATCAATGTGGTCAGGAGCAGCTTGATGGCCGGCTGGCACACCAAGCGAGCCCTCGAGAAAACACTGTTTCGAGCCAAGCAAGCTGCTAGATTGCAAGGAAGACGAGTCACTATCATTCTCATCGTTTACGCTGTAGAGCATTACTACCGGGGTATCGAACTCGTTCTCGGTGAGTGCTATTAGCACTTGATCCCAGAAACCCTTTACTTCCCGAGCGGTGGCAGTCCGTTCGCCGACTTCGCGGAGAGTGAGCATTCGCCTTTCCGCAATCTTCCGCCGCGTCTTTTCGAAAGCTGGGTTGTAAAGACCCATGACCGTGCCGTCTTCGCCGACCATTGGGATGATGGACCACGAAAAGTATGTTTCCTCAAGGAAGCCGCTGCGTTTCATAAACAAGCAGTCGTCGTCCTTCATGGTCGCTTGCCCTGTGAGACGGGCGTTTGCGAATACTCCCTTGACCTCATCCCAGATTTCTGCCCAAGCTACTTTGTAACTCTGGCCCATGAGCGCAGGATGCTTCTGCCCTGCAAGCCCTGATCGAGACGTTAATTGAAGTCTGAATGTCAGTACGCGGGTACTTACCAATATAGGCCTCATTGTAGATAGCCACAAGCTCTTCTCCCCAGTACATAGCTGCAGGATGGGGACTCGCCCTGATCACCATTAGAATCGGAGTTCAAGTATTCCGCGCCATAGTAGTCGACTCACATGATGAGATTGCACATAGCACGAAGGTCGTTGGACCAGTATTCGATGGGACCCAAGGGCGTAGATGCCCAATCGATTGAGCGGGCAAATAGGATGTGTCGAGGCAGAGAGGGCGATATACCTAGTCTGGTCCAGTCGAAGAAACCCATGTCGTGGTGCTCATTTCGGTGGGTGTTAGTTTCTCTATGAAACGGGTCAACGTCGCCTGCAGTGTGAGCTCGCAATACGCACTCGTTCCCAAAGGAAGAGGAATCTTCCGCTGCGGATAGGTCGATCTGAGATAGCCTAGGAATCATGCTATTGCCTCTGTCGGCGAACTTCTTGTAGTTTGGTTCAGGCTGGGGCGCGGAGATGGGAGGCGTCGGTTCACCCTGGGGGATCGTAGGAATGGTGCTCCCGAAATAATCTTGCGATTCGCCTTGAAGCGTAGAGGATACGGAGGCATCCCCGTTGGCTCCAGACTCAAAGCCTGCGGACGAGGTTGAAGGTATAGCGAAATCGTTGGGGCCGTCTACAGCGGGCAAAACTATGGCAGGGACGGACACTGTACCAGAAACGACGCGCAACCGTTTCCGCAAGGTGTAACAAGTCCATACGATGCCACCGTGTTCTACCGGGGAAGGATTCGCCCCGGAACCATCTCCCTGGACTGCAGTGCTCAACAACCATCCTCGAAATTGTTGTGTTGCGTGCGCCGTGTCATGGTCGGAGGGAGCGCCCGCAGGCTTGCCAGCTACCAGCTCCCAGGTGGAGGAGTCTAGTCGGAGGGCACTGTTGGAGAAGAGTATCTGCAAGCTGGACGATTCGGGAATGTAGTTTGCAAAGTCGCCCGTGTCGACAATGAAGGTTGGCCGCTCGTCCTGCTCGAGCAGCTCGACTATGCCGATGGATCCCAGTACGCGCAACGGATCATGCTTGTCGCGCGAATCTGGCGATGCTGCGGGGGGCAGGCTTGAGCGCTCAGACGTGCGCCCGCTGGCAGCGCCCGAGGGGCCTGGGGGACTGAGGCCGCTGAAGGTGCCCCGTGCGAGTGTGACGGTCTTGATGCCACTGTCCTCGCGTGTCTTGCTGAGCATCCTGTAGGCCTCGGAGGTGGAGAAGCGTGCGGGCAGCTGTGGTCGGATATTGCGCGACGAGGAGAAGAACAGCGGCGAGGGTGGCTGGCCGTCGAGACGGAACTGGGCGCTCTTGGAGAAGCCGAAGTGGTCGAGCGAGTGTCGCGAGCGTGGGTGCGCTTTTCGGCGCTTGTGCAGCGGCTCGCTGGCGGGTGCTCGTAGGTGCGGCGATGTAGGCGCGAGGGCGTCGTCGGAGGGAGGAGCAGGGCGCTTTATGCCAATGACCTGGCGAGCGCCGTGCGCAGAAGCCGGCGGCGGAGTGCAATGGCGATGGTCAAGCGGCGAATTTGGCGTCCATGGAGGCTGCAGTATGGCCAAATTGGATGTTTCGTCGAGGGCGCTGGGCGGGTCCGGGGTCGTGGGTGACGTAATTGGAGGCTCGTGATACAGGGCAAACTTCAGCCTGCGCTGCTCGGGCGTGGTGTCGTGATCGTGAGGCGTCGCCGTGTCAATACCTGTGAAGATGGACCGCGGCTCCCTCATAGAAATGCTGGGATGCGAGGCGACAGGCAGGGCGAAAGCCGTTGATGGCGGCCGCACGTCACGCACGCTGCAACGTCAAAGGTCGGTGTGGTGGAGCGTCGTCTCGAGATCTAGCATGCAGTCTCACCGCGTAGGGGCCGAGTCGATGACACCAGGGAACGACGGACGCTCAAGGGCGGCTTCTGCGATGGCGAGGCTGGGCGGGTCGGTGTGCAGCTGCGCGGCGACGGTAGCGATGACGGTGGGATGCGGTGGGTGTCGTGTCCTCAGGGCATCATCGTGATGGAGACAGTCGCTCTGCACATTTGTTTTCAGCCGTCGCTCTGGTGCAGCCAGCGTACAGGACCTCGGGAGCGTCCAGAGCTGTAGATCTCGCTTGCGCGCGTGCTTGGCCCTCCCTGCAACACCCTGGCCAGCCCATCGCCATCGAGATCGCTCTCACCATCCTCTCGTGCCTAGCTTCACATTCGACACGCCCCGGACAGCTATGACGCCGTGCATGGCATTCTGACATGCCCATCTGTGCCATCTGCAGCAGCTGGAATGCTGTGGCCCGTCAGTGCACCGCTGCTTTCGCGACTGTGCTGGTCCCCACGTCATGCATCTGACGGGTCTAGACTCGAGCCTCAAACCCGCATCCATTCAACACATGACCATCTGCATCGTCGCAACCTTGAACCTACCTAGGTAAACTTCGAGAAGCCCAAATTTTGGAATCGTGGACTTGGTTTCTTCTAGCTTGTAATTCTCTTCCAGGCACACACTAATGGATGCTTCTTTCCGCCGTGTGCTGATCTGTGTTGGTCGCCCCTTTCTTACGAGGATACCTCCTTCCAGCTCACGGTACGCGAACATCGCCAAGCCTTCCCTCCTCTCCACCATCTGCTACCCATCTCATCGTCAGCCGCGAGAGACGAGATAATCGCACTGGACAACTTCTCGGTTGATTCTCGGTGCCTCCCAACCATGGGTGAGCTTGTTGTGCCATTCCCACGTGCGCGCACCGTTCCGCGTCCGGGCCCGGGCCGACCTGATGTTTTCGAGTCATAGTCATGTGACTGTCCGTCATTCTCTCCAGGCACCGTGGCCGCACCCATACGACCCATCACTGTACCTGCCATATCAGCTGCGCAAACGGTATTATCAAGGTTTGAAGCAACTGCGCATCCAGTCCATCCTTTTCGTCACCGGACTTCTCTCGTACTCATTCAAAGCATTCCGTTGGCATCGAGAAGCCTCGCCGTTATCGCCTGCCACTACCCGCGTTTGCGACGACGAATTGAAAACATGCGCGGCGGTGCAACATGGTTGAGGTCATCGCATCTCCGAGTGACATCATGCAGCATGCGACACTTCGTGTTTGCAGATATCGTGGCACGATGGGGGCACAAGTCGTCTAGGCTGCAACTGCCTCGAAATTTAGCCACCGTGGCAGGGCATTAATGGCGCATGCGTCGCCAATCCCAGCCACACCATGCTGTGCCATCCACGCCCATCAATAACGATCCCTTGCTTCCCTACTGGAGCAGAAATTTTACACCATTAGAATTGAGTACTGCGATCAGATCAGAAAAGAAAGAACTGGAACACCGAGATCGATCATGACTGTCCTCGACTGGTCGTCGCATGAGGTCAATGAGCACATCTCCACGACCCGACACTGAACGCGCAGCAAAGCGGCCCTCATATATTCACGCCAAGCTTCACTAATAGAACTCTTGCAAACCATGGAGCTCCGGCTAGCCGCCAGACGTATCAGGCCGGTTCATCACCCCACTTTTCCTGCCCGCCTGTCAGTAGAGTGGTCAGCTTCGACATGCCCCTCCACTCGAAGCCGTGCTGCTTCCCCTCATGCCATCTCCATCTGGCCAAGCATGTACAGCATGAGTGATTTGCTCAAAGACAACTGGGGCAGTGCGCTCCGGGGCTGCTGTGAGATGCCCCGCTGGCAACGGACTGTGCACAGATCCATTTGCTTTAAAGTCCTGTCGCGCCCCGCGCATACTATCAGCTCCATACTTGCTTCCCTCTGTGTTTCCTGCTACCCCACATACTGTTTTCTCAGAGATACACACCAGACAAATACACAACTGCCAGGTAACAACCCACCATGGATTTCCTCAAGAAGAAGATGAAGGAGCTCATGGATGATGACGACAAGAAACCAGCAGGTGAGTAACTCTATAACAAACAAAGAGACTAGGTACTTATTTAGAAAGACTCTCATGCTGCTCCCGGCGGTGCTGGCCCTGGTGATCGCGCGCTTTCTGATAGCTACTATGGAGGTGGACAAGGCGGCCCTCCCCAAGACCAAAGCTACCCACCTCAAGGTCAGGGCTACCCGCCTCAGGGTCCTCCTCAGGGTCAAGGATATCCACCCCAAGGATATCCGCCTCAAGGTCAAGGTTACCCACCCCAGGGCTACCCACAACAGCAGCCTTATGGCGGCGCCCCCACACCCACAGGTCCACCAGCGCCGTATGGAGCGCCTCCGCCGATGCCACCGGGCTGGACTCAGCAATGGGACCAGAACAGCCAGCGATGGTTCTACATTGAGCAAGCAACTGGTCGCACCCAATGGGACCCTCCTTCGCATTTGCCACCTGGTCCATATGCACCGCCCGGAGCAGGCGCACCCTACATGCCGCCAGCCGGTCATGATGAGCGTGGCCTATTCGGCAACACCCACGGCCACCAGGGACACGACTACACGCAGTCTGGAGCTGCCACGAACGAGGCCGAGAAGAAGAAGGGTCATTCTGGTGCCATGCTCGCTGCCGCTGGTGTTGGAGGTATCGCAGCCGGTGCCTTCATTGGCCATCAACTCGGTATGTTGCTTTCGTGTATATAACATACGGCAGCGCGACTAACATCTCCCAGCCGACGACAGCAGCGACGACGAGAAGCAGCAGTCGTATGCGCCTCCAGCGGCGGCTCCCGCAGCTGCTGCAGGTGGCTACGGTGCTGACCCTGGTTACGGGGCTGATCCCGCCTATGGCGCTCCTCCCCCAGCAGACCCTAATGACTATGATAACCACCCGGCCTTTGAGGAGCCCCCTCCTGTTCCCACCCATGACGCCGACGGTGACTCCATCTCAAGTAGTGACCGTGAGTCTATGGAGGAGAAGCGCGAGGAGCTCATCGAGGCGCAGGAGGAGTATCAGGAGGAACTCGAAGAGAACTACGACGACTAAACGCAGGACTTTCGGTCGTCGGTCGATCGATCGATCGGTGCGTGGGAAAAGGACGGATTACGAAAGTAACGACGAGTATTTCCTAAGACTTATGAGCCACGAGTGTTGTTAGCATAGTGCAAAGAATGAAGGATCAGCCAACTTGTGATTCTCTCACTCGGACTCAAAGAAAAACGGTTTCAGATTTGTACAAACTAAGGCAATACCACTTAACTCCATCGTCACTGCAGTGACGAACCAAGGTAAGTTCTGACTGTACGAAGTGCATGTGAGACATATACTGACTTCGTACCTCTACCTCTGCAGGCCATTATCCCATACCTCTCCCCCGTTGTGCCCCCATCGAAAACCCATGGATATCCGCGCCCCTACAACGAGAGGAAATGTAGTGAGCGTGTATTCATCCCTTTCCCATATGAACCATCGTGGTCACCGTGTCGCGTGCTGTAGTGAGCGTGGCTAACAGCAGTCGCAGCAGTCCAGGCAATCTAGGCAGCATTCGCATGTCTCACCGCAGAGCCAGCAGCAGCACAAGGTGGCAAGACTAGTCGTCGCATTAGCTCCGTCCCTCTTCTGTGACTATGCAACACCCAGCCAGTGTTGCGAAAAGGAAGAAAACACTTACCAAGCAGTCAAGCATCCCCTCTCCTTCTTGGGCTCCTCTTGTGGCGGCGGTGGTCCTTGTTGGTAGTACATCTAATTCACAAACCGCGTCAGCCACACCCCAAATCACCGCAAACTTGCAATTGCATGTTATGATAATAGATTAGACTTACCGGTTGCTGAGGCGGTGGCCCATAGCCCGGCTGCGGAGGGCCATAGTAGCCAGGTTGTTGAGGAGGAGGGTAGCTCATATTTAATGATTTGGTGTTGTAGACCTGACGTTGGAATAGAGATGCGGGCTCGTGGCTGGTGAAGCGTCTAGCTCGTGGTGTGGCAAGTGAAGAGAGGCTGGTGTTGAGGGTGTACTGTGGCAGAGGAGTGTGGCAGACGATATGTGTGGCACAGCAAAGTTGAACTTTTAGGGGGACCAACCCGTGTCTTTTAAGATTGCACGTCTTGACGCGCCTGGCTATTGCTTTCGGCAAACGGCAACACCGGATCTGCGAGGTAAAGGGTGCGAGAGGCTATGCACGACCCAACGTGCTCATCGTAATTCACCGCGTCCATGCCGGTATACGTTCCGTACTTTTGGACGGCTGCGGGTGAGCTTTGCTCGGCGCCACATGTGTGGCAGTCAGGGCGCGTAGCTGTGGCATTTGCTCGGGCTTGCTGAGGCATGAGTGGGACCAGGCAAGCCACTGCTGTGACGATGGACGCACGACCCTTGTCATACGCGTATGCAAAGTCTTGGTATGTAAGGCGCATGACTTGAGAGCGTTTCGTTCTGCGTGCGAAAGATGAGATTTACGCTGCCTTGCTACTTGGTGCGGTGCTGCCATCATGCCTGTCCAGAATGCGAGAAACAGTAAATTAACAACCCACGTATAGGTTTTCGATACTTCATACAACTGATCCGGGAAAAGCGCGAGCTGAGATGACCTTTTGGTGAATGGCACATGTGAGGTGCTGTTGGGATGCATATGCGAGCTTGCCGTTCGTTCCGGACGCTAGTGACTAGAATGGCTTAGCTGTGGCGCCACTTTTCAACAGGCAATATTAGACGGGCCAGTCAAGTGGCTCAGTCGTTCGTCCCCTTGGCATGACAGCAGCGACGAAGCTGGTGCTCTGTCGATATCATGCCTACAAAATTCCTGCCACGAATCTACTTGTGAAGCCTGACACCAAGACGAGCGCACCGCCAAGAGATCCGAAAGCTACTGTGGTATTGATGCCGAAGACCTTGGGCGGCGCGGATGCGTCCAGCGCCAAGTCAGCATGTACGCCGTCGGCGACCAAGTGGAGAGTCTGCGGTCCGAAAAGCGATGTTTGTCACTCTGGTTGGGAGCCGGCTTGGCGGTAAAAGGACTTTGAGGGCAGTCGACTAACCAATATGGCGACTTCTTGTGGCGCAGGTGAGGCGCAATCTCGATACAAGCAATGGAATCCCAGGATTGTCAGTACCAAACAAACGGGTCGATCCGTATGACAGCTCGTCGTTTCGTACTGTTAGACGACGCGTGGCTTGATAGATAAAGCAGAAGAGCGGCTCGTAGAAGTCGTAGTGTGGAACTCGAAAGGGGCGCACATGGATGATCTTTCGCTCGGTTGTACAGTTGATACGTTGCGCTGTCGACTCCTTCACGAAAAGTAGCGAAGACTACCGTGATTGACAGTCCTTGCGGTTACGGTACGTCGTCACCGGATTCCTATGCTTCCGCTGGCCGAGGCACAAAGCCCCGTTCGGCTCTTCGCTTTTGCACCCACTCGCCGAAGGGTTTCCAGATAGCCTCTTTCTCGGCCGGCTTCAGACTTGCTGCTAGACCGCTCGTACTCGTAGTAACAAATACCCTGGACCCATTCCATACATTGCCATTGGAATCCTGCTCTTCCTGGCCATCCTCGCTTTTGCCCATGTTGTGCACCTCGTCCTGCCACCCATACCTGAAATCTTTCTTGCCCATGTTCTTGCCATAGCGATACCGCCAGATGGCTTCCCATATACCCTTCCCTACTATACACACAGCCTCTGGCTTGTATTTGAGGAACTTGGCATCCAGCTGTGCTGTACCGGCCGCAGTCTCCTCTTTCGAGAGCTCGGCAGCGTCTTTGGAGGGTCTCTCAACGATGTTGGTATTACCCATGCAATAAAGAGCAGGGAGACTCCGATCCTCTTCAGGCTTCAGTCGACGGTCGGTAAGTCCTGAGGAGTGGAGCAACTTCCAGAATAGGTTCGAGGGATGGGCATAAGCATGCCCTGCAGCGGCCGTCTGAACACCTGGATTCGTGCCAACGAAGACACAGATCAAGTTAGGCTCTAGTATGTCGACCAGCGGCGATAGATGCGCGTATTTGGATGGGTCAGCATATTTGCTGGGTTTCCTCTTCTTCTTCGGTCGTGGGGAGAGTTCCGGTGCGGTCTTTACGGCCGCCGTCACAGTAGTCCTAGTGCGCTTTCTAGGTTCTATCGGCGATCTGGGTGGCGGTCCAGTACGTTGCTCCGTCCGCGTTTCGGTGTACTGGAACTTCTTCAGTCGGTCTTGGAAGGATGCAGATGGTGTCGCCAGCTGATCATTGGGTCCTTTGACATCATCGTCACTCAGAACTGGTGGAACTGCTTCAGCGTTCTCGCTATACCGCTGATTCAAGCGTGTGCGAGCCATGCGTGTTGCGTTGTGTCTCAGAGTTGAGAAAGAACGCGGTCATAGCAAGTCGCGTCCCCTCGAGATCCAGACGCGTTGACGTCATCGGATCCACTTTCGCCTAGAGCCAATCGCTACCTGTGCACTTGAACAGCACCCACCGTGACGCAGCTTTCACGAGACCGTGCTCTATGTACGCATGCATTCATTTCGGAAGTATTTACTAGTGTACAATTGAGGCATACCCGCTCGTCCTTCTCTTGATACCTTTCGTGACCCGTGGCTGTATCTGGGTCCACCTCTTTGACAACCGTGAGTGTAGAGAAAGCCATACAGTATACATCTTCGTATGTGCGCTAGATGGAGATGATGGTACTGTAGTGTTTTGGCGGCACCGTCTCATTATGCACATTTCAACCAAGACCCCCGGCCCAAAACTGGTCGCAACAATGTTTTCTCTGCCTTCCCCCATTCGGCGTAGTTTGTCCAACACGATGAGCACGGTCGGGCTGGATGAGTTCCCATAGTTATGATACACGTCGAGGGAGGCTCGGATGTGGTCGTCGTTGAGTTGTAGAGCTTGCTTGGCCCCCTGTAGGATGGTCGCACCGCCAGGATGGATAGCCCAATCGAAGTTCGAAGCAGGACTACGAGTCACCGATGCAGCGGCGTGAGTAGTAGTGAGGTTGGCATGCAATCGATCGAACAAGGGCAAGATGGCGTCGATGGCTGTGCCTGGAACGTGTTTGCTGATAGTAGCTATCATGCCTGCTAACATATTAACATCAACTCAAAGCAACAGAAACGCAATACTGGACGTTACAGAAACATACCATGCTTCTCAATATCGTACGAGATGTAGCTTGAAGTACCCGGCACAACTACACTGTCCCAATCTTTCAGCTCAAACACTGGCTTTTGCTTGTCTTCCAGCGCAAGACCGTTGCATACTGCTAGCGCCGCTGCGCCGTCGGAGAATAGCGCTGGGGCTACGTGTAGCTTGTCGTCTTCACAGGACGCTTGGACCTCTGCCTGAATAGAGAGACTGCATAGCTCACACGCCATCACCAGGACGCGGGCGGGTCGTCCTCTTTGTGATGCGGCAGCGGCGATGCTAGCAGCCGCACGAAGCGCTGATAGACCGCCTGCACACCCCACGCCATGAAGCAGCACTCGTTGCACGTTTGGACCAAGTCCAAGCTCCTGGCATACAAAGAGATCATAGCCGGGGTTGCTCTGATCAGTGCAAGTCACTGCTACCGTATGCGTTATGTCGCTGGGCTCAAGGCAGGCTTCTCGCATAGCCCTTTTGCACGCAGAGGTAGCAAGCTTTACACCTTCCGTCCGGAATATGCGGGAGATGGAGTCGACATCAGATGGTGCAGCTTTGTCTTTCGTCCATCCTGCATAGTCGAGGGTAGTTGGGCGGGAGAGGATCTTGGTTTTCTTGTTGAACTGGATGAGCTTCTGGATACTGGTGAGGCTGTTAGCATTGGACCAATATTTTCCATGAAAGACACTAGATGACTGACGCTGGTGAAGTTATCTCGTTAGGGCACAAGCGCTGCAAGAAGTCTTCAAATTGCTCCTGTCTCACCGAATGGGGCGGGTACTCATGGCCCAGGCCAATGATGTATATAGCATTGGTTTTGCTACTGCGTGACATACCGTTCACTGAAGACATCTCCTCTTTGGATCAAAACCCACTGCGACACGGAGGGCGTAAGCTTATCACTCTCTACCCCCTTACACCCGTCCCGTCACCCCATAGCAGATGCGCTCATCGCACCTACACCCATTCGCGATGTGTAGTCCAGACTCCGCCACTCTTGACTCACCCGTAGCCCGGAGTGCTCAACACATCCATACGAAGACTTGGTCTACCATGGCCTGGCTGAACAACCTTGTGATTTACGGGCTGAAAAGGTCTTCACCGGCCAGTGAGCACTACTTTTCCCTTTAGCGATGTGAAAATAGCCTACCGCTAGCGAGTAAGACATGAGATGGGTGTGATTTCGCTAGATCTGCTGCAGCCTCAGCACACCCGTGAAGACTTGGTATGCCACCAACAAGTTCCACTCGCCAACGAAATGCGGCCTATTCGGAAGACTTCGAGCCTTGTGGCAGCACGAACCCGGCTTGTATACCGTCAATAGCACGCCGCTGACGGGGCGAAGATGGTGAAGCCTTAGCGTTCGCGTTCCTATATTCTGTGCTCTCGCGAAGAAATACCTCATTAGGCATCCAGAAGGGAGTTTTCGACACTCAAATGTTAAGATTGTCGAAGACCATGTTGCTCCTCCTTTGTTCGATCATCACGCTGTGATCCTGCCGCTGCGTTCGGACATTTTCTTTGTTAAAATATCCCCCCTTGGTAACGCAGCTATGACCAATCATGGAAATGGAAATAAGAAATTATACATAATTTCTCAGGCCTTGATAGGGGGCCTCAAATATCATTGAGGAACTCCGGTGAGTCGTCTGAGCTTCTCATACGTGAACAAGGCGGGAGAAAGACGTGCACTAGGCGCTGGCGCTTGCCACAGTCGCTAGCGAACCTTTCAGTCGACGATATGTGTATCTCGCCGACCTCCACGGCCCCCAGCAATGGTGTTCGGCCGCGTTGGCGCCTTGATCATCTACCAATAGGTTGTTGTGATAACGAAGACCGTCGAGAATGGACTACCGGTTGAGTCCGCATAATACTAGCCTGAAATCTCTCGATCCAAGCGAGCGCCACAAGACTGCCTGACCGGGGCATGCGAAGTGAGGGCCTATCGAACCAGCTAATGCCTCGCGATCTATTGTGAATTCTACCACCGGGAGGGGCGAGTACGCAAACGGGATAAGGAGGACGAGGAGACCCCAGATCTAACGATTGACTCCGGGTCAGTGCCAAGAGATAATGCGACGACAGAGGTGGTTCGACTACATATGAAGCTAGTGCGTGCCGCGTTCGCTCGCCTTGCTTCTAGCAGCTGAAAATTCGTCATTTCTAGGGTGGTAAGCGTAGTCAGCGTGTACGATCTGGTACCCATTGAACCGTACGAGCCTCTCCACTATCAACAACATCCCCAAGAAGTCGTGTCACTACCGTCACACGGGGTGGAGGGCGGAGTTCACTGTCCGGGTGTGCTCTAGTACTTTTCCGGCGCGGAGATGATCTCCTTGAACGTCCAGAGACGTGTAGTCGAGGTCATGGATCAGGATGGGGCCGCAGGATAATTTGAGTTGCAGAAGGATTCGTGCTGTAAGCGAAGAGGACGTTCCCGAGAGGGTGTGGGTGTGGAGGACACGATACCCGGTTCGATGTCGAGATAAAGGTGTGGATGAATCCCGGTAAGAACGTGGCACGGTCCCCATTTGTAGTGACAGATCTTCATCGCGGTTACTTCTGAGGTTGTGAGGGACGTTGGTGGAGAAAAGTCGTGACGTGCAGTGCGAGGAGATCTACTCCTGACCAATCGATGGCGGAGACGGTGAGAAATGGATTCAGAGGGGTCGCGTTTATCTTCGCGATCGATTGGCGATAAATCGTGTGCGGCTTACGGTGTGAGCAGAACGCGATTCAGGGCGTATGTAAGCGCCGTCTTACCTGGATGTGGCACAGCAAACGCATGTCAGATGCCATCAAACGTCGCCGACGACTAACCTGGACAGAAATGGGGTCCTAGATCGACTGTAGTTGTGTGCCATCATCGTGCTTCCCGTTATTGTTGAGAGAGCTGTGCCGCATGCGGGGGTTCTGCCAATCCGCGGTCCGAACCGTAGTGGGTGTACTAAAGTCGTCGGATGGTTCGCATCTGGTATATTGAGCTCTTTCCCGGGAAATGTGTTGGGTCCCAGGTCATCAACGGGCGGAAAGCACAAGGACTTCCGGTGTCCATGGGTAGGTACCTAAAGAGTGGGGGCGTAAGCACGTGACCATAAGCACCTTCATACCAATGCACACTTCAGCTCGGCGAAAGCGGCGAAGAGGGGCCAAAGGGATGGGCGTGTGATCCAATGGAGAGGACTGGGTTGTATGTCAGATGCTTACAATGTGCAACTAATCTCAGAGGGTCTCGCACAAAGCAGGAGCCCTTGCGAAGCTGTCGCAGAACCTACATGCGTCAGGCGAGCTCGGTGTTTAAGGCGGTCAGTTAGGCCTCAACTCGGGTCATTTCATATCGGCGACTGCGGCGTTGCTTTCGGGCTTATGCTGCCAGACGTTGCGTCTTTGAAGTGATTGCTGCTGTTTTCGCTTCCCACAGGATCCGTGCCATGCGCAATGCTTTCCTAATCCGGATTACTTCGCGTGGCGGCCAGACTAGTGTAGGATGTACCGCGAAAGCACTCGCGAAAAGCATCGTTGCCAGTTAGCACTCACGTGGTTACCTGTGTGCATTTGCGAAGTGGGTTCGAGTTTTGAGCGAGACACCGCTGCTTTGGAGTATATATCCTAGGAACTAGCATGCCATCAAAACATACTTTCCGATAGCGCTGTCGATCACAAAGAAAAACATGATGGTCATGGACAGATTCGACGACGTCTCATACGGATTTGAGATGATGCGACAGCAGAATTTTGCATGGAACAGCGAAGTCCTTGTGGAGCAACCTAAGAAGCAGTGAGTGACGAATGCGACTACGACCCGGTCAGGACTAATTTGCCAGAAATGACAGCCAAAAACCTCGCACACCTCGAGTCGAAGAGTTGGCTTCAGATATCTATACACGTCTACCACGTGAGCTCCGCAACCGGGTGTATACGTTCTGCGTCCAGGGATCCTATGACAACGAAGTCATCGTCCGGCGCACAGCAACCGGAAACGGCCGACGCTTCGCGCACCTCATCCGACAGGCGTGCGGCCAGCATTCCTACCAGTGGATCGAAGACCCCACCGCAGCCTACATGAGCGCAGGAGGTCTGGGTAGTGAGGTTGCTAGAGAATTGCTCGAATGCTACTACTGGACACGTACATTCAAGTTTGCCCATCACGATCTCTTTCTGCTCAACCCGTTTCTTGAAACGGATGGTTTTGGGCTGGGAATGGTTCCAGCGCATTACGCGCGACGCTTGCACATACAGATTCGACCGCTTGACTTTGCGTTTCTGTTGCCGGAGAAGCGGCTGTTTGAAGAGCGGCGGTATTGCAAAACCATTGAGGGCCTCACTGTCATCAAGACCGCTCGAACCGAGGTCGTAATCGAAGTCGATTTAGCGCAAGGGTCTCTGGGAGATGGTGATTACGAGCGCTTCTCCTACGAAGCTGCGCAGTTTATGCTGAAGATAGGAAGTGTGGTAGAGACTCTCAGAGGGACGGGACTGCGCATAAATCTAGCGACCATGTGACCTCGAATCCCAAAGGTCATCCGCATATTTTTGATTTTATGAAGCATATAGTTTACATTAGCGTAGGAGTCAATGGATGAATCAGGACGCTTGTGCCTATAGGTGGTGCAGTCTTTTGTATGCTCCTTCTGATATGATCGGTATAATTTTGACCTCTGCAAGAAGTTTTGGTGGCGTGGCCAGGCGTAATTAGGCTTGCCGTGTTTCGTCTCTTATTGCTGCCATGCGATCCGTGGCTAGGCAATGGCTTCCGGCCCGCACAAAGGCCGAAAATGATCCCCGAGCCACACCATCAGTGGATATCTTTGATTGGACGCTATTGTAAGCTTCAAGGGATGATAAAATGAGATGGAAAGCTGGTGTTGGTGAAAGGACCTCGATGGAAGGTGAGTCGACGTGGGCGGAAGGACACATACGCTAGCCAGCAACAGGGGCCAAAGGATCGCTACTCCTCTCCACCAGCGCAGCTTGGCTTAAGCCACGATGCAACGCCGTGACGATCAGCCAATCCCAGCATCTCAATTCTAGAGCCTAAACTGATCATTTCCATCTCGCAGAAGGGATTGCGCGACAAATGCACGTTTCACTCGCTGTACGTAATTGTCAACTGCTGTCGCAATTCCTCCACTATTATTTAACACTAGGAGCTCCGTATACATCCTAGCATCTATATACCATATATGCTGTCTTTGTCAAAGAACACAAGTACTGCTTCACTACCCCTCACGTTCACTACAGCATCTGTCCCAACCGCTTCAACAACCACGTTGCCCATCGGCTCACCCTGAGGAAATGACTGCCCAGCCCAAGATGTCAAGGAGCTATTCCCAGTGTTCACGAATGGTGCCGTCAATCTCTTTACACCTAAGCATCCGCCGTCGGAACCCACAGCGCCCGATAGATCAACATGTACCGAGAAGTCTTCGGTCGAGTTGGCGTAGAAAGGCTTCATATTGACGAGTGCTAGCTTGGATGGGTGATCGTCGACGTAGAACGCATATGCAGAGAACGACTCTGGATCGACGCCAGCAGGTGGCTCGAGAGCGCGAACCCGAGTGTCGGGCACAGCAAAGGCCTCAGCCATGAACAGCTGCGCGAGGAAAGAGGGCAGAGTCCGTGCCGGGCCTCTCAACTCGGTGTCGCGAGGGTATAGCATTGAGTAAGTGCTGAAACCTGGACTACCGTTTGCACCAGGCGTGTTGAGCTGTTCGTCGGACTGAAGAGCAAGTGTAGCACCCTGGTGTAGATGCGTGGAACTGGCATTCCTTGTCGCGTAGATTAGCTCGCTATCAATGACCCAGAGTGCTTGCGCAAATGTATCGGTAACGTTTGGTGCTCCAGAGCAAGAGACGGAATTGAACTCGCCGATATTCCAGTTGTTTCCGGCATCGAGAGCAGCGCGGGCAGACGGGTAAATCTCTTCATCACAGTAGCGTGTGAGTTCGGTATGATTGAGGATGTTTTCGATGGTGGCCAAGGCAGCGCGTTCTGGATCGCAGGTTGAGAAGGCATAGGAGTGTATCGAATATATGCCAACCTGATCTTCTGAGTCGATGCCCGCTGGTATGAGTGCAGCAGGTCGAACTTCAAGTCCTGAGTCGTCGGTCGTGGCGGAAGATGCCCACCAGCGCTCTTGGGGTAGATCTGAACTGTTCAAAGCATCCAGCGCGTTATCGATGCTAGCCGTGTATTGCTTCCATTGCTGCACATAGGCTGCAGTCGAGTCATTCCACCGACTCTCGTCGTAGTTGGTCGGCTCGTTACCGAGCTCAAGGTACGCGACCTTGTCGGGTTGATAGGTAAGCGATGCGACTGCAAGGCCTGTAGAAATTTCCAAACTCTCATTGCCGAAGTTGAGAGTTGAGATGAACCTGGTGCCATTGGGGAAATTACTCCAACTCTTGTAGTAGTCGGGTCCAACAGTGGTCCGCCATACGCCGCCTTCCGGACTAGTGGTACGCACCACGTCGCCACCGTCAGCATCGAATATCATGCTGTCCATGGTGATGCCGCCAGGTCGTATGACAGGACTTCCACCATGCTCATGGATTCTGTCCAAGACACTGAAAGTAAGGTTGTTGGGAGTACTAGCATTACCGAAGAATTCAACCCAGAAGGCAGGTTCGAACGAGAATGAGGCAAAGGAGTTGCTATGTGGTATCGAAGCACCTTCTGCTGTCTTTGGTACGCTTAGACATGCGGCTTCGAAATAGTCTGTCGTTGGGTATGCGTAGACAGCAGAGGCTGCAAGGGAAATGGCGGCGACTCTGAGTGAGGCCATTATGGGAGTATTGAGATCGTTGGTGGTTTATGGAAGGAGCTGTCCATATTCCCATGGCTATCCGAGCTTCATATGCCCTCGGAAGCTATGACAGAAAGCGTATCGACATCATCGTGCCTCTCTTTCTAGGCTAAAGCGGACGCGATTATTCCGACGGCCGCGAGATGTTCCATTGAGTTGTCGGGAAGGTTGCTGAAATGGTCTTAGAAGATGTGGGGAGGCTGCGGGGAATTGGCGGATCGTCGGGCTCGCTCTATAGCGGGGGCAAAAGTCAGGTTTAGCAACAAAGGTCTAAAACCATAGCACTAATCACCCACTCATGGACTTCCGATACATCCTGATGCAGACCGAGTTCGCTGGTGCACAGGGATCATCTGTCCTGTTTTTGTAATTTGCCATTATTCAACCATGTTATCAGCTCGACATTCTGAGTAAAATAACCAGGCAGTGGAGCATGGAAGACAGAGTCGAGAAGCGCGGTTCTTGCTGTATCCATGAAACAGGAACGGAAAGCCGTGGATTGGTAACAGATATCGGTCGGCTCGGAGTAGTACTATTTCGTACCTACGGCACCGTGCGGCACACCCGTCCTTCTCCGCATCATGACCTCACCCATAGCATTCCTCACCTCCTTCTCCTGATGCACCACGTTTTGCACCATGTACTTCTTAAGCGCTTCCCTCAGCTCACCCTTTGCCCTCTCGTTATCCCTATATGGCACGCTTTCCAGCTCCAGCAGTCTGTTTGCATCCTTATTACTCTCCGCAACAAGCGCACTGAGACGATCAAGCTGCTTGTGGCGAGTGTCTTCGGTATCGTCGTTGGCTTTTGCGGCATGTTGAGGGTCGCTTCGGTAAAGTGGCATGAGCAGACCGAGAAACTGCGTAAGGGAGATCGCGGCTTTCTTCAATATGGTGATGATTTGGAAGGGTAGGTATGGGGGACGGAGGTTGGTTCTTGCGACGAACGGGTTCAGGTATTTCGAGAGAAAGGTGGGGTAATCCGGACGAAGAGCGGTACGAATTTCGAAAGTCGCAACAGCGAGAAGTCCTAGGTAGCGCCAGTAGGACCCGTCTGTTAGGAAGCCGAGGGCGTTTGCGCCAACCAGAATGATGAAGAGTACGCCGTAGGTGGTAGCGGTAGTGAGCAGCGCACTGTCTGTGTAGTCCTTGATAGTCAAACAGCTCTGGCATTGCGCAAAGATGCTTGGTCCGAAGCGGTCATATGCGAATCGCTTCACAGGATCCATTATGATGTCTTTGGCTCGCTTCAGATGAACATAGAAGTCATTTGCCCTCTCTCTATCCACGTTCGGCCCAATCTTATCTGGGTGGTATCGAATCGTCAGCCTCCTGAATCGCGTATTCAGTGCGCTCTCGTCGACGTCTAGTGGTACACCGAGGTCGTTGTATGCATTGCTAGAGCGCTGCAAGTTGAAGTCGACTTCGTAAATGGTGAAGGCGAAGTAGGCGGCGTAGATGGCTATTAGGATGTTGCGGCGATGCTTGATAAAGCGCGGAGTGCCGGGCTGGGGTTTCGGGTCGCCAGCGCGAATGAAGATGCTGTAGAGAATGGATTGGGCCCATCCCGCTGCCTGTGTCGCGTTAGATATTGCCGTGCCGCAGGTGTGAGGACTAGCTTACGACGGGAATGAGAAACTGCCACACTAGGAAAGGACCCAGAGTGTCAAATGACACGTTCGATATCGCCATAGTGCTCGGTCACTGGTGTGGGAACATGAGGACGCAAGGTCGCAGTCTCGAAGAGTTGAATGGAAGCCAAGTGTCATCGAGGCGCGAGTTCGGAACGTTCCGAGCACTACCGAGGCACGTGCGTTCGCCGCAGCACCTTGAAGTCCCGACAGAACTACTTGGTCTCATGAGGTGTGCCACACATACACAACAATTTTTTTGGTAGGATACATCTAACTTTGCAGAAATGCTGACTCATTGGGTGACTTGTATTGACTGATACAAAAAGCCTGACAACATTCAAGCACTATGGGTAAGATTGCTCTCGTATTATGACGAGACACCTTCAACACCAGCGAAGAAAAGATTGCGCCTTCGACTTGAGACAGGGGTCTGTATTTGGTTGGTACTGTTAGTGAAGTCACACTACGGTATCCGTAATGGTTGTCATACTTAGGTAGGTAGGTAACTGTTCAAGGTTGAGTCCATTGATTTCACTCACCCACAACACACAAATACACACATCGTGAAAATCTCTTCACCCAGCGACAGACACCATAAAAGACCCGTGGATACTTAGCAGAATGACCACTGCCGACGATATCGACAAGGCCTTCACTAAGGCGTTGAGCGAAGCAGCCAATTTCTGCAACAAGGACCGCCTGGACGAATGTATCGAAATGGCCCGCGCCCTTCTCGCTGATAAGTCTATATCACGACACCAACGTATGAAAGCGCTCCTGTTTTTGGCTTCAACACTGGGCGACTGGGAAGACGCGAACAACTGTCACGTGGAGGCGGAGACCCTGTGGCGTGTACATAGGCGTCGGCATCCAGAGGGCGAGAACGCTGCGCTCGACATGTACATGGACGAGCTGCGCGAATTCTTAGACGAAGTGGGTGTCGAGTTGGAGCGGACTAAGTCTGGAGACTACGACCCGGAAAATGACGTGGATGACAACATCGCGGCGCATGAGGTAAGCTCTAGCTATTCGGAGTGCATGTGAGACATATGCTGACTTCGTACCTCTACTTCTGCAGGAGCATGTGAAGGATGCGACTGACGCCATGGAGACTCTTGGAATGACCGACAATGAGATGGAAGATTAACCGCTTGTCGGTATCCCCGCTACCGAGGTTGCTGCGTTTACCGATGACGTTCCCGCTATCAAGCTTGCTGCGCCTGCCGAAGGTGGAGGTGAGACTGCAGATGGTGCTGACCCTCAGGCTCCTCAGGGCCAAAGAAAAAAGGTATGCCCCGACCTTGGTTGAATCCCTGCTCTCCTGCTTACTATATCGCAGTCTCGTAATTTGGCGCTGCGCATCGATGCTGGTCTTGCAAATGCTCAATCGTCGTCGACCTCACCTGCGCTTAGTCCATCAACGCCAGCATGGTAGCCCACTGGTACCTGTAAGCTTTTCCCCCTTAAGTCCATCTAGGTAGGAGACATTTGACTGACTGTTCAACAGAGTGTGCATGTTCAAGGGTGAAGGAGACATGGTGTAGTGAGAAAAGTCATAGATTTCTATGGTTGACGACATCTGTCGATCAATGGTATAAAGCGATGCTATGCAATTAGAAACAAAACGAAACTCGCGCATTCCTTAGACATGCGACGTAGCAAATTCCTCCATGCATATCAAGCCTAGATGGGTGACGTTTGTGCGTCGGGTATAGTTCCTCCAGGCATTATGCATAACAAGTAACGACTCAACGATACCGTAGCGCACACAGCGCGCTCATTCGCAATCATGTACGACCAGCGCTCGTATCTTCGTCTTGCAACATTTCAGATCTTACATCTGACCTCCGGCCTGAGGCATCAACTCCTCGTCTTGCTGACGCTTCTCCTTGAGCGATCCAGCAGCCGAGCGGTTCTCGACGTCGCTGTCGGAGAGGTCGTACTGGCGAACGGCTTCGGCGATCTGAGCCTCGTCCATCTTGGGGAGCTGCTTGGCGGCTTGCACGTAGCTCATCTTCTCGGTGTAACCCTTGGCGAAGATGAGGTCAATTTCCTCGAGGGAACGACCAGCAGTCTCAGGGTAGAAGAAGTAGATGACGGGAATGAAGGAGGCGTTCAGAGCAGCGAAGAGGAGGTAGGTTCCCCAACCGATGTTGGTGATCAAAACGGGGGTAATCATGACAATGAAGAAGTTCCACAACCTAATAGAACGTTAGCAATTGTTTGAATGCGCTTTGAATGGACTCAGACTCACCAATTGTTGATTGTAGAAAAGGCGTTAGCCTTCTGGCGGGTCTTGAGAGGGTTGATCTCAGCTGGGTACAACCAAGGAAGTGGGAGCCACGTGACACCGAAGAAGGCGATGTACAAGAACAGACCAACGGCAGCACCCTTGGCAGGTCCCTCGTTGTCCTCGTTTTCCACGCCACCGGGAAGCAGGCAGGCAAAGGTGATGATCATGGCAGTCATCTGACCGACGGTACCGATGAGGTACAACTTTCTGCGGCCGACACGCTCAACGAAGTAGAAAGAGGTAGCGGCGAACATGGCGTAAACAACCATGTTGACACCTCCGAGAAGAAGGGCGAGGTTGTGGTCGGTGTTCAAGGCGCTCTGGCACAGAATGGGGAAGTAGTAGATGACAGCGTTGCAACCAGACAATTGTTGCATGAATTGCGAGGAAGCACCGAGGATAGCACGACGGAAGTGCTGGGACTTGCCGCCGGTAAGAAGAGCCTTAGTGGGGACCTTGCCGCCACCACCAGATGCGCTGACTGCATCGCGAATGACTTGCATCTGGACAATGACCTCTTGGTCGTCGCGGGAAACACCGTTGAGACCAGCCAGTACAGTAGCGGCTTCGTCTTCGTGATGGTGGTTGAGAAGCCATCGAGGAGATTCGGGTAGCGAAATCATCATAACGATGACGATCATGGCGAAAACACACTGGAAAGCAATGGGGAATCTCCAGGTGAAGTCATCGGGACCGTAGAGACAGCCGTAGTCGATCCAGTAGGCGATGAGCGTACCAATGGCAACCATGGAACCCTCGATGCAAATAACCTTACCGCGGTTCTTGGCCTTGCAGCACCTAGAAATTGTTAGTAATCGTTTGGAGGAGCAAATGTTGGAATGACGTACTCAGCTTGGTAGGTGGGAATGGTGGAAGTGTTGATACCGTTTCCAACACCAGTAATGCATCGTCCGACGATGAACTGGGCGGTAGCGCCACTGTTGGGAGGGACGCAGGCAATCTGAATGATGACACCGACGATCATAACTCCGGCACCCAGGAAGATACTCTTGCGGCGTCCAAGCTTGTCACCAAAGATGAAGACGAAGATGGCACCAAGCAGACAACCGACGGCATAGATGGAGACGACGAAACCCTCGTAGGTAGAGTCATCCTTGACTTCAGGGAACGCATCTTGGAAGGCGGGAGCAGAGATGATTCCACTCATGACACCCTGGTCATAACCGAAGAGTAGGAAGTCGGTAACAGCAACGATGGTGATGAGAACCTGGAGGGCCCTGCCGGACTTGCCCCAGTAGGTGGGAACACCATTTTCGGACTCCTTGATACGTGGCGGCATGGTTGCTTTGTATCGATGGAAACTGGAGAGGAGTGAGGAGATGCTGGGGAGGAAAGATCCGTGGGGAGAGAGTAGAGCTTTAAATGATCATCGTCCGTTGCGTACAAGGGTGTTCGGCAGAAACGTGGTTACTGGTCGTCTACCCTCGGCCCACTAAAAGATACGCTACCAAGATTCCGACTGACGCGTGGAGAAAACTAGATAACGATTTTTTTCCAACATCTTGGCCTTGGCTGGTGTAGCAGTATGCGAGCCTGAGGTGCGGGCGGTAGAGGCGCAAATAAACTGTGGATACAAAGGCGAACCTAACAGGGTCTGTTGGTGGAGCAAGCCATCTTGGGCCAATCTTGGAGAAGAGCGGAGGACGCTTGCAGTCCAACAAGCGCGCTCGGCACAGCATGTCTCTGCTCCTAGCCCGAGGTTACCTCCACATTACGTCATGTGCGCAGGGCTTGGGGTCAGCCTGGGGAAGACGCAGGTGAAACGATTGGTGAACGATGGGTTCGCCAGTCAGCACAGAAGGCTGGACGAAGTTTCTTCGCCGCCTACGCCACCCGCAACCGCCTGTCAAAATCTACGGTACGCATGTCAAGATGATGCAGGAACTTCGTCGTCGACTAGGACACCGGTGTAGGTCGTAGGCACCATCTCGGGCTACATGCCGCCGTGTACGGATAGCGTGCTAATTCCTCCCATAAGGCACGGTTTCAGTCTCAACAAGAGGGCGCTTGACGTCATGCACCGGCGACTCGCGTCCGTCCCCATGCAGGGTCTGACCAACCGTGCGCATGCGGCTCTGCAGCCTTTGCAGCTTGGCCGATGATCTTAACTAATAGAGACTGCAGTTGGTGGAGCTTGAACACGCCATGCGCTGCAACGGTGACGATGGTTGCTGTGATGGTCGATGGTCGGCTGTACTTCCTGGGATGGAGTGCAGCAACGTCGGGCGGCACTGCCGGCCGGGAGACGATTCGACGCACGTGATAGCGGCATCTCTCGAGACATTCAGATTAAGTTGCTATGCAGCCGAGGATTTGCCCAGGCTTTCGGGAGCGCACTTGGTTTGCTGACACTCCTCCTACATATTCTCGCCGTGCGGTCGATCAGCTTGGTCGCGCCGTGGATGCTGCTCGGTAGGCGCGGTCGCGCTTTCTGCCATGGCGGGACAAATTGCCAATGCATGCTTGGTAGTCGGGAGAGGCTCGTGTGGAGTTCGCAAACTAGCGTGGGGATGAGGCTGACACCTGGGCATGTGCATTGTCTTGCAGATCTCGGGCCTTCCTGTTTCGGGACATCCGGGCGCATTTCACTGACCCAGCTCCTTTCTCGTCACGCAGGCAGGAGTAAACAGCGGCAGCAACACCACCCAAAGCAGTCCTCGCAGCCTACGAAAGTGCTCCATATTGATAAGTCTACCCCAGGACCCAGCTAAAGTGCGCCGATCTCTCCAGTACCCCATCAATCCGCCCCAAATTATGCTCCCGCAAGTATTCCACATGCCGGAAAAGACGGCTCTCATATCGTGTGCTAAAACACACCAAACGCCCCAACGACGTGGTAACTCCACATATAACAGCCAACCCCAATTTTATGTCGCTTTCGGGGCCTACTACACCGCACTCTCGCTCAAGTCCCTGCCAAGCGGCACACACTCCAGTCTGTCACCGGAACCGCCGTCTAATGTCGGGGTCTCCGCTTTATGCAAATGCCGTATTGATAATCACACTGATAATCACACTCCACTTTTCCATCACTCCCTCCAACGCAGGGTCGCTCCAAAATCCGCCAATTACTGTTGAATATGCATCATCATCGTGACGGACCTCCACTGAGTTGCTGTTTTGATCCCACTTGGTTGCCATCGTCGACCCCATTGCCAGGACTCTGGGACTGGGGAAAACGGCGGAGATCAAATTCAAGAACGTTTTGCTACGATCCCTAGCTCTTGCGTCTCGGTTCGATGCGAAGGTCATGGTTGACAGATCCACTGTATTTCAGCCGCATAAAGGCGTCCTACTGCCCCGACTGATTCGACCTCCGACTTGCCATCGGAGCGACTTAGTCAACCCGATCCCAAGACCTAACCTCCGTACCAAGGATGCTGCCAATGTCCGATAAATCCATCCGACGTCCCAAGATAGTGTGGGGATCCCACCATCTCCAGGATCTACTCCTCCTCAACAGTCATGTGTCCCACCATCGCTAAAGTCACCAGGTCCCTCGCGCATTGCCCAGGTAGTTGCCAATGCTAGTCGCAGAACAGCGGGCCCACGGACGGACTAGAGTTGGGTCTGGGGGCCTTTCATCTCTGAAGTCGGTCGTCAGTCGTTTCCCCGTCTATTGAACCGAGGCGGCTCCTCGGTGTAGCTGAGGTGTCTCTTTTCACCCCTGGAAGAACACCCCCTCTGGGTCTACGAATTTCCAAAGTGGCTCGTATTTCCTATTTGTTTCATTCTATCTGCGAAGTCCTTTCTTCCTTGACTTCACGCCAGGCCGCTTCCTTTGTTTTCGCGATTGTACGGCAGGAGCATGTTCGAGCTCTTTGCTTTTCCAGTGCGCCAACGGGTATTTCTAGAGTGGTTAATTTCCGTCCTGCTGTTCGAGCTTTCGTGCCGTGCCAGCTGGAACTTCCGAGCAGACGAGCTGTAACACTCTCATCACGGGCAGGCGGTATCTCTGAGGATGTTGAATGTAGCGGCATGTCATTCAGTACCATTCGCGTGGACCACATGTAAGGCGCGTCCAGACGTGATACCTAGGTAGCACTGTCACACCATGTGACACCGTTGTGACGACCGACCGCAATTACCAGCGACGCACCGCCAAGTAGTTCAAGCTAGAATGACCACCAGCAAGATGAACATTACATGTTGGTACAGTATTTGTTAATGAGAACAGTTTGTCACTTTCAGAAGTGGAGTTGGCAAGCTCGCCGCGACCGTGGACGATGAGCATGCGCGCACGGATCACGTCATGTGTTAGCGTGTCTTTCGACGCGTCGCCGGCACGTAAGCACTCCACTCCCACGACCTCAACACCGCAACTGGCATATTTCGTCTCACGCGTGGATGATCCACAGCAATAACCCTCTGAAGACTTCGGTCGCACATCGTTCTGATTCACCGGGAGATCCTCGTCCGTAATTGCGCAGCTCCATTGGGCGACTAGGCACAATCGCACTGCGTACCCTGGGTTTGGCCGCTACCCAACGATACCATCTCGGCTTAGTAAACATCATCCGCTGTCATCACCATGGCGCGCAGAACGTCCCCAGAAGAGTACCAGGCGATTGGGCGCAGCTACTATAAGCTGAAACAATACGAGAAAGCGTTGGAAACCTTTTCGAAAGGTATCGAGGCTTGTCCAACCGCGGATCTGTACGATCATCGGGCTGCGACGTACGACAAGCTTGGAAACCTCAACGCCGCGGTCAAAGATGGCAGAGAAATGATACGATTGAACAAGAAAGATGTCAAGGGCTACTTACGCACGGCGAGTATTTTGGAGAAGTTGGAGAAGCCTGAGACGGCGCTTGGGATTTACAAGTATGGAATGAAGAATGTTCCACCTAGCGACAAGAACTTCAAGGTATGTGATGTATTCTTTGTCCTGTTATGAGGACACATCTTCCACTTTGTCTTCTGCATGGCTTGCTGACTGTCGACAGCTCTTGCAACAACTTCACGACAAGTTCACTCGAAAACTATCACCTGCATCAGCCATCGATCCGTTCACAGTTTTGCCTGCCGAGCTAGCGGAAATGGTACTAGAGTATTGCTCGTTCCGCCACATGGTCAACTGCATGCGCGTCAGCAAGGGATGGAGGGACTATCTCTCCAAGTTACCTAAACTTTGGATGCATCTCGACCTCTCCGGTGCCCGCAGACCGGTCTCTCGTTCGTTCGTCAATACAGCTTTCAAGCGCTCGGAATACCGAATGACGCGCGTCACAATCCATCGCTTCGAACACATGGACGTACTCAAGAACCTTGCGAAAGCAGCCAAGGACCTTACAGAATTAGAGCTCATCTCTCTACCACATACCATGTCAGCTACGCTGATTGACGTTGTCAAAAGCGCTCCAAAGCTGAAGAAGTTTACGATACATCCAGAGATCACGCAAGATACTGCAGCGCAGATAATGCATGCGAGACCTGTAATGGAACACGTGGTCTTCGGCGCATTGAGGTCTCGCGGGGCCGCCACTGAATGGACAACTTCATTTGGGAATCTCCGCACCCTCGGCATGTATTGGTCGTCCCCCGTCTCGACGGTCAATCTCGGGCTACATGACCTCCTGGCTCGAACGCCATGTCTTGAATCCCTAGCACTCTCCAACGTGGAACATCTTGACTCTCGACAAGGATGGCCCAGAGACGAAGCTCAATTACCACCACTGAAAAGCCTGACGCTGAAGCGGATGGACCTCCTGCAGTTTCCTCTTCTCCCGCCGACGCTACAGCGACTGGTCATCGAAAACGACGGTGGTGGATTAAACCTACAGCAAAGCCTGCCCTTGCACCAGTGCTGTGTCCCAGAGCTCACACACCTAGCCATATCTGGCTTCAAAGGCCTGGAACCAGAAACACTAGGAAACCTACTAGACATCTGTTTCCACGAAAGTGAAACGGCAACATGCTCAACACGAAAACCTTTGCAATCGTTAACCCTGCACGGCCTAATTGATGATATTTCAGATGACATGTTCGGGCGCGGGCCTTCTGCGCAAATGGAGTCCATATTCGGCTTTTCCCCACGCGTCCTCACGCCAGCGTTGGAGCACTTGGATATTGCCACAACGCTCTGCAATGACGATGAGATAGAGAGACTCCTCATGTACCCGACGGGACTCAGGACAATCGACCTCTCGCATACCCACATCACTGGGGCGTCCATCAAGATGCTGGCAGACAAACTTCCGAAGCTGACGAGTATCAAGGCGAATCAGTGTGCTAACATCAATGGGCGCGATGCGATCAACTACGCGGAGCGAAAGGGGATATCGGTGAGTTGTCAGATGGCTGAGCAGAAGGGTGGACGAAGGCTTCGCTACGGCTAGTTTGCCATGCGCCTGGAGTTGTTGACAGGCATTCTGTTTTGGAAGACCAAGGCGGGGTTAGATCAGAAGTCACTAAAGAGACACCAGACAATGATAGCAAAGGGAACATTTCGTAGCATCTATGTAGCGGTATAATACGGGGTGCAATCATGTAATCGTGAGTGCCATCAAAAGGGGACCATTAGCTAAACTCCAGCGCCAAAGTCCTTGCGCGCCCACGCAATGCATATCAAATCCAACCAAACTCCTCCCAATTACCCGTCAAAATACCAACGCCGCGCCAATATGCTTGTGCAGTAGCAGAGCAAAGAGTGAAGTCGCAAAAAAGGAAAACTCATCCGCTAAATTAGTTGACATCCATGCCATCATCCTCCACTTCGTCCTCTCCGTCGTCCTCGCCTGCCGTGAGAACGCCTGCGCTACCCAAACTGCGTTTACGATTGCTGCCACCGAAAGAGCGGCCGGTGATTTGGCTGAGGAGATCCAGATCCTCTCCACCAACGATACGCGCTTCTGGAGTAGCCTCACAGCTGAGCTCGATCAAGCTCGCCGGGCTGAGGCTACGGTAGCCGGCTGTGCGGACGACTCTACCAAAGTTCTGCATGCAGAATGTAGCAGCTCGCTGCTTGAGCCAGTCCTCTCCAGCAGTAGCAGCGCGCTCCCAGATTATGGCTGCGTGCTCAATGTCGAGCTCCCGACCCAAGCGGTTGACGCAAAGTAGGCGGAGACGGGGCATGTCGTAGATGTTGGACATGACAAGCATGCCTGCTACGTCGTTCAAGCTGGGTCCGTTCTGCGGGTTTGGCGCGATGCTATCCGTATACAGATAAAACAGGAATGCCCGAACTGCTGAGTAGGGTTCGGGAATGTGCATCTTCTTCGAATGGAACTCTGCCATCTGAGCACTCCATAAACGGGCGAAATGGGGCCAACGCGCATGGAGAATGAGCTTGTGAACGTGGATCGGCCGCGATACTGGACTCACGGTTGTTGACGAACCGTTGGGATCTGGCACGGCAACATCCACGTAGTCATCATCATCGGGATCGGCCGTGATGATGAAGTCTGCGCCGCTACCGCTCTCGGGTGGTTGATCGAAAGTCAGAGAAAGATCCGCACCAATACCGGTCAGGTGCGAAGAAACGTTCGCATCGGAAGAAGGCATCATCTTTGAGCGCGTGTCGGAGGCCAGCTCGTTGCCCAGGATGCCATACTTCCGAAGATCGATGGCGAGGACATCACTTAGATACTCGCCGTTGTGGTTCCCGTCATTCGCCGACTCGATCGGGCTGCCTAGAAGCCAGGCATGTGTTCCTTCGGGGTTTGTTGTGCAGTAGTGCCACCGGTAGTTGGGGCTGTAAAGGTCCTTCCCGTCGGCGAGCTTCTGCCATCGCAGTGTATCTAGCTCCAGACTGGACAAACTAGTCTCGCAGCTCAACTCTGCCGGGGTGACGAAATCGAGCATGCAACCGGATGAAAAGATGTGGAAATGCGTGCCCGCCGCTTGAGATGGTAGGTTCGGACTGGAGTGGAACTTGAGAGAAGAGATGGAGCCAGGCGCAACGTATGGTGAGCGACTTGAACCCATGCCATGATATGACTGGACGCTCGAGTTTGCAGTATAACCACTGCTTCCGGTCGCAAGTTGACCAGACGCTGGTACAGGGTAGCGATGTCGAGACGAGATGAGTTGCCGGTCGCCTGTTCCATATTTCATGGCATGATCGAACTCCGGGCTGCCGCGGAGATCGAGCCACCAGATCTCATTGCTCTTCTCCATCTCGTCGTTAATGCCACCAAAGATCCAGATGCGACCGTTCCAGATCCAGCTGGCATGATCGTACCGAGGAACGAACCTCCATGTCCGGGACCAGGTCCACGTCTTGAGGTCGAGATAGCAGATGTCGTCTAGTACACTGTCGTGCCCAGTCTGACCACCGCTGATGTATAGCTTATCGTCGTATATGACGGCCGAATGCCGAGCGCGACCGCGAGGTATTGGGCCGTGGAGTTCGGGTTGCGTCCAGTGGGCGGTCTTCAGGTCGAATACGATGACGTCGGCGAGGTGTTGACGGTGCTCATTCTCCCCACCGAAGACGAGCAGTTTGCTGCCCTGCCAGAGACATGCGGTATGTCCTAAAGCGTTATGTTAGCTGCGACGGAAGTAGCATTGGTGATAGAGCGGTGAGCACGTACCCATTCGTACGCCCGGGATGTCTCCGTAGTTGTCGACCAGATTCCATTGTCGAGTGACGAGGTTGAGGCGAAGGACGTGGTTGTACACCTCGTCGGTATACTGGTCGAAGCCTCCAAAGGCGTATATCTGATCATCGCCAACATAAGTGACAGAGGCATTGACCAGGCAGGCGGGCTTGGCGCCGATTGTCGAAATCATTTTCGGTTTGTAGCCTTCGACGGCTGATCTGCGGCTCCGGACGGGGCTCGCAGACATGAGGAAAGTGTTATTGGCAGAGCTGGCGGATCCTGGCGTGTTGGAGTGGGAGTGGCTGGGCGAGGGTGTAGAGGTGACGGCGGGGTTGAGGATGTTGGACGGGAAAGCGGATTGAGCGGATGTTTGTGCCATGGATAGTGAGCGGTGAATAGCGTGGTCTGGTTCGTGGTAGCAGCCCCGGTGGGCAGAGGTGGCCTTTGTCTAGGCTGGGAGAATGTTTGACGGAGGAAGTTGAGTTGGCTGGCCGTGCATATTGCCGCCCCTCACCGCCCGAGCCTGGAAAGCGGAAGCGCCGACCCACGACGACTCAGCCCTGTGCCCGACACGGACAGCGCGAGCCACTCCGGGATTTGGCCACTGGACAGCTGCAGCAGATTAATGCACCACGGCAGATGCTGGAATATGTGATTAGTGAGTGGCTGTGCAGTGATGATAGACTGAGATACTGCTGAAGTGCGTCGCAGTCTGGCACGAGAGCAGACGCTATAAGGCCATCGCCATCATGGATGCAGCGGTAAAAGCAAGGCCATGCAGGCGGCCGCATCGACACGACGACCATGCATGCGGCTTCACAAGCCGGATAGACTACGATGCCGGCGAGGGTCGAGCACCGTCGTGTGATGTCATGCGTCCTGGTCGTCCGGCCAGCCTCGCGCAGGGTCCCGTCCTCGTTACCTGGTCAACGCAAGCGTAAACAAAGGATACTTAAACGCCCCCATACCTGCCACTCTGCATGTCCACTACCACGCACTCTACCGTCCGCACTGCCCTGCATCTTCTTCTCCAGAGCGCGAATCACTCAATTACTTTCGAATCAATACTTCACAGCATCGATTACAGCATTGTCTAATACTAATCCTTACACCATATAGCAGAAACCAAACCCACATACTGTATGCCACCACGTCCTATGTACTAAGAATCCAGCTAACCCTAGTCCAGTAAGAGACTAGCTAGCAGTCATGGCAAGCACCGCAGTCTGCGTGACTCCGGTCAAGAAGCGCTCTGCCGTCTTCAACACCCGCACCGCCGGCGGTCGGATGCCACTGACGCCCTCTCCCCGCACCCCGCGCACCCAGACTCCCGATGTGCAGGCACACGAGTCGATCCATGGCAACGACTTCAAGTCGCGCATCCAGCGCTCCGTCACCAAGACGACGCGCGACTCCCCCAAGTCCAACATTGCTCGCTCCCACACACACACTCCTCGCCGGTTAGAACTCGGTGTCTCCGAATGGGCCCTCACTGGATCCGGTACCACTGCTGCCACTAAGGCCAAGAAGGAGAAGAAGGAGGCGGCTGCTATCCGTGCTCGCCCTACCAAGACGCGCATTGCCTACAACGCCGCCGACCGCTTCATCCCCAACCGGACGGCCAGCGAGGCTATCCGCAGCGTCGGTGCCAGCAAGCTCGACGCTGAACAGCGCCCCAAGTCAAGCTCCAAGAAGGAGGGCTCGACCGTGCTTGCCAACGCCGCAAGTGCTTTCGATCTCGGTGGCCGTGGTTCAGAGGAGGATGTCACACTTTCCCTCGAGGGTTTGAGCCTTGAGGACGATGAGGAAGAGAGCCGATCGCGCTCCAAGCCAGCTCCTAGCCAGGCTGCATACCAGTCCACACTTGCCTCAGCATGTGGCATCAACACAAACACTCGCATTCTTGCTTTCAAGCCTGCGCCGCCTGAGTCGTCCAAGCCCATCGACCTTCGCTCCCAGTACAACCGTCCTCTCAAGCCCAGCAGCAGCGTCAACGCACAGAGCCGCCGTCGCATCCCGTCTGCTCCCGAGCGCGTCCTTGATGCTCCCGGTCTTGTCGATGACTACTACCTCAACCTTCTCGACTGGTCCTCCGGCAACCAGGTCGCCATTGGTCTTGAGCGCTCAGTCTACGTCTGGTCAGCTGACTCTGGGTCGGTCGCCTCTCTCCTCGAGTGCCCCGCCGATACCTACATTTCTTCCGTCAAGTGGTCCGGCGACGGTGCCTACGTTGGTGTCGGCCTCGGCACGGGTGAGGTTCAGATCTGGGACGTTGAGGAGCAGACCAAGCTCCGTAGCATGTTCGGTCACGAGACCCGCGTTGGTGTTATGGGATGGAACAAGCACATCCTCTCCACCGGTGCCCGTTCCGGCCTTGTCTACAACCACGACGTCCGCGTCGCTCAGCACAAGATCGCTGAGCTCGTCTCGCACACTGGAGAGGTCTGCGGTCTTGAGTGGCGTGCCGACGGTGCCCAGCTTGCTACTGGTGCCAACGACAACATGGTCAACATCTGGGATGCGCGCGCGCTCGCTGCCCCCAAGTTCACCAAGACCAACCACCGCGCTGCCGTCAAGGCCGTCTCATGGTGCCCATGGCAATCCAACCTGCTTGCCACCGGCGGTGGTTCCAACGACCGTCAGATCTACTTCTGGAACACCACCACCGGTGCCCGCATCAACCACATCCCCACTGACTCCCAAGTCACCAGCCTTCGCTGGAGCACCCACTACAAGGAGATTGTCAGCACTGGTGGCTTCCCCGACAACAGCCTGAGCATCTGGAGCTACCCCTCAGGTGTCAAGAACATGGAGGTCCCCGCTCACGAGTCTCGTGTCCTTCACAGCTGCCTCAGCCCTGATGGTCAGATGCTCGCCACCGCTGCTGCCGACGAGTCTCTCAAGTTCTGGAAGATCTTCGAGAAGAAGCCCGGTCAGCCTTCCGTTGCCGCCGCCGGCTCTGCTTCCATGAAGCCCAGTGCGACTAAGCAGATGACTATCCGCTAAGTCTCTGCATTCGACAACGAAGGAGCTCGTATCCGATAGATATGGGTTGGAGCATTAGGCTCAACAATCATCACAAGTGTCTAGCACGGACATCAACTACCGGCTTGCGCAATGGAGCTGGTATCATTCATCCGACTCTACGCGCAACGGTAAGTTGGTAAGTAATCACATCTCGTTTTTGGGTATGTGACGCGATCCTCTCCCTCATCCACAGGGAAATGAATCTCCACATCTACCCTCGGAACATCTGTCAAGCGTACAACTGGGTCTCATCATGGCTTTTTTGTCCATTCAGCAAGCGAGGCGTCTCGGAAGCATTGCAAGGCGTTGAAATTAAAGAACTGGCTTTTCGAGCGTCCCATGGACAACGAGGTTCATGATATTTACGAACATTAGGAAAACACGGACTCGGTCTATTGTCTTTCGAGGGAGTTTTTGTATTTGTACATTCACCGCGCCTTGATGCGCTTGGGATCGGGATATTTGGGGGCTTGGGAAGGCGTTCGATCTTGAATAAAATGGAAACATTACAACATATGATCATTTCATGACTTTGCCTTGTCTGGTGACTGCCCATGTCTCTGCACAGTGCATAGATAATTCAGTTGAATCATTTGATGATCTCAGCGGTCGAACTATTCCTCGGTGAGAGGAGTCGTAGAAGTTCACATACACGTCAAGCTCTTCTGCCTCACCTTTCACTCTGGGTTGGATTGGCACCTCACGTATATAGGCCTTTTCCTACATCTCCATCCCTTCTCAACCCAACCAACAACAACCCAAGCAATCCAGTCCAACCAACATAATGAGCTACGAACCCCTCCCACCCATGCCAGGCGCATGGCCATCAGACTCCACAGACCCCACCTCCCCTCTAACTTTCACCCTCTCCTCCTTCATCTCCGCCGCCAGCATTGCGCAAACCTACATCGAAACCACGCTCCAGCAATCCAAATCCCAAGTCTGGCTCTCCGACACCATGACAAACATGACGCTGTTCACCCATGCCGAGGAACTCGTCGAGAAATCAGTGGCGTATGTTACCTACATCGCTCCCTACATCGGTTTCTATTCAGAAGACCAGTTCCCGCCTCCGCTGGCCGATGGGATTATCGTGTCTTATACTTTGGAGGAAGTGGGGTTACTTCGGGCGATATTGCGGTATTCGCGGGAAACTGGATTAGATGATAATGCCGTCATGACGCTGCAGACTTTTAAAGAAGGCGTGGAGACATACCGGCTCACGAAGAGTATCCAGGGGTTGGTTGCATCGTACATTGAGTTTGGGAATGCGAATATGAATGAACCACCGCAGACCTGGGAGACGACTGAGGTATATGCCCCTGCTTATGTGGATTCTCTGGCTACTGTTGAGGTCGAGACGGCGATACGAGATGATGTTCGTTGTCCGTTTTGTTGGGGTGCTTTTGGTGCGGGGGAGGATGGGTGTTGTGGCGGGGTTGTCAAGCAGTTGGAGTGCTGTGGGAAGCGGTTTGGAAGGGATTGTCTTGTTGAGGCTATGTTGGGGAGTCTGCTTTGTCCGAATTGTAGGAGAGAGTTTGCGGTTAGGCGCGTTGAGGATGGAGAGAGTGGCTAATGTTCAGGTTGATACAAAATACTTGCGGTGTCTTATGTTACAAGCTTCTCACGACTGCATGTTCATTTCCAGTATCTAACCCATTCGTTTTCCAAGTCCGTCATGCTGTCCTGGAGGATGGCCGCTTGCATCGCTTTCTCATTTGCTTTCGCCATCTCCACGTTGGTTATTCCCCAATCAATCTGCACAGATGTTAGTCATCATCATAGCCTCTCACGGCGACATGCCATCCAATTCAGTACTCACCGGCGGTGCGCTCCAGCCACTGACAGCCCATTGTGTACTGCGGATTCTGGCCTGCGACTGCGCGACAATCATCTGGCTCCTGTGCATTCTCTCCTGCGCTTTCAACTGCTGAATTTCCTGCTTCATACGCCGAAGCTGAATCTCAATTTCTTGCATCTTGTTGTTCCGTGCCATGAGCTTTTGGCGGAAGGTGGAGACGTCATTTGTACGACTGGCATCTATAAAGTACGACTGCAGACGTGGGGAAAAGAGATCGCACAGGAAGCCTCCGGGTTTTGCCTCTTGCTCCTCAAGCTGCGCGAGGATCGCTGGTTGTGGTGACTGAGAGTAGAGAGGTTCGATGTGTCTAACGTAGCACTCTTCGCAGGCGGTGAACTCCGGAACCGTAGAAGGGAAGCTGTACTGCTTTTGGCCTGAGACCAATTTCCCTTGTTGACAGGCAGGAATTGGACCCCATTTCTTGACGAAATCGATCAATGGTGTGATATCTCGTGTCTTCGTTTCAAGAGTACTTTGCGCAACGGCGGCCATCTGATCAACAATCTCAACACACCGCTGTTGGCCATTTCCCTGCGTCATCAGATCGCAGGTAGCGAGAAGCCTTTGTCCGTTTGCAATGGGTGCAAATATGCGCTTCAGGCAGGGAAAGAGGACGTTTATGTGCGCCACGCAGAATGAACAGGCTGTCATCTCTTCGACCAGCGACCCAGTCTTTGGATCTTGCAAACAGTACCACGTCCTAATTACTTCAGGTCTTCCTCCATTCTTGACCACTGGATCCTCCATGTTGAAGTTCGGGCAGATGCCATCCCTGTCAGGATCAATGCTACTGACTTCGCCCAGTAAGCTCAAATCAGGTTGTCCCATTTGGAACAACCACATATAGGCTAGTCTCACCCACAGGAACGAGAAATCGCAGACAACAGACATCTTAGCTGGTTTGGCGGGACCGGCAGATATGAGTGATGCATAGCGAGTGTTGCGGAAGGATGTGTTGTAGCAATCCGGACAAATGTCGAAGTTGGGTATGGCCCTCGGCGATTTGATTTGCAGCCAGTCATTATGGCCTTGTGTGAAGTTTGATCGTTTGCACAATCCGAGTGCTGGGGGTTGTTTAGTCTGCGGGGTTGCTGATTCTGAGGATGGTCGGGGTGGAAGGGGTGGGGGCCGAACGAGAGGCATGACTCGTGCGGGAAGTCACCTTGGTGACTCGAGTATTGTGAGAGCGACTGACAAGAGACACAATTTTGAAAGAGAGACTTTTGTAATGCGGAAGACAGCTCACGTTCTTTGCTCTGAGCGCGAATACGTCTAGGCTACATGGTGACTGGTCTGCCGAGGCTTTCAGCTGAAGAGGCTGAAAGTATCGTCCGAATACGATACCGGTGAAAGCTCGCCCCGCAACGAGCGCCCAAATGAGGCCATGAAAGCGCCACGCACCTCGGACCTTCTAGATGCGTTGCGTATCAAATTGAATTGTGCATCGTAGAAGCGAAAGGATCGACAGGCTGCGGCCCATCGGGCTGAGATGGAGAGCATGTTTATCGATAGCTGTCCATGGCCCTAAGTAGTCAGCAAGTATCGCAGCAATGTATACCAGGTGTAGAGAGCACTGGTTGTAATCTAATGACTTTAAGAGGTGTCTGAGCCGAGCGGCTGGTAACACCACCTCATTGGCTGACATCTCGCTTCCCCTTCACCCATTATCAAGAGCGTAGACGGCTAGGCGACTCTAGCTCGAGAAGACTTGTGCCAGATCATATACATTAGACGAGCGTACACTGCCGACGTCGCAATCAGTAATAGACCGGTCTTGCTGATGATACAAAATGTGCATTACCATGCAGCTGGCAAACAAAGTGGCAGAAAGATGGTACGTCTCTTTGTACGAAGTTTGTAGTCGTTGATTTAGATCATGTAGCGGGAGAAATTGTCACTCCACGAGTTCTATCAATGTGCTGTCGCGTTTGTTGTAGCTAGGCAGTACACCCAACGGAGTTGTGTAGCGGCAGGTATATTTTCCCTATCGTTGTATGTGGCGTACACTCGTATGGGAGAGCATGTGCGTCGCAGTCGCATAAGCGAATGTTGACCGGGCCTTATTACGACATCTGGCACCGTCAGGCGAGACATGTTGTGTGTACACTCGTTGGTGATGGTCAGAGGCGTGCAGTCATGTTGTCCAAGATGTGGTGCAACATCGAGCCTCCTTGTTGCCGCACAGCGTCAGTCGCACAGGGCTGTACATTTATTTTGTTTGCCCAAGGCAGACTGTGACAAATCGTGTGTTTGACTCTGAGGCGTTGGCATGCTCGTTTAGGGCTGACGTGCGCCGCAAAGCACCTCATGGGTTGCAGAAGCGCCCGGCACGGGAGGGAGTATTCCAAGGGCTAAGCCCCTCGGAGATTTCATGCTGTGGATAGCGCCACGGGTAGAATAGTGGCTTCGAATTCTTTCATCGCGATTTGCGTTACCTTTTGAGCGGTGAGGACGCCCATGTTGGCCTAAGAAGCCAACATCGGTCTGGTTTAGTATTGAGGAAACGGACACTACGAAGGGTTGCTTTTTCGAACGATGCCCTGGACAACAAAGGGCGTTCGACTGATCCTACTATTGTGTCTTGTGCATCTACAATAGCAAACCTAAAGCGCCCTTTAGTCTTGGGTACATTTGGGGAAACAATGAGCTGCTTCGTACCAGGCAATCCAGCTGTTGGTGGGATGCACAACACTTCAAGAGCCAATATAGCGGCCCTTATCCGAGTAGTTGTAGATTGAGACATGTGCATGATTGCCATTGTTGGTGGACTTGGCCCAGGAACTCCTCTTCCAGCACGATATCCAGGAATGAATGCCCGCTTTTCGGGTAGCCATCGTACCAGCATCCTGGGATATCGCGTGGCAGTCGCTAGTAGGGATCGCTTTCAGGCCGCCCAGTATCATGACTCCGGATGCACCGGACTATCTGAATGCCATTATCCGAATAAGTCTAGATGTCGTTGGTGGTGGGGAGATTTGCCAAAGAAACGACGAGAGTAAGCGCCGATAACGTGAGAGCGGGGTCGCTTCGGTTGGGTGTATACACAAAAGCTATCGGCGCAGAGTGGGGCACCGAGTATGTTAGACACCTTCTTCAAAGCCATGCCATTGCTCGTCGACTATTGTAGCGTGCCCTGCGCATGAATTTGGGTTGGTTCCAACGTCGCCGATATACTCAGCATTTTGTGTAGTTGGCGTCGAAAGGCACGTTCCGATCGGCCACAGACCTGTGTGCATGAGTTATGCAGGCCGTAGCTGCAGCCTCCTGTCAGTCATCTAAGAGATTGTACCTGTCGGTTAGACAGAGGCCGAAAGAATGTCCTGTGCTCCACGGCGCTTATTAGCAAGCCGCCTTGAGCGCGGCTAATGTCAAACGCGGAAGCGGCGCAGGTCGCACGAAGAAGGGCAGCTGGTGCCATTGTCAAGGTGGACATGGACCAGGTAGCTGCTTGTAGGCCAGACTAATGGGATTATTGAAGATACGCGCGGCGTGAGCTGTGGTAGGTTGGTGGGAGAAAAAATGTGTGCTTTCGTGTCCCAGTCGAAAAGTTGGGGATTCGATTGGCCAATCTAAGCATCCGAGCCCATGGTAGCCGGGGACGCTGATACGCTTGGGGAATCTGGAGATGAACTAGTGGAAGAGCGATACCGATGACGATCCTACAGATTTAGCAAGAAGAGGCTCTTGGGATGCCATGTGTCGACGGACCGTTGCGAGCAGGAAGTCATCACACCACGCAGGTCTTCATTTGATGCAAGGCCGCCACGTCGATGTCGATGGGGCCAGACTGGAGACAGAGCAAACGGTGGGAGGGCACCGTGACTGTGCCGCACACTTGTGCTGTCTCCAAGCACCTGATGGAGCCTTTTGAGGAAGGGTGCATTAGCGTCTCATGGAGGCCTGGCCTAGTCGTCTGCAGCAACGTTCGCCATGCGAGGAACTAATGCTGGGTGAATAGATGATGCCAAGGGGCTGCTTACCTACACCTTGGAGGGCCGCGCAGCCGTTTGCTTTCCGCGGGACGGCATCAGGTAGGACAATGGATCGGAGGGGTTCGCACCAGCAGACGGAAGAGGGAGCCAGGCTGGTAGCGATGGCTGTTCTAGAGGATCCAGTGTCGTGTCTCTGGCACGCACGGCGCGGGATCGCTGACCATGCCCGCCATCTAGCGTGGGTTTGGGCGCTTAAGCTGCAGTGCATCCCTGAAGCTTAGCAGCACCCAGGGCGGCGATTCGTCTGCGGCGCCCAGCGGTGGTGGTGAACGGACAGGTGTTGTAAGCGGGCGTAGTGCACGGGCGGGCGAGCAGTTCGCTGCTGCTGCTAGGTAGACGATTGACGCCGCCTGCCGCCTGTCTGCGCTGAGAGTCTCCACCGAGGCAGAGTCGCAGTGTTGAAACAAACAACGACACCTCTCTGCACCAAGCACCTTGAGCCTCTTCCCGGCAGCTGGCCTGCTCTGATAAGCCTCGTCCCGTCCTTCTTTCCTTAGACGCAAGCGCTCGCCCGCCGCCCACCCTTTTCGCGCCTTCCCTTCTGATTCGTGACCCGCCGCTCAGCCTCGCCAACCCCGTCGTCTGAGTGATAGGCAGCCCATCGCGAGACCACGCGCGATTGTCCCTTCCCACCGCAGCGTAGATCCGGCGCAGTCCTGGCGCAGCCTCTGTTGTGCCTTCCTCAAGAGCAGCGCGAGGCATGGCAACCGCGACGCAGCTCATGCCGTCACCGAGTGGCCTAAAGTCCATGTCGGCATTCAGCCCCTACACGGACTCGCCCAGCTCACCGGGCACCTTCGCCCACGTCTTCTCAAATAGGTGCGACGCCCTCGCTGCGAGAGCATTGGCGACTGCCCGCTAACATGGACTCCCCCAGATCCTCAGGGCACACGTCCGACCACCTGCAACCACCGCCCAGCCCATACCCGGCGACCGTCGACCCCTCGCCCGTCGACAGCAACGGCACGAGCCATACTGACCACACTGAGGTACGTCGCGTCGTGGGTGGATATACGAACGCGCGGGGCTGACCCCACTACAGATTGAAGACGATGCCCAGGTCAATCACCCAAGTGCAAGCGAAGATGGCATGAGCGATATCAGATCGCCGGGCACTGACGACATAGTGAGCCCGGCGAGCCAGGACGGGCCCGCAAAGGTATCATACCAACACCTCTACCGCGCCTGCCTGCCTGCACTCATCTAACCTGTGACAGCCCCATACCCATAAGCTCAATACCGCCGTGCGCAGGGCTGACTCGGACGATGCCCCGCCGTCTGTCATCCATGCGCCCGATACCTTTAAACAATTCGTGAGTGCCCTTCTGTTGTGGTCGCACTACATGGCTGACGTGGGAACCAGAACCAGAACCGGATGACGTCTGGCGGGTCGTCGAGCGCAAACACGTCAGACAACACCGCTGTCGTATCGCCGTCAACGCCAGAAGCTAACATGCTTCCGGATGTCGAGGACAAGCACACATCTTCTGCCTACACTACGCCCATTGATACCGCCGTGTCCAACTCAGTTACCGACCGCAGCACGCCGCGTGCCCAGACAAGACAAGATTTCGAGGAGGACCTCAGGCGGCGCAGCGTTCGGAAAAGCGTCAATCTCGCAGGTACGTCTCCATACATCTCGGAAGGCACACGCGCTAACATGCACAGATATCGCCGAGTACGACGACCATGCTACCACGGATTCTTCAGCAAGCTCCGTCATCGAACAGGATGACAGCCAGTCCTCACAATCGCAAGACGGCGAGTCCATGTCCATCGGCACCCAAACGATGGGTCAGGCGATCCACGGCATTCAAGAGTCGGAGAAGGAAGTGGCTGCCCTGCGAAGCGCACTGGACGAATGCTGGACACTCTGCAACTCGCTGGCCAAGTTGAGCCAACACCACAGAACACGTATGTTCCACTACTCCGGTGGAAGCCCTGATATGCAGGAACATGCCTGGAGGACGTGTTGGCGACTTTGCCAGAAGCTCTACGAAAGTAGAGAGGAGAACCCCTCCACGCAGATTCGACCGACACTGGAGCTTTGCCGCGACTTTTGTCAGGCACTATTCGACGTGCGTCAACGCGGCGATGAGGCTTCTGATTCTGTGCTCAGAGTCAGCTTTGAGCTGAACAACCATCTCTACAACGCACATGACCGCACACTACCCGAGACATTCCGTGAACGCACTCTGGATTTCTACTTGACGTTATGCCATCGCTTAATGAAGCAGCGTACTTCTCTTCCAGAAGAGACCGATTCATTGCTCCATGCATGCTGGTCACTGGCAGAAATGCTGTTCAGTCTCCGCCAAAACAGCCGGGATGGCAAGCCAGCCGACGAGGAACTGCTGGGCTCGGCAATCCAGGCGTGTTGGGAGTTGTGTGACTTGTTCCGGGAAGGCTGGACGCAGGTGCGGCCTGATCGCGGCACTCCACGACCCACTCAGTATGCCTTCTCGGTCGGTCGCAGTTCCATGACACATCGCTCCCAGACTGCATATTCGGAACGGTCTGGGCGATCCTCCAGTGTCAACGAGTCGTACCATTCAGCCATTCAATCGAGGAACGCGACGCCAATGCAGCCAGAGACACCAACAACCATCTTTGATGACCGCGAAGAATTCTCACCCGCAGACGAGCCCAACGTCCCAAACATACTTGTTCTCGGCCCAGAAGCTGGCATGACGCGGACTCATGATCGTTGGTCATCCGCTTCCTCTAACCTTTCCACATACTCTGACGCTTCACAACACACCTCCTCTACCGCCACCGCTGGTCGAGAGGATGCCAATTTGGTCCGCCTGAAAGGGCTGATCATCAAGGCAGCCATCAACACAGGCTACAACCGCCAGATCCCCCTTCCAGACTTTATTCGTGCCTTGCCGTCCAACAGCTTCGGCGCCGAGACGTGGCAAAGTCAATTGTTCGAGAGCTACCGAAAACTTCTTCTTGCAGACCCGACCCTACGAAGCGTTCACACTCAACCACTCCGCCGGCTGACGGCACTTGAGATTGGGCGATCGGTGCAATGGCTGGGCCGCAGCGAGTCATTCAAGTGGCTGCGCGAGCTCTATCGCTTCGTCTTTGGGGCCTATCCTGAAGATACCAGTCAGCGCAACCTCATAATCAACGCCTAACGTATTTTACGCATGGACCTTTCTCGTTTCGGATCTTGGACACTTTTTCAGATCATGGGTGTTATTTGGATGGGCACTTTTCTTCTATTTCCGCCATATACCCCCAACGCTCTCTTCAGTGCGCGTATCATTCGGTCCCAGCATAGTTTCATCGCATGTTGTAGATTACGGATCCTGCATATTCGCTTCTGTGTATACCTTCTTACTATCTCTACTGCTCTCATGACGCATATTGCTAAGTTTACGACTTTGATACTATATACGAATAATAACCCATTCTTACCGACGCAACTTTGGCAGTGTGGGTGCTTTCTTTCCTAATGCGTAATCATCTTCATTCGCGGGGCAACGATCGGAGCCACCGCTTTTCCCATGCACGTCTGTCTATACGCACGGTCCTCTCTACCACCTAATCCACGCCCGCTCTCGTCGAGCTTCCTTTACGACGAACCGCTCCCACATCCCGAATTGGACAATCGATACCAACAACCTAGTAACTGGTGGGTTCGCAGCTCGCTGCCGCTGCGACACCTCACTCTCGAACTAACACTGCTAGGCCTTCCTACATTCCTACCACTCGCGCGGTCATGCGTATCGCCGCACCGATTCGGAAAGGCCCATCGGTACCACAGGACTCGAGCACCCCGTCTTTCCTCACTACACTTCCGCCGGAGATTCGTAACGCAATCTACGAATACGCATTCGTGTTGCACGATGAGCTTGTTATCATCGACGCGTATGAGTACACAAGGCAGCCCGTCTGGGAAGAAGAATTCGACGATTTAGATTCCGAAGAAAACTCCGCTGATGTTGAACGGGTTCAAGAGCATGCATTCGCTGTCCGAGATGTTCGTCTTCCCATGTCACTACTGCGCACTTGTCGACAAGTCTACCACGAAGCCGCAAGTATACTTTACGGGCGTCAAAAGATTCGCATTACGGTGGCTCCACATCGCCATAACGGAAGCTTCCGCCAATTACGCACCGCTGTGAGATGGCTTCAGAGTATTGGCTCCCAATACAAGCTCTTGACTCGACTTGTCATCGACACTAGCGCACTCTGTCCGGATGAGTGTGACATAGCTGGCAGGACAAACTGCGCACCAATCCTGAAAGCCTTATGGCTACGTCCTGGCCTGGAATCTCGCGTCGAGTATACAAAATCAGGCACCGAAATCGATAAGAGAGTACATGAGCCCGATCTGGGATTATCATACTCGGAGTCAACCTCGGCAGGTATCGTTGGTGAGATAATCGCCGATCTCAGTACCAAAGATGAGCTCGGTCTTAGACGCTACGCTGGCTTTGGTCGTCTGATTCGCTCCATCTGGTTTGATGCAGACGACCAGTACGGAATAGTCAACTTCGCTTCGTCAGCCGATATATTGCATTATCATGAGGATAAGAACGCGTATGAGGTCGGAGTCTCTTCAAGGGACTTTGTACGCGGCAGTAATGACGGCCGCTTAGTCTGGGGTCCTATACGTCAACAAAAGTCATCCAGATTGAAGCAGCTACCATGGACGGTTCTCAAGACTATCATGCGGTACACCGTTTCAGGTACTCTAGATTTCATCGTCTTTGATCTTGACGATTGAACTACACACGGGTTGGGTCCCCGTATCTTCGCTATCGACGATGAATGAAGACGAGGATTGATGCAAAATCAGGAAGAGATGAGAGCTCGCCATGCTGGTGTCAGAGAACATCGACGCAAAGCAACCCCAATGTTGGACTACGGAAATTCCTTGTTTGCTCTTTGGATCGAGTGGAATATCAGAGAGCGGTGTTAGTCGTGAGTCCTGCGGGCGGATACCGAGGTGGCTTTTCCTTCTCTCCTCTAGGCCGGGCCCATATGTCGGTCTCACAGATATCCCAATACGGGTAGTGAATCACGCAATGAGTGTATCAGTAGCGACTAGATTTCTTCGAATAGGCTGCTTAACAGCTCTCGACCTCGTTCAATACTATTCCATCCCACTGTCTACCTAGGCCCCCATCCCCACCCACCACGACCCATGTTTGGCGATTTGTACTCATCCCACTGACCTCCTCCATGCCAGTGATCTGTATCGCGATTTACGCCGCTAGCATGGTCTATACCATTGAACCATCTAGTTTGGGTGCCTGGAAGAGTAACTTTGCCATGTGCATCGGGCTGTCTGATGGGTGCGAGAAGACGGCCGTTATTGGGAAGCTCATGCCGGGGCGTACTGCCGTATTGCGACCACAACCGATGTTCGCCTCGTTGGGGATAGGGGTTGTCGGGCATGGTTTGTTTGGCGTACGTGCTTGTACGTAACTCTTGAGGATGGTAGTGAGAGGCGACGCGGGACAAGAATATGTGGATAGTTGAACGAACAAGTGTTGCTTTTGCTAATGTAGATGCTTGTGTTGAGCGTGCGGTATGGCTTTCCTGTATGCTGTGTATTGTTGTTGGGGAGAATGTAAATGCATGCAGCGGCGGAGACTTTGTATCCTTAAGCGGTGATTGAACTTGCACTTGACGGGTCAGAAAGTGTGACAAAAGGTAGGGACAGCGTAGTCTGTCATGTTGAAGGGACAGCGACATGTACCCATAATTATACTTCGCGACGACGTATAGAGTACGGTGTAGCTATTTTCAACGTTTGCTCGCATACAGGTACGCCTCTTTCCGTCCTTGTCCCTTCTCCTTCACAGGCACTGCAAACAATACCTCGTACCGCCTATCGTTCACTCTCCGCATCCACCCATTTCTTCTCCTTCTGCTTCTCCTCGCGCATCAAAGCACTACCGCAGTCATGCAGACCCCTCGTCAATGCCTTGCGGTGCGATTGGCTCAGCGCTGACAAATTTGCATCCTCTGCGAGCGCCTTCTTGAAGTAGTCTCTCATGTGAAGAAGCTCAGCACCCTGCCAGCTATCATGAAAGAGCCTCTCTCCTTGCCATGGCGGTCGCCGTGCGCGAAAAGCCTTGTCTTTTACTTTCCTCAAGTTAGCCTTCTTGTCGTGCTCGGCGGCAGCTTCCTCAGCTCTTGCAGTAAACACCTCTTCTTTCTTCTCAGAGTCCACCTCCAAACCCGCAAACTCCCTCTGGAGCTGGTCAACAGTCGCCCAAGAGCTCTTGGAAAGACTGGTGTCATCTTTCTCGTAGCCCTCTGGACTCGCCCAACATGAGGGCGTGTAGAAACGGGAACTTCGACTGTAAGTGGGGCGGTTGCGGCTCCGCTCTATGAATGTGTGCTCGTGGTGTGACATTGTCGTAGCTGGAGTGTAATCGCAAGGGAGGATGGTGGCTTGCGCGTCGATACTGACTGATTTGCGAGGGGGAGAAGCGGACTGTTGTAGAAAGTCAGCCGCTAAATTGACTAGGGGCAGCGAGGGAGATATCCTTACTTGTTTTGTGTCCCCTTTGAGTAAGCATTTAGACCTGTTCACGGCTTGTGCGACAGCTATTGTGGTGGCGCTTCTACTGCTTTTGACGATCGTGTCGAAGCGGTTCTTGGGTGTCGACCTTGCATCTGCTAGCCTATTGTTGACTGCTTCCATCTCTTTTAGGTTCACCTGATCGACATCCAGCGGTCCGTCGTCGTCTGGGAACGAAATCTGTTGAGACCTCCTCTTCCATCTGCGCTTGACCTTCTCCCAACTACCATCAGAATCTTCCTCTTCCTGGGGTGTAGGTTTGGAGACAGTCTCCATAGCCGGCGATTGTGATGTCAATTCCACCTCTTTCGAAGCGGGGTATTCCAAATATTGACAGCCAGGCACCTTCCAACATTCGTCTCTTGCTAGTTCCCAAAGATATAGTGCCTCGTCGACTCCCCACTCCTCAGCCATGTCGAAGTGTTCATCTCGTAGATTCTCCAGGGTCGCAACAAGTCTCCAACAATCGAGTTTTGCCCTCTTCCACCGGCTTGTGCAATCCTTGTGTGACATCCAACCTTGGTCATCGATACCATTCGTACGCAGCTCTGGCCCTGCTTTTGAGGATTCGAAGATACCACCGCGGCGAGCCAACGCAAATGTCGCGAACTTCACTTCACCGATGCGAGCCTCTGTGATGCAGACTGCGCAGACTGAGATTGTTGAGTCGGGGATAAGATTCGGTGCATAAGTATAGTTGTGCTTGCATGGTTGTCGCATTGAAGCCAGTGTCGGAAACTGCGAGGCCATGTCGACGCGATTGGAACCTGTGTGCACCGGCAGTAATCCTGGCTCCGGCCAGCAAGTAAATCGCAGTTCTTCGTGGGGATTCGATTGCGACCAGCGGTCTGAGAGCAACAGTTGATGGTTCGCCTAACGAGTTCTACCGACCCAAAAAGTATGCGAAATGCACTTGTTCATGAATAGGCGCCTAAACGTGCTCAAGTCCACGTCGTTAGAGAAAAGCTGTATTTTTGTACCGGGGGTGAATAAAGAAAACAGCGAAGAAAGGGTCGTAGTTGAGAGATCTGTGGCAGCCGAAATGACATAGTAGGGTCCGACGGTCACTGTGAGCTGGCTGGACCGAGCTTCTCCCCTTCACTCATCGCCAGGGTCCACCTGTGCCATCGAGGACACGCGGTCTCTACCATTGCAGATCTGATATTTCGCTGTTGGTGCCCTCTATAGGCTTCGGAGGGGCGATGTTCAGAGCGGCCAGAGTCGAAAGGTGCGGGTTCAGATGTACTGCGTGAGCAACTGCCCCCATTGTGAACAGCACAATGCGACAGTGTATAATCCGGTTTGTCTGGTATCGTTGTTGAAAGCGTAACGCGCTCAGCCTGAACAAATGTCGTGTTGATGGCGATTGCGACAGAGACTTCCGCGAACGTGACACGACAGGTCCGGGTTACGTGTTGGGGCGTCTGCGATGTGATGCCTCGCCACAGGGCTTGCATCGCTATTCTCCTGCATAGCCGACAGGATCTCCAGAGGCCTCGTCAGTCAGCATCTCGTCGCAAGATGGCTAGTGTGTATACTGTTCAGTTGAAGCTTAGTGCTGCGCAATATGTCCATTTCTCAAGGTGCCGAAGAAACATGCTCAATCTGTCGCTGATGGATCCCGGGCGGAGCGGTCTTTCTCGTCCTCTACCATAGCTGTTGTTTGGAGTGCAGAATACTGCTGTATGATATTGCATAGACAGTCTCAGCGACATTCAATGAGGCATGATGGGCATAGCATGAATTATTGTACTGCTGTTGAAGATGTACTGGGAAACGAATGAGTGTTGAGTTCGGACGGGCCGGCAAAACAGCGATGACGTTTACTGCTTGGCGCTAGCGTACGATGAGCTCCGTCGTTAGCACCTGCACCCGGATAACGCTTGTTCTTGCAAACACCTCAATTCTATCCTCATTCCCCTCCTCTCATACCAATTCGTCTCGCCATGTTTGCCAGACAGGTATTCCGCCCAGCCAAGACGCTGCACCAGGTATGCGCTCACATTCCCGTCTGATTTGAGATTACAAATCGCCAATGTCAGTTTTGGAGGTTGACAGAAAATAGCAAGTCCGCCGTTACGCATCTGAGGCGCCCAAGAGCGGCAACAATGGCATTCTCTACACGGGTATCGGCGCTGCCGGTCTCGCTGGTGCCTACTTGTTCATGAGGGGCGGCGACGCGCCGTCGGGGCAGAAGGGCAATGCGCCGCCATCAGAAGAGGCCAACAAGATCCCCTCTTCCACCGGCGCCGTCAAGAAGGCTTTCACTGGAGGCGACCAGGGCTTCGTATCGCTTGCGCTAGAGAACATCGAGGTTGTCAATCACAACACCAAGAAGCTGCGCTTCAAGCTGCCCGAGGAGGACATGGAGAGCGGACTGCCTGTCGCATGTATGTCTATCAGCAGAATGTCTCAATCACCGCACGTGCTGACTGAACATAGCGGCCGTTATTACCAAGTACAAGGGCCCCGAGATGCAGAAGCCAGTTATCCGACCATACACCCCGATTAGCGACGTGGACCAGAAGGGCTCCGTCGACTTCATCATCAAGGCCTACCCCAACGGCCCCATGTCTCAGCACATGCACAACATGGAGCCAGGCCAACGGCTAGACATCAAGGGACCTATCCCCAAGTTCCAGTGGAAGGTACGAGCCTCATCGATATCCTAGTTGTGAAGTAAGCACTAACGTTGAAACCTCTTTCACAGCCCAACATGCACGAGCACATTGCCCTGATCGCTGGTGGCACCGGTATCACACCCATGTGGCAAACAGCACGACACATCTTCCGCAACCCCGAGGACAAGACCAAGGTTACGCTCATCTACGGCAACGTTTCGGAGGAGGACATTCTGTTGAAGCGCGAGTGGGAGGAGTTGGAGAACACATACCCCCAGCGCTTCCGCGCTTTCTACGTTCTGGACAACCCACCGGAGTCATGGCAAGGCGGCAAGGGACACGTCACCAAGGAGCTCTTGAAGACTGTTCTGCCTGAGCCCAAGGAAGGCGAGAAGATCAAGCTGTTCGTATGTGGACCACCAGGCATGTACAAGGCTATCAGCGGAGGCAAGAAGAGCCCGTCCGACCAGGGCGAGCTTGACGGAATGCTGAAGGAGCTTGGCTACAGCAAGGACCAGGTCTACAAGTTCTAGACGTGTGTATATATAAAAGTGTACGATACCTGGTAGTATGTCCCATGTAACAAATTCGCAAGAGCGAATGTAGACATGCAAAGACGCGGTTTTCGCTTGTCACCCTGGCCCAACACTGCTTCCATATGATATTGCAAAGACAGCAAACGGCACTGTGGTCAAATCTGTCGGTCTCACAAACACGCTCGATACAAAAGGAAGAAAGTCATTTCCATCGTACTTGAATGTGTCAGCTTAGCTGACCATAGCATCAGTCAGTCTATTTCCGCTTACAGATGATTGGGTCGGCGCCAGCAACCGTGGGGACCTGTCCTGATCAAATCGTGACGTTTGGAAACAATTCCACACGGAGGATGTCCTGCAGACGTAGATAACGCCTGCTGCCGACATTTCCGTGCAACCAGAACCCGAACAAACATCTGTTCTCGCGTAGGCGCCCATTGGTCCAATTCATCGACGACTTACAACTGTACCACGACCTCTACCTTCCACGAACCAGGCTTACTCAGCACTACTAGCACTGATCCCTCAGCCGACATAGACTGCGAGATGGGTGTGACAATATCCCACACAGCCTTCTCGCCACTATCCATGGTATCAACAATCTTCGGCTTCATATCCTTCACCTTTACGCTCGCCACCCTACTCAAGGTCTCCTGGTCGAATCTAGCGACCTTTAATGCCGCACCAGAAGAGATCAAAGATATTTTGTCAAGTCTGAAGCAGGGGCTGTTGGAAGAAAGAAGGCATCTAAGAAGAGTGAGAAAACGACTGAGGAACGTAAGGCGGGACCGAAGCCACGGTCCCAGCGCAAGAAGTGATTCCGAAGAGTACTGCGGCGAGTACGGCAGTGGAAAGACCGGGAACGAGGGTCGAAAAAGAAGCAGGAAAGGGAGGGGAGGCGGCAAAAGAAGGACCATGCATTTCGACCGCGACATGCAGAGTATGCGATCAAGAGGCGAAGAAGAAGCACTAAGCGTAATGCGCGTCACCATCCGCGACCTCATTCAAAAGTTCCGAGATCTCGAGTATCCCTTCCTGAAACCAGAATACCAATCCCAGAACTCGGGGCAATGGTCTACTCAATCTTCGCCTTTCTCGTCTGAGAAATCGCCATACGCAGCGCAATTTTACCCGCACTCCGATGACGATGATTCTCCCTCAGCTAGTCACATGCGCAACAGTAACCGTCTGGGTCTGGAATATGCCAACTGCGATCTTCAACGGCGTTGGTTGTGGGTGCGGAGGAAGGCTGATGTGATTGACCTTGATACGGTGTTGAGTAGAGTGGAGGGTAGGCGAACGGCGCATGAGGTGGGCCAGGTGTTTAGTATGGTGTCGGATATTGGGAGAGATGTTGAAGATTTGAGAGGGGTGCTTGAAGGGGTGGAGGCTAGGTTGAATAGAGTTGTGGGGATAAGACGCGTGGATTAAGATAAGAAAGGTTTGGGAGGGACTGTGTTGGAAAGATAAGATACATGGACCGGATGTACCATGGTAGACATATTCGCTTCAAGCGACCTGTCCCATACGGGTTTCGCGCACATTACATCACTGACCCCGCCATGAAACGACTGATATCTATAAGATATTCGCCTTCCCTCGGCTTTGCATCTACCAAAGCCCAGGAATGCTACTTCCAGAATCGAGAAGATCTAGCCGAGCCGTCGCCATGGACGATGCCCAGGGTCCTCCACCACCCTACTCATCGACTCCCGGTCATTCATCCCACCATACCACCCCTATCCCCAGAACCAGATATCCCAGTACCCCAGCAGAACGCAGAGGAAGTGCCATCCGCGTAGCATATTGGCTCGCACACGAAGGCGCTGGACCAGATGACCATGATGATGTGTTCACTCAAGAAGACTCTGGATTGCAGGACGGACATTATGGCAACGGTCCCGAAGAAGAGGATGAGCTTTTGGAAGGCCAGCGTCCGGATGATGGAGTGCGTTTATTAAATGCATACATCGAGAATAACGAAGATGCACGTGGTTTCGAGATTGAACGGCGGAACGGCCTTGAACCGCACGGTACCCTTGACAAGACGATTGAACTGCGAGAAGGCCAGACTGAGATTCTACACGCTGGTTCCGGAAGAACACAGGGTCGGAAAATACATCCATTCGCACGATGCGCTCGCATACTACCGAAGCTGCCTTGTCGCCGAAAGAAACGGACCTGGTCAATGTGTATCAAACACCTCCTCAACATGAACCCCGGCTTTTGTCCCGGAGCTTTCGCTATACGTCATGCCGAAACCAAGCCACTCTACTCGACCCACGAAGATCAACACAAATGCCCACACTGTGGTATTTCGATCAAGTTATCTTACCCCCAATCATACCATCAAGACTGGCCGACATACCAAGGACTTTCATGTTCCTTCATACTCGAATCGCACCTACCGGCTAGTTCACACTATGGAACTGAAAGGCGAAGTTGTCTGATTTGTTGGGAGTACGAGGGTGTATGGGCTGGAGCTATGGACGACGATGAATGGGGGAAGCATATGAGACGCCACTTCCAAGACGATGGGTATTGGGTTTGTGAGACTGAAAACAATAGGAGATATATGATGGATAAAAGGGATTGTAAGGCAAAGAAGTGCAAGGCGGTGCATAGCTGAGGTGAGGTTGTGTCGCATCACTGGTTGAGAGTATGAACCCTGCAAGGGAAAGGGCACGTCAACTCAAGAAAACACTGAAGATACTAGAGCCTACATCAATGTCAAACTACCTCCCCTGTATAAGGTGGGGTCAAACCTTGGCATACATAACTGGTATGTCTAGCATCCGAATGCTGATTTTGATCGTTATAGACGCTGTAACAAGGCTTCCTTCGCGTCCTCTCTATCTCTACACAATGTCACATTGTTCTACCCAACCTCTGCTATACATCTTCACGGGTACCAACGACTGCGCTCACTGCACAACCGCCTATAATACATTCTTTTCGCGTCCAACGCTCTTCACTAACAATTCGGCATATAAAGCCTTTCGTAAAACCTATACCTTGTTCTCTACACTCCAACATCCAAAGCAAAAGCATACCATCAGCGTAAACAAGCCACCTGCAATCGACCAACACAACACAGTACCCTCAAGCCCTATTACCCAGCAACCCCAACAAACATGCCACGAGACTCCTACGAAGACCTGATAGGGGAAATGGAGTACTTCAAGCGATTCCAACAAGATCAACGGTTTCGTTACAGCGGACAGCAAGACTTTCCACGGGGACCTCTGCCTGGTCCGCGATCGCAGTTTCCTGGCTTATTCCCGCCGGGATCATCATATTATGGGCCAAGAGGTTACCCTGGGGGAGGCGGACAGGGATATGGGTGGAGCGCATCGGGGAGATGGTTAGGGCCTGGACCTCCGAGGTAGATGGGAAGTCGAGGGGTAACACTGAATGTGATGTGCTTCACGTGTTTGCAGGCTTTGCTAGGAGAGTGGAAAGGAAGAAGGCGCGGGGGTATTCTGTAATGTGATAATATCAAACTATCTCAGCTTATGCTTCTCGCGTTCTCGAAACCCGTTCCTACTGTGAGTTTATGTCTATGTGGTGATCGTTCTCTACTCCGCTTCTCCGGGTCCCTCAGAAGCATTCAATATCTATAGTCATCCTCAACCCGTTGTCTTAGTGTTGCGAGGTTGCTACCTCGTCTTATTAGTTCACTCTGCTATTAGTGATATTGAAGCAAGGGAGACACGTTGTTTAATATTGAGCAAACGTACTTCCAACAGTCAAGCACTGTATACAGCTTCATTGAATATTCCGACGTGTCCGTACGAAAACAAGGCACCGTGTCAAGTACTGTTTGAAGCAGCCCTTGATGACCTGACCCGAGTACGTGGAGAGCTACGAGTATACGCATGGCTACATGTTTACAACACACCTTTCGCCAGCAGTGGTTGTGATTCTCTTGTGCGCTGCAATATTGAATGAGGACAGGCATATATATCGCCACTGCGATCCTTCTCTTACTTTCTCAACATCGCAATCCACAATACACAAAGCAAGCAACCAAGCCAGTATACAGCTTAATCCATCGACCGAAGTCTCGTTACTCATACCCAGAAAGCAACCACACATAGCGACACCAAACTCACATTCAGCCACAGTACGCCTACCTTCCCAGGTAGCCTTCCAGCGACCAAAAAATGCCCATCAACCCTTATGAAGGCCGAGCTGCTTATCCCCGCCACAACCTGAGTGAAATGCCAAGGCAGGGTCTCAGACTTCCTCCCATGATGCCGGGATTCCGAGGGGATAGAGGAGACTTTTACGGGTCGAGACCGAGACGACTACCCCGTATGAACACGCGGGGCCAGATATGGGCGAGAGATGAGAGGAGCATCATGAACGGCACTTGGAGATATGGTTGGAGGTGATGGAGTGATGAACTGTGAGGAGGCAGGAAGAAGAGAAAGGAATGAGTTCTGGACGTGTGGTGAACCGAGGCGGAGAATGTATGTAACTTAGCTTGAATGAGTTTATACACACCTGCATTATCTAAATATCTACCCTTACGTGCTTCTAATCTGTTGATCCTGTCTCACCAAGATGTCACGTTGTATCTATTCTAAGAGCTGTCTGTCTAACCTAAAGTTGCCAACAAAGCAGCCCTCGGTGATTTCAATAAGAGACATGTAGAGCTGTTAACATACACGTAGCTGCGACATACCTCACGCGAGCAGTCATCACTATCCTCTTCCATGCTGCGGTATTGAAGAAGCCAGGAGTATAAAACGTCGCGGCGATGTTTCTCTTACCTCTCTCATACCAAAATCCACAATCCACAGTCCACGATACCCAAAGCAAGCTACTAAGCAATCATACAAGTCCCACGATCTGCCAAAACCTTTTACCCCATACCCCATCCCTAAACAACACCCACAAATAACTACCACCAAACAGCCATCAAGCCTTAGCATACACATCTCGCAACCGAAGATGCCCAGTCCATACGAAGTGCATTATCGAAGCGACAGACTATTTGAACTACCAAGGAATGCCTGGAGACTTCCGCCCATAATGCCAGAAGGCGGAGATCGCAGTTATTACACCAGTAACCCACAGCAGAGACGACTACCCCGCATAAATCCGCGGGGCCAGATATATGGTAGGACTTTTTACGGTGGGTCCAAGTATTGGCATTGAGAGACTGATGGATCGAGGGATTAAGGCATCGTGAGGAAATAGGACGAAGAGAAAGAGATGAGTGTTGGGCGTATGAGACACTGCGGAGAGAAGGATGCATGTAACTAAGCTTGGGAGAGTATACACCTACTCTCTAAATATTAACTTCCTCGTGCTGATGAAACGATGTTCCCTTCTGGCCTATATGTCGTGGTCTGTTTTCTTAGAAAGCTTCCTGGTCATTCATTAGTCGCCATTTACCCCTTCCGAGCTCATCTTTGCAGCTAGATATTTACCGGTGTTGTACAACTGTTGTACGAAGATGTCATGAACAAGGCCAGGTCACACGCGGCCCAATCTCACTCAGCAAACTACGCGCGTTCCTTTCCTCAACATCAGAGTCCATTCAGACTCCCATGCAACTGCTCAGGCAGCTGAAACCATGCGAAACCTCATCCGCCAAGTACCCAAGACACGTCCTGCTCATCGTATCGGCGCGTAACGAAGAAGTGCGGGATAATGCGACGGCCCACTATACGACCGTCAATATACCCGTACGGACCGTCTCAATCTACAAGAGGACATCCTCCGCGTTAGCGAAAGCGGAGAAGGGAGATGACGTCGTTGAGCAAAAAAATCCATCGAGAGCGTCGTTCGGTACAAAACCCATCGCAGGGTCTGTTCCGCCTAGACCGCAAAGGAGCGCAAGCCTATGCATCCCTGTTCTTACTGCCCCCCACAACCTTCCAGATGCGTGATCACAGCGGACGATGGGAATACCACATGCCATGCGCCAGAAAGGCATTCTCATTCCTCCTCCAGATCAACAACATCACGCGCCCACTGCCACGTACGGCACCATGCATTCTCTCGCACACCCTCACACGCATACACAACACCCACCGCCACAGCTAGCGGTAATAATCGGCAGCAGCCGGTTCCAACCTCCGCCAAGAAGACCCTTTGTGGCTAAAGGCCCCCCTTCGCACCTTCGCGGCATTTTAGCAGCGAGCTTGGCAATAAGCTTAACAAGTTGTGCATGTGGCTCGTGATGTCTTGTGGATTTCTTGGTCGCCCTAGAGTGGGCCAGAGTGCCCCTGCGGGAAAGAGGGTCCTGTGCAGACGTGCAGGGAAGTGTACGTCATTGAAGGATTGCGATGGAGGCGATTGGGGAAAGGCGGAGATTGGATTAGGGAAGGGGTTCTTGACGGAAAGAGGTGATGAGGAGCGGGGATTGGCAATGGCGTAATTAACTCGGTTCTACTATTTTGATTTGATTTGTTCGGGCTTCAGGATTCGTACTGCTGCGATACTTTCCATAATGAGGCGGCCAAGATTTGGGATCGCTGCGTGGGTTTGTGATCTGCGGGGAATTCCAGTCTCACCGCGCATTAATGAAGATCGGATGCTACTGCTGAGATGAGAACACGTTGGCAGTGGATCGCGCAGTTATGTTGGAGTTAATGTGTTGTTTGAATTAGATAATTTGGTGAACTTTCGACTCGCTATTCGCTACGCTAAACAGTGTCGCATATATCTTGTCATTGCGACACGAGGACATTTGCTTCATCTAAAGAAAGCTCTATGCTTTATGATGGTTGTCTTCGACACCAAAAACTCCGTGAAATGCGACGAATATTGGTATCCGCAGATGATGATGAAACCGACAAAGGAAATCGTAACCCAAAAATGAAAATCCGGTAACAAGGGAAATCGAGCAGGAGGTTCTCATCTGTAACTCCTGATGCTTGGAATATTGCGCATTGTGTTGGTTTAAGCCATGTTGGCGGCGCCGTGCTTCTCATCCTCGTTCTTCTCAAACATCTTGTCCTCGAGCCACTTGGTGGCTTTCGCGCACTGTGCGTCGACGTAGGTGGTCCAGAGATGGGCGATGGTGTATTCGACGACGAAGAAGATGGGGATAGCGAGGGCCCAGACGAACCAGTTGGTAGACCGGGGAATGTAGTGCTCGATGGCCTCGCCCTGGCCGTCCTTTGGCTGTTCGACGTGGTAAGGTGCGGTGCTGAATCCGTAGATTAGGCGCGCAAGACCGACCTTCATAACCGTTCCGTGGGTAAGGTATACAGCGAAACTGTTGCGGCCAACCCACATGAAGAGCTTGTTCGAGAACATGCTCTGCAGAGAAGGCGATAGCCAGATTCCAGTGACCATCAGATCCCATCCGATGGCTGTCCAGCGCTTGGGGTAGCTTGCCGCGCCTTGAGGAATGATCCAGTCTCCGATGTTCTTGAGCTGAACAGACCAAGTCGACCACTCCCAGTGCTCGCCGGGGTAGCACGCCACGTACCAGCCGAGGAGGATGAGGAATGCGGTCGCGATGCGGCGGGCCTTTACGCGGCTGTTGACGAATTCGCGGAAGCTTTTCTCGGAGCCGAGGTCGCAGAGGATGACACCGTAGAGGAATTGGCACTCGAAGGTTTCTAAGAATGTCAGCTAAGAATCAATGAACTCAGATATCTATACATACCCTTTTCCGGGCTGGTGCGCATCCAGTACCACAGGAACAAAACCATGCAGGTGAAGAGGCGCATGCGGAACTTCATGAAAACGGTGGCGAACAAGAGTACGTAGATGAGGAAAGCACCCTGCAACAGAGGCAAGAGAGCCCACTGGTGGTCGTCGTATTCGTTGTTGGCGCCGGACCATGAGGTCTGGAAGTTCTTGATCAAGCGTGGGATTTCCGTGTCAAGACCACCAATGTTGGTAGGGACGGAACGGCGGAACCAGTGGGAGTCGCTGAGGTGCGCAACCTCGAAAGCACCCAGCTGGGCAAAGAACCACGCAATGACCAGGGCAATAGTCGCAGGCATAATCAGCCTCGGTGGGCGGCGGAAAGCAGATTTGCCCAGTGTCTCGAGCGCAGCTGGGACGTTTCCGGATTTGGCCTGTCGGAGTGGTTTGATGGCGCATACGTAACCGGTGAGGAAGGCAAACATTGTGACTCCAATACGGCCTTGGAACGGTAATCGGAGGAAAGGTAGCTGCAGTAGTTGGGGTGCTGCATTTTCGTTGTCTCGTGGCGACCACAGGCTGTAGTCCCAAGCCCTGCATAAATGTGTTACGACGACCCAGAAGGAAGCGACTCCGCGAACACCCTATACATGTTAGTAGATGTCTGTCGTACCATATCATAACTACACACCTCGACCCAGGTAACATTCTGGCGGTTGTTGGAAGCCATTTTGCCAGGACCAGCGGCGGGTTCCAGAGGAGTAGCAAGGCTCGAGATGGTGGCGCGCGCAAGCGATAACGGGGCCTTTGCTAGGAAAGACATATGCATGCAGACGACTCAACGACTGATGGTGGGAAAACAGGCCCAAGAAATGATAGGAAGACCAAGAGAAGGAAGAAAAATGAGCGACAGTGACAGCTATAGAGGCTGCATTGGTGTGGGTTGGATCGAACCAAGAAGGAGGTTAAGTGGAATGCAAGGGTGCAAGCAAGTTCCCCCATGCAAAGACGGCATCTCGGATACGCTTTCTTGGCATGATAGAGATGCGTCGAGAAGGAATAGGGATTTTTGGCCGTGTAATTGGTGTTGGGGCTGAAAGGGGGAACAAGCGCCGAGCCAGCATGGGTGGCCGCGTAATATTCGTCGGTGGATGGTGAATAGACCCCACCGGTTTCAGGCCTTCAGTGTCTTGGCATCAAGCCTCTGCATGGGCAATTCGCTGTGGCGGTGGCCGACGACGCGCCAACCGGAAGCCGGCACTGCACTCAAGAAAACGAATATAGCGAGTGTGTTGGCACGGCTGTGGCGAGGGCGGGAAAGATGCCTGAGGTTGCGCAGAGGTGCCGACGTGCAGAGTCGCATGCCCGCCATGACTGGACGTGTGGCGCAAAGTTCGGGCCCAACGCAGCGTCTGTACCCACCCTCCACGTTTGGTTGGCGGCTGACAGTGCAGGGCGGGATCGTCGACGTAGATTAGATGACAGCCGCTGTTTTGTGTGTTTCAACTTTCGAGGCCGCGCAATGTGTGTAGCGCGTATCATCGCCGTCTCCTAGCGCGCTGCGACGACGATGGCGTGCGTAGACGACGACGCGTTGGATTATGCGTGCGTGGGCGGCCGAAATGAGGCTCTTCAGCTTCGACGGTACAGGTGCTAGCGCTGGCGTCGTGACGAGCCACAGCTGTCAGGCCAAGCCCTCGAGGCTGCATGGGATTCTGACAACCCCCAAATACCATCCATAGCCGCCAACTCAGGTCCACGGGTACCTTGGGCTAAATGATTTGGGAGCTTGGCACCGTGTAAGATGAGCAGGTGAGATGCCTGATGTAATCTTACTACATCTTATCTATTTACTGATCTGCGAGGTCGCTACACAATGACCGCTTCAGCCCTAGTGGTTCTTCTCAACAATCTCCTTGGCAAAAGCTGCAAAGTCTCTCTTGTCGTCGACCTTGTCCCACAGGTTCGGCTGGGTGAACACTGCCAATGTGTTCCTCGCTACCTTTCCCCCAGTCGCCGCGCCTCTCACGAAGTGGGGAACGGCTTTGAACTTGCCCTGGGTGATGATTTCGAGCGCTTCGCCTGTTTGGAACGCGAGACAGTCTCGAGGTATGCTGACCTTTGTGACGTTTCCGGTACGGGAGTGGATGTAGAGACCCGCCTTGGGGTCCGGTGAGCGATCCAGTTCCTGTAGGGGCGAGAATGATGCACCTGTTTTTGGCGGATTGGTAGCCTCGTCGACGAACATGGCAGACGTCAGACCGGTCAGACATCCATGATCGAGATGGGTCGCACACCAGTCGTCCTCGTCACCGCTGGATGTATCGGGCGCGGGCGAGGGACTGGGGAAGTAGTGCAGCAGCCTGGCCTTGGTGGAGACACTTGTCTTGACTAGATGCTCGAGGTATCCCTTTTGGTAGCCATCAATGTTGGCTTCAGCGTACTTGTCGCAGGCACGAGCGACCAATGCGGCTATGTCAATGATGAGAGTACATAGCTCTCGGAAAGTCTCCTCGAAGCCTGGGAGAAGCTCTTGAGATGGCCACACATTTGGCGCGGTGTACTCTGGGAAGGAGGGGTACTTTTCAGCAACCGTCTTCTGCTGCTCTTCGAATCCGCCGGCACAGTTGACGTAGTAGGAGCCCTTGAGAGTGTCGTATTTGCCATCTTTGAGCGTCTCCTTTCCGCAAGACCAGCCAACTAGCCACTTGGATGCTGGAGATTCGAGCTTGACTAGTGCCATGTCAGTAGTCTTTCAGATGTACAATTAATTAGTGGCGCTTACCCAATTCGTGCTCTGGTAAGTTTCCAAGAGCAGAGGCGTACGATAGTAGTTTATGTCGCAGCTCATGGAACTTGGACGGGAGATCCTTTACCACAATGATTCCCAGACTAGACGAGCCAAAGGCCTCTTCAAGTAGCGAGAAGTCTACATCATCTGGACCATTATCAGCCAAGCGGAGTCACAACCCTACAGCTACCACTCACTATTCTTCAGGGCGTCAAGACCCACGGCGACGGCGCTCTGGTTGACTGCAGCATTAGCGTTGGCCATGTTAGTCGTCTAGCAAGATACAGGTGTGGATGATGGTTTTCACTACGTAGTACTGCGACTTTATCGTGATGTTGTAGTGCGCGGTTGGTCTGATCTGGTCCGCACCTCGACTGCACCTGCCTGATTTGCTGCAGCCTCGGCCATCTCCGATCTCTCACCTCCGACGCCTGATTGCGACGACCAACAACGCCATCGCCATGCCCAAAGCCCTGCACTTCAAAGGCGACAAGAAGGTCAAGAAGCGCAGAAAAGCTGCCGACCCCTACGACGCCGACGAAAAGCCCTCGAAGCAGCTCACCACCAGCGCGCCTGCCGAAGCCGAGCATGACGACTCTTGGGTGAGCGCAGATGCGCCGAGCGACATCACAGGCCCCGTAGTCATTGTCCTGCCCACCGACACACCGAACACGTGTCTGGCATGCGACGCCAATGGAAAGGTCTTTGCGAGCGAGCTGGAGAACATTGTTGACGGCGATGTCGCGACGGCCGAACCCCACGATGTGCGCCAGGTCTTCGTCGCGAATCGCATTGCCGGCACAGAGCAGCTTAGTCTGAAGGGCCATCACGGAAGGTAAGGAACCACGACATGGATGGAGCTGGCACCGCTAACTTAGTCCAGATATCTGAGTTGCGACAAGTTCGGCGTCCTCAGCGCAACTGCAACCGCCATCTCCCCCGAAGAAACCTTTGTCGTGATCCCTGTACCTGACAATCCCTCCGCCTTCTCTGTCCAGACTGCCCGCGACCTGTTTCTCACCATCGACGAATCCTCCTCCAAGGGCCCAGAGCCACGCGGCGACGCCGAACACATAAGCTTCAGCACTACTTTCCGCATCCGCATGCAAGCCCGCTTCAAACCGCGCAACAAGGCAAGCAAGGAAGAAAAGGCCAATGTCAAAATTAGTCGCAAGGAGCTGGAGGACCAGATCGGCCGGCGTCTGAACGATGCTGAGGTCAAGAAACTACGAAAATCGAGAGTCGAGGGCAACTTCCACGAGACGGCCTTGGACATGAAGGTCAAGTCTAGTCACGACAAGTATGCCAGCATGTGAAAACCTCCAAGTATCAGCCACGATGCCTCAGAGTAGCAACAGAGCGTTGCGTCGTCGCATGGTGCCGCAATCACACCACAAGTCGCCCTTGGCGTCCACAAGCAACGGCAGCACCCGCGTTACACCATACTCTGCATATACCCGATCCTATGGCTGTGACACTGCAAGGCCGCGTAGCCTTCATGCGCCACGATCTGGAACTGGTTTCGAAACGTCACCCGCCACACCTTGTGGCTGGGCGTCCGTCTGGGCAGCGTCTGCCTCAGCACCCGAAGCCTCAACATAGATAGACGGTACTCTGTGTTGTCTCAACAATACACAATGGACTGCCAATAGACCTCATGCGGCCAGTATGCTTTTCTTTCTTGGCAGACCGCGTATTAATAACAAAGGAATTCAACGCATCTTCTGCAGTCCCTGTATGTGTTCCTTGGTTATCCCATCTTTGCTTTTGCTCCTGGCCGCTTTTTGTCGGATAACGCGATGGTGACGCGTCTGAAATGATGTGTGATATCCGACTTAGGTGAAGTATGCTTAAACAACTTACTAGCTAGAGCGGACGATCCCGCATTTTCATCTCGGTGTCAATGTAACCACAACCGGAGAGCATACATCAAGAGATGTCTGGTGGTATAGCAGTTACTATGCACGTTTGCCATTGGCGTACACTACGGGTGGTTTTCCTTACTGCTAAACCATACGATAAGCTGGCTTGTTGATTCTTGGACTGACTGTAGAGCCCTGACACGAGAAGCATCCTAGACGAGGCCCAAACCGAGGTTGCACCACATAGAAGAAAAAGACTAAACAGGTCTGCAGACTACGTTAGGACAAAAACTTGCAAAGTAGGTGACCTAACATCAACGTAGGCTCCAGGCTGTTCAGTTTGTTACTAGGCTGGCGTGGTTGCATAGAAAGCATAATTAGTTCACTTCTCCCTCCGATTGTATATTAGATCTAACGACTTTCGAAGGCCCATGCCAAGACCCTCGCTCCTAATCTGCTGCGGCAGTATCCCGCCAGGAGCGTTGTCATCGACCCGAGACTACTACATATACTAATATGTCTCACCAGGTCCCCGTCCTAGGTTACCACGACACCGACATCACCGCTACTAAGGAAGATGTTCTCGTTGTAAGCAACGTAAGTACCTCCTAGCCCCTCTATAATCCTTAAATTAGCACTAACAAAGTTACTTGTATAGCAGCCGGCCCTCGCAATCAACCGCGATTCACAAGGTGAACGTCTTAAGTAAACATCCGGCTAGTTATCCTATCACGCAATCTGTACAGGAGCTGCACAATATGGAATAAGAGATGCGATCGGGATCGAGCTGCAAAGGCGATACAAAGAGGGCTTACCTCAGTGGGCAATTTGAATGAACCTTAGGCGAACAAAGTCGGCTTTATTGCATGGCTCGCAGAACCATCCATTAACGTGACCATGTCCATGCGCCCTTTGGCACACCCAATACCATTCAACCCCATTCAAACCACCCTACCACCTCATACAAGGGAAAAACTAAACACCTAGGAGCCTACGTTGCCGTTAGGTCACCTACTTCGCAAGCTTTCATCTTAATGTAGGCTCTAGGGTGTTTGGTTTTTCCCTTGAAGGGGGTGCTACACCTGATATCCACTGCGCCTTGGTCACATGATACCCACATTATATTCTTCACACGTGCACGCCCAGAGTTCAGCTGCTACATAGCCCTCACACTCTCTTCTTTCCTCATCTCCATGCATCGCAGACGCTATAGGTCAGTACAAGAAGCTCATGGATACTTTGATCTGGTGAGACAGAGCCGCGCTATGCAGTGAAGGTATCTACTCCACCATTGGAGTTTGGACCCAATATTAGAAGGCACGCGAAGCGTACTTCAGGTGAGTGAGCAGTGAGAGCCTGCGTCTACTTGTCTCGTCGACTGATGCACCTTTGCTCGAAGACACGACAGTCGCGATTACGAGATCCTCCCACTGGCAGGCAGGCGCGTTTGACAAATCTACTCATTACCGCAACTACACGTAGGTACCCACAACACCAACCTTGGGCCACACGACCTCGCGTCCAAACTTACAATCCACACCCCCGCTATTCATATATTCCTGAGTATATGTACTCCTAACGCCGTGGAGCTTCAATCTTCTCATCTACGTGTCTCGCGACTGCCGACCATCTGGAAGCGACCTCGCCCACCATGCCCGGCAGCTACGTTAAGAACAACTGGCGCATCACCGACAGCATCACACCCGTGGTGTGCTTCACCACAGCCGTATTCTGGGCACTCTACATCCTCTCCTTCCCACCTTCCACACGCTTTTACCGCAAGCTCTCGATCCTCGCCCTCGCGCTACCAACATGGTATGCATTTCGGCACTCGGACTACTTAACGCCGAATTACTACCTCGACGACACATTCGGACGAACTTGCCTGATATGGTTCGTCCACATGAGCTACGAAGTCTGCGTCATGGAGTTCGCGCCCGTCCTCACACGAGAGAAGCGAAGTCTGGGAGACTGGGACCAAAAGAAGGAGAGAGTCAGGCAGGGATACAAAGTGCTATTCGATCGCAATCACACGCAGGTGCTTGAGCAGCAGGGACACATTTTACCGAAATCATCCCATGATGCAATTTCGGCGGCGAAGGAGGAGCCAAGCGAAGAGAGATACGTTGCGACTGACAAGAAGACTGACGAGCCCGTCTTACCGAGCGCTCGCGTTCAGCACGGTGTTGTGCTACCGATGGGTCACCGCCACGGCTACTCTCGCTGGGAATTCCTCGGCTACCACATACTCAAATTACCTCTCTACTACGCCGCGCAGTGCGCCTTCACCTACTACGAAGAAAACTACTCACCAGGAGCTCTAGACCCTGCCACATATATGGGACCGGGGCTTCTATCTTTCTTCGACCGCATCACGATGTCCATAGGCAGACGGGAGATATCCTGGCGGCTCATGTACACTTTCGACTGGTGCATTTCATCCATGTGGCTGTACGAGGGATATCACAGTATATTCGCCGTCCTTTGGGTTGGCTCAGGGCTGGACGGACCGGAAGAGTGGTCCAAGTGTCTCTTTGGTTCGCTGAGCACCGCGTGGTCGGTACGAAGGTACTGGGCAAAGCACTGGCACAACTTTGTCTACCACTCCTTGACGGGCCATATCAAGTGCGTGACGAGGGGCTGGCTTGGCATGCAGCGCGGTGCGATCTCAACCCGATTGATCGAGAACACCCTCGTCTTCTTCGCATCCGGACTCATACATGCGCTGGTTAGATGGCAGCAGGTCCCCATGAGCGACCACTGGGGTATCGCCTGTTGGTACGTTGCACAGATGCTTCCTATCATCACCGAGATGGTCGTGGCGCACCAGTGGAGGAAATTGCGCAAGTGGCTGGGATATGGCACTGATTCGAAGTGGTTGAACCGCTTCGAGTATGCGGTCGGATACTCGTGGGTCATTGCCTGGTTTCTTTACAGTGTGCCCAAGTATTACCAGACGAGGATGCACTGGACGAATGCCATCATACGGAAGAAAATTATGGCTGATATGGCTGCGGATGGGAATATCAACAAGACGGGCTCGGGCTGATATGGGGGCGGCACACATCGTTCGTTTCGTGTGGGGGAAGACTTGGAACGTTATGCGATGACGTTGAATGGCCAAGGAGAATGATGTATCGTAGAGGCTGCGCTGCGGCACTACGTAAAACATAGGTATTCATGATACTTGCCTTCTTGTGACTCCTCTAGCTCGGCGCATGTGATGTTCTGACAACGTAATTATAGATTCCATACCCCAGCGTGCATCAGTGTTTTGTAATCAAGGCGTCGAAAGTGCAAGGATTTCAAATATTGAACGGTCATCATTGCCTAATCGTGAAGCATCTAAGCAGAATAGCGTCTATAAAAGCACTGCAGTATAGGTGTTAGTTGCCGGTTGGGGTGGAACAGTGACGTATGCAAAATCGTGTGGCCCGCAACAACAACTCCTGCAGCCGACATATCACCGAATAATGTCTTCATGGAGTGTTCATTCTGACTTCATTACATTGGTATCATCATTAAACTATGCTACAAATTTCGTTACACTGACATCAGGTTTAGTACCTGGTCAACTTGGGGCTGCCCTCCCACGCCGGGAAACTCCACTTGGTCTCCACAAACACCTTCTGCATGCCATCTTCCTTCTTCTCGAACTTGTAGTAGACCTTGTCCAAGTCCTCGAGGCGGACACGGTGGGTAACCATCTTTGAGGGGTCAATGCGCTTCTCCTGGATCATCTTGAGGAGCGACTCCCAGTACATGTGTACAGGCGCTTGACCGTTACCGATGAGACGGATACCGCGCTCCATGAGAGAACCAATGTTGAAGTGGTTGGTGAAGCCGACGTATACACCAGTGATACCGCAGCGACCCATGTTGCGTGTGCTGGTGATCATCTCGTTGATGAGCTCGCTGGTGTCGGTCTCGAGACCGAGCATCATCTCGAAGTAGTGGGCCCAGCCCTTGGCGTACTCGCCGGCGGCACACTCAATGCTGACGTCTGGGCCGCGGTTGTTGCACATCTCCTTGAGCTTGCTGGTGACGGACTCGCCCTTGGCTAGGGTGGAGAAGTCGATGGTCTCGATGTTGGGGTACTTGGACTTGACGAAATCGAGACGCCAGTTTTGGTCGATCATGATGACGCGCGATGCGCCTTGCATGAGGGAGAAGTCTGCGGCCATTTGTCCGATTGGGCCCGCTCCCCAGATGGCAACGACGTCGCCCTTGTTGACGCCGGTGTCGACGACTGCGTGCCATGAGGTGCATACTACGTCGGAGAGGAAGAGACCCTGCTCATCCGGAACATCATCGGGAAGAGGCAGTAGGTTGACGTCACCGTAAGCGACACGGGTGTACTCTGCTTGGCCTCCGGCGTATCCACCAGTGAAGTGAGAGTAGCCGAACATGCCTGCTGTCCGGCCACCGTACATGGCGTTCTCGATGGTGTTGGAGTTGGTCTTCTCGCATTGGGAGGACAGCTTCTGCTTGCAGTAGTAGCAGTCACCGCAGGCGATCTGGAAAGAGGCAACAACTCGTTGGCTATTTGGTGTTAGCGATGCGCTGAGCAAAGACTCGGATGCGTACGTACCCCTTCTTGAACTTTGTGACACCAGGTCCACACTCGTCTACAACACCACAGAACTCGTGTCCGAGAATGTCGCCCTTCTGCATCTCCACGACAGCGCCGTGAAGCAAGTGCAGGTCAGAACCGCAGACGGTAGAGCCAGTGACCTTGACGATAACATCGCGGTCCTCTAGGATCTTGGGCTTCGCGGTGTCGATCATCTGAACATCGTTCTTGCCGTACCATGCCAAAGCCTTCATCGTCTCTGAGTAGTCGGCGGTGCTCTCGTCGTTGCCAGGGTTGGTGACGTTCTGCGCGGTGGTGGCGTTGTCACCATGGCCAATGGCCTTCTCAGCCTGGCGGGCTGCTTGGGACATCATCTTGGGCTAAAGTTGATGTGTAGTGGTATATGTGAAAGGTAGAAAGATGTTCAAGTTGGAGAGCCTGCAGTATGCGCAGCGCGCCTACCTTTTCAATGCCAACCAGCGACATTTTCGATGACATATTACAAACCTGTGACGTGAATTTTGCAGCCCTCTTACAACTACCGCGAACCAGAAGATTATCCGCCCCCTTGTACATGCGCTTGGAGGGGCTAGCTTAACGTCATGACACGCTGTGGAGGGGTACAAGTCCGCTATACGCGAGCTGAATGTACGCATTTGGAAATGCCATGTGCTGGCGCAGATCGAGGTTGGCGATGGGAATCCTACGAGCGTCATGGCGATGTCATGGTGGGGCAGCACGCGTTTCGCGTTTGGCCGTTGGAGCTAGACATGCAGCTCTGGCCAGACCTTCGCAGACCGAGCGCGTCCCGAACGGCATTCTCTCGGCAGATGGTTATATCGTCGTGTTAAGCTCGGGGCGTTGATACAAAGGAGAAAGTGGAGATGGTGTCGTGTGGAGGTGCGTAAGGGACGCGAAGTCCGCCCTTCAGGGCTTGCACAGATGCATGCAGTTCAAACCGATTGACAAACTGGAGGACAGCGGCTGCGCGAGGGCTTATATGCCTGTGACTGAGGACCATGATGGTGAACGGACGTCCAGATCATGGCCATACGCTGGAAGTCGGAGCAGGTGATATGCATGAGACGGTGCTGAGTAGTTGCCGGCGCAGGTACAGACCTCTCGGATTGCATGCGCAAGCATGGACGCGTTAGCGGGATGTGTGCGATTCGGTCCTGTTCGAAAGCTTCCAGGTTCACTCAATAGCATTGCAGGCAGCTTTGTGCGACACTTGCTACCGCTCCAAGCACGGAGGCAGTCGGCGATTCGGTAGAGAAGACGTGTAGGACCAGAAGCTCTTCGATAGTAAGCATTATGGCAGTACGCGAAACAACAAGAATGCCACATCCAATACTTGGGCAATCGCGCAGAGCTTGGCAGGCCAAACGCGTCGACGAGACATCACGCTCACACCACAGACCATGATATAGCAGGCGAGGAGCTGCGGTCTCGGTCCCGCTGCACAGATAGCTTCGGAGCTTGACGCGTTAGCAAGTACCGTAGGACGATTCGCGACGCGTCAAAAGCAGCACCACCTAATTAACAGGTCTGCAGCCTACATCAAAATGAATACATGCAAAGTACGTAACATAACGTGAACGTAGGTGGTCAAGTATTGAGTCAGTTGCTTGTATGTGATAGCGCTGTTACTGTTGTCGAACATCTTCCTCAATCCAATGCGCAAGGCACTGGAATCAATGAAAATGTAAAGCCGCAGTGGCAGACCAGCAAAAATTGCCCCGCTGAAGCCCCCGAAGGAGATTCATGACAACACCACACCCCGCTGTGCAATGGAGGCGACGTTGTCAGACCATCAAATGCTTGAGCTTGATGAGTCGCAAGAAGGTCTAGAGATTGTTAGCAGGTGTAAACGTAGGGGGGTGGTTGGGGAATACGAACAAGTATTCAGAGCTTGGGAGGGACGGGGGCGGCGCGGTATAAGTAGCCAGACGGTCTTGGCACGCTAGTGGGTCACATGACGAGCAAGGGCGGTCCAGAGGCCAGTGCGCGGGGGGACTTTGGAAGCGGGCGGGTAAAGTCCGGCAGTGAGATGACCGGCCAGGTCCATGCGCCTGATGCTTCCCATCGACTCACATCTTTCGACATGACACTGCGTAAACGCTGCACATGCCAGTTAGTGCACTTTCGCATATGCGCTGAGGATCTGTAAAGACGCTTGGGTTCGACGACTAGTGCCAACCGAGCAGAGCCGCGCGGTTTCGTTATCGCGGAAAGTTTCCAAGCGCCGCGACGCATTTAGCTCGTTGCCTGGAGATCACACTACCCGGGCGCCTACAACCTAACATCTACCACAGGGTGGAACATTGTCACCATCCCAGGCAAACACTGGGTCGATGGCTCTACTTCGCTTGAGCAAACTCTTTACGATGCGCTTCCGGTCAGTCTACATGTGCAACATCATCATCTACTCCGTCGCCCTAATCTCCTATCCAGTTCCTTCATTTTCCAATCCTCTTATCATTCAGTTGTTGCTGAAGAATACCACAACCATGCAAATGCTCGTACATTGCCCAGCCATACCTGAGCTCCGCCTTCTCGTAGAGGTAATCATAGTCGAGCATGCGTATATTGCAAGCCTCGTTGGGCGCCCGTCGGTCTCTGTAGTTTTCAACCTCCTTTCTATCCAGAAACCTTTCCCAGAGAAGTAGTGTCGTGTTCGGATTTGCGTTGAATAAACGTACGGCTGGCTCTGTCGGCGAACCAGGTTCGCAGACTAAAGGCCGCGTCTCCTGTACCAAGGCCGTAAGGTTGATAAGATGGTATTCGGATAGCTTGAAACCGATTTCCCGCCGGATATTGTCCATCATAGGACCAGTAAAACTCCCCGAAGCGTCGAAGGCTCCTTTTGGGAATTCAAGGTACGGTTCATTGCGCGCGCGAGCTTGGGGGGACTCTACGAGAAGGACGTAGCGCTCGCGAGTGTTGTCTTTCGGACGAAGTACTATCATCACGTTGGCGTTTACCGCGGTTCTGCCAACTGTGGGCGGGGGTTTGGCTGGCATAGTGTCGAGGCCTTCTCTACTAGCGGGAAAATCCGAGGTCTTTTAGGGAGAGAGCGAGAGTATTTGGCGTGCAAGTATTGCGTCCGAGACGTTCAAGAATGATGGGAGGACCGGAAGATCGAGCTTCGCTGACGAATAGGGAGCAATGGAGCTAGTGGAGTAATGTAGACACGAGATACTTTGGAGCGGTGGACGGTGATGAAAGGCGTCGGGTGGGACACATACTTATACCTTGATCTCAAGCAGCTATACTTGGGTATGGTGCTGTGGCAGCGCTACCTCAATGTTCGTTCAAAGAGACCCTCAGTATAGCGTTGATGTCTTAGTGCAGATCTTCTAACTTATGGCTGGATACACCAATGGGTTGAGGTTCTGATGCGCGCGCAACTTTATTTGGACGATTCGATGCTTCCCCACCCGCCGTTCGTCTCAAAACCATGCGCGGCGCTTACTAGATGACCTTGAGATAAGCACATGCATGGCGGCAAGAATCCGCTCAGTGGGGATGTGTATGTGCAGGGGCTTTGGTATACAACTGTTATTGCCACACTGGCTACATTCCGTTCATCTTTCGGAGGTCACTACTGAGCACTCATTGCTGAGTCCGACCGATGCGAATTTGCTTCTGTCGCTCTTCAATCTGTTCGGTTTTGCCCAGTCGATCGTATAGCGCCCAAGCTGCGAGCGTCTTAGCATCTCTCGCGCCTTCTTTCCAAAGCACCTCGAAATTGCGGATGCGCAAAGTGATCAACTTGTCTCTGACACCCTCGCCACCCAACTTGCTCCTGAAAGATTCGAGTTCCTTTCGGTCCAGGTATTTCTCCCACAATAGCATCGGCATATACTCGTCGAGGTTTCCAGGGCTCATGTACACCCCGTTCTTTAGCTGTTCGTTGGTTTCAGCCTTGTCAAGAGCCATTGCGGTCAGGTCGATCAGCTCCTCTGCCCTGACATTAAGCCCCGTCTCTGCGCGAATCTGCTCCATTGCTTTTCCAACTACAGTGCCAGACTTGTTATCTAGCATTCCTGCAGGGATCTCGAGGAAAGCAGTGCTGCATGCGCCGATTCGCGGCTGCTCTGTCAAGATGACCCACTTCTCGTCTACGTTGTCCTTGGGTCGTAGTATCATAAGGATAGCGACGGTACCGCCGCGCAAGAAAATGACTCGGTCGAGATTGGTGTGGCTCTTCTTCATCAATGCCTCGATCGTCATGAAGCCTATCATTCCGTCGTCAAAGACGGTGACGTTGTGTACATTCACGCCCTCGAGGCGCCATGGATCCCCTTCAAACGTGTGTCCGGGAGTTGTTTGCACAGTGAGATTCTTTTGGAGTGCTTCCAACCAGTTACTGAACGCTGGAAATCCGAGCAGCTTCTCTTCGTCGAGAATGTGGCCATCTGCAACTGTGACAGGAATGGCAGGCTCCCAGGCTGACAGCAGGAAAGTGGATGGCATCCCGAAGTCTTCGGCTAGTACTTGAGATAGCCTTGGAAGCAGAGCGATATAATTACAGGATCCCTGTGATAGCTTTTGCCCTAGTAGCGGACGATTTCAAGCTGTTTTGTTGAGTCCCGGGGCCGTCTTGTACAAGATAAGGCTGGAAGTGATGGTGGATGCGCTGTGAACCTTGGAAAGCTCCCCGAGGTCGTTTCGGGCGCAGCAACAAGCTTACATACCTATCTTACAGCGATCGGGATGTCGCATAACCTTCATGCATGTGATAAGAATAATCACGCACATTGCAGGTGGTACAGGAAACAAGGTCACGCAGTTCTGCGCGCCAACCTCCCGAGGTCTCCTAGGCCTACAACCACCCCCCAGCAACTGAGCAGCTACCTAGCTAGCGATCTCTCATGAGCTAGCGATCAGTCTACCTATATTTTGCATGAGGAATTATGGCAACTCTCAAACGTATTGTTGCAGCGTATACCGCTGGTGCGCAGCAGTGACGACCGTGGCTGAGATGCTGCGGGGTAAAACTATGGGATGAATGCACGGCGGCTGCCTTGAAGGAGGTCTGCATTCAGCTGGGCAGGGGTACACCCAACCCCCGATTACTGCGCTCCTGTGTGACCCTTCCAAGATTATATCCCGCATGTTCCCCTTAAATGCCCAGGTATCCAGTCAGCATTTCTCAAGAATCGCATCAAACCTCGTCGCCTCGCCTCGCCACTAGCGCGTCATTCCTTTAGTCCAAGCCAAAGTAGCAGCCCTTAGGCTAAGCGCGCAATACTCAGCCTTGCGTCCAACAAATAGCACCAGAGCTCGCTCAGCCTTGTCTTCAAAAGATGATATGTAACGTGTGTTTAGCTATGCTGAGGGGTGGAAGGGGAGCGAGGTCAGGGACTCACGATCTGACGTTTGATCATCACAAAACTACAACATCACTTCGAAGATCAAAAGAGGTAGACTGCAAGATATGTACGTCGTTAGGAAATGCGATCTGGCGCGACGTGAATCTGCTCGAGGATCAGTCGATCTCGATCACGGCTGTGCTTAAACCTCTGCCGAGTGGGTTTTCATTGGACTTCGACATCAACCAAAGGTTCAAGCGTGCGTATCTGCTGAAAGCAATTGGTATGTTTGACTATTCAATGGGGTCGAAATGTATTAAATTCTCTTCACAGACCCCAATGAGCGCCGTCTACGAACCTTGACGTCGTCAGAATCTTCTTCCGATGAAGTCATCCAATTGGCGCATAGTTGGATGAACGAGTGTAGATGTGCAGACAGTTGGGAGTGCACCGGGGAAAGATGGTATCCGAAGCGCTTATTAGACCTCGGCGATATCCGAGGCATACGCGGCATCGGTGATCGAGACAGTCTAACAGTCCTGTCAGAATATAGCCATGTACAACGAGCAAAAGTGTATCTGGTCGAGACGGACGATGTCTTCATGCCAAGCCGATATGTACCAAGCAAGTTGACAGTCAAGTCCTGGAACAGCGATAGAACAAAGATGGGCCGTATTGAAAGAGAAGATGGTCGGTATGTTACGCTGAGCCATTGCTGGGGCAGGCCCAAAGGTGTCCAAGGACAGCTTAAATTGAAAGTAACAAACAGAGAGCGTTTCATACGGGAGGGTATCGAGTTGCGGGAGCTGCCGAAAAGTTTTCGAGACGCGATCTTGTTCGCTTGTCATCTGGAGAAAGTCGGGTTCATTTGGATTGACTCGATGTGCATCATGCAGTCGACTGAAGATCATAACAGCCGATCTATGGTTCATGTGGGTGACTGGCTGAGTCAGAGTCGACAAATGGACAAGATCTACCAAGGATCCTTTCTCAACATCTCCGCTACTGCTGCGGTTGATGGAGATCAGGGGTTGTTCTTCGGCCGACAGCCTGAGTCCCTTTGGGAGAACGAGATCAACGTCAACCATACTGGAATGGCTCCTTTCGGAAAACATAGTACTGGAGGCTCGAAAAGGGAACAGTTGACGAGGTGCGCTCTCATCGACGTGTCCTTCTGGGACGATCTCGTTGAGAGCGCAGCTGTTAACCGTAGAGGTTGGGTTCTGCAGGAACGTCTCATGGCACCACGTGTATTACATTTCTGTCGCGACCAGATTGCCTGGGAGTGCTCTCACTTCGATGATGCCGAGGGTTATCCTGGAATGGCTATAGGACTGAGGTCCAAGCTGGGAGCTACAGTAGACGAAGGAAGGCTCAAAGACTTAACTCCAGAGGCTGGGCGGGCACTACGAAGCAATCGCCTGAATGATCTTCCAGACCCTGATGAAGGCATGGTAGATCTGTACATCTACGAATTGTGGAAACACATTGTAGAGGTGTACTCCAAAACGCAAATCACAGTATCGCGCGACAAACTCATAGGGTAAAGTAGCCGCCACGAATAATGTATAAGACATGTTGCTAACTTCCTACTAGTATGTGTCTCTCTTACTAAGCTTTAGCGGCGCAGCGATTAAGGTTGTTCTAAGACATGTCACTGTTCGTGCTAACAGCTTCATAGCGCTGTCTGGAATTGCGAGGCGCTTCTGTAGTGAACAGAAGCTATTCACAGTACCGAGCACGTATATTGCAGGCCTCTGGAGAAACAATCTGGAAAGTCAGCTTCTTTGGCAAGTGAACGAGCTTTATCGGGATGGTGTGTTCGAGAACCCTGGACGACGCGACGCAACTCGAGCGCCTTCATTTTCATGGGCATCCATCGATACCCCCCACGGAATCACCTATCCCGATATCACAGACTACGGGGCTGCAAGAGCAAACGAAATGCGTGACCGGGATCAGGGCGAAAGGGAAGACTCGTATCCAGAGGAAGAGCTAATGCTCGAAGTACTTGACCATCATATCATCCTCTCGGACGAGGACAATGAGTATGGCATGGTAGAACAGGCAAGATTATTGCTCAAACCACGCTATCTTAGGGCTATTAATCTCAGGAAGCTTCACCCGCTGTTCCGAGTCGGGTACAGCTGGGGACTGGAGCAAGATGAAATCAAGCCTGACATGTCGCAACAAGGTTCCAAAAGGTCTGCGCATCATCTCGAACACGCCAATCTCTATCTGGACGCCCCGGAATCTGACGTCGATATCTTCCGCGATGATGCAAAACTATACTGCATGCCCGTTGCGTATGGTGAGCGGACAGTACGGAAAGCATTTCGTTATTTGTACTGCTTGTTGCTCAAGTACGAAGGGGCGACAGATTTTGGTTCCAAGGGCGGTGATCCAGGCGTGAAAGGGCATCTGTCGATGACAATACAGTATCCCATGTTTAGACGAATTGGCATAACAAAGTTGTCTAACCATTTGGACGAGAAGGGCCAAGAGGCTTTGATGTCGGAGGAATACAACCAAACAATTGCTTTGTGTTGAATGACCTTGTAAGAGAGCGAGGAATTGTTCTAGTATTTTGGGGGGTTCTAGTGTCTTTCAATAATTATGAGTCATGATTTCGTAGGTAACAAAAGGTCTCATATGTAGAGATATGCGATGGCTATCGTATTCCAGGCCTGGTTTCGATCTTACCCCACCTTCCAATGTCTGCCCCTCATCCCCACCTCGATCGTGGGCTCGCTCCCGCCCACCGTTACTTATGCCGGCTTAGATACAAAACCTTCGCATGCAATGAGAATATATACATTGCTGTTGCAAAATTCCCCATCGATTACCTAATACGGGCGCTTGGGTAAGCTGCCACAACACTCCAATCACCCTCTACAACCTACTAACATCCCAAAGTCTAGGGGTATGATTTGTAAGACTCCTCCCAACCCACCTCTTCTGATCTCCTCTCCTAACATTCCACTCCAGTCGCTTCGCATTCTTCTGCGTACTTGTGAAAGGTCGTGGGTTCAATTCCCACAGCGTCCACATTCTTTTTGCCATTTCCTTTGCTTCCGCCGGAGAACGGAACGAGCACCAGGGGTGAGTGTTCCTGGCTGTGGTTCCCATGATCTGCCTTCTTGCTGTTCGAAGTTCCTTTTACTCGCTATGCGTAACGAGAACACCTGGCGTGTGGGTGGCATTGCTTTTTGCTGCCCCTTGACCGTGCTGCCAACGCGAGGGGTGTATTCTTTGACTTCTTTTCCAAGGTTGGTAGCGAAAAGACATGCTAGCGCAGTATCCTTCAAGAGATCAACACCCAAAAAAGGTGCAAGCATTCGCATAGAAAAGGGAATATCAGAATATCATCACAGGCGTAGGCATCTAGGACAATACTTATTTATGTGCAGTAGATCAACATATCACTAGCTGTCACGACGAAAGACAATATATATGCAGATCACATCCAAATGAATTGCTGCCAATGTCTAAAAGATATATACAAAGAAACCCAGGGGTATATGTGCGCCGTTCCCATCCACCGAGCCAAGCAAGCCATCAACCAGTGTGACTTGTCCAACCGTTCCATCATTCGTCATGCATCGCTCAGTGCCTGGCGTGGTGCCTTGTAAGCCTCTGCCTGTGCTCCCTAATGTGTCTTGCCATGCGTCCCTTTGCGGCAGGAGGAGCGGGCGTTGGTGCCGCAGGGGCGGGAGCGGGAGCGGTGACGGTATGATAGATCGTCTGAACTACCGTGCGAATAGCTTCGACAGTGTCTGTGACGACGGGAACAGCCGGGTCGGCTGGAGGTGCCTTTTCAACGTTGGTGGGCGCTGGGGCAGGTACCGCCGGAGCAGCAGGTGCTTGGGATGCTGTGGGCGCTGGAGCAGGTCCTCCGGGTGCAGCATATGACTGGGATGCGGCAGGTACATCAGAAGGCTGGGCGACGCTTTGCGCTGTGCTGGGAGCGGCGGCGGCGCTACTCGAGTTTTGAACTGCCGTGCTAGTGCCCTCAGGAAGCGAGGCAGAGGGGGTCGTCGATGGCTTAGGTTTGCTACCGCTATCTGCGCCACCAGAGGGCCATTGGAAACCAGACATGGGGCCGGTCGGAGCTGGAGCTGGAGCCGGGGCATTGATCTGCGTGGTTGGTGCGGCGATGGGGCTTGGGGTCTCTGCGGGTACGCTGGGAGAGGCATCGTCGGCAGGAGGTGATGCGACTGGGGCGCTGGAGGAGAGGGTCTCGCTCGTCGGGATTGGTGCGAAGATGCCGGATACAGAGGCGGTGATGAGCGGAGGAACTGCAGGGTATCCGGATGAAGCGGGAAGGTCAGAAGGCACAGCAGGTGTCTCCGAAGGGACTGGCGCAGAACCATAGGCAGCGCTGCTCTGCTCAGGCACAGAAGAGGGCTGAGGAACAGCGGCGTATCCATTGTCTTGGTAGACCTTTAGGGAATTGATCGTCCAGTACGCCTCTGTGAAAGCCTCGGGGTTGTTCTTGACCCATTCTTCGCATGTATCTGCCTTCTTGCTGCAGGAGCTCTTGTTCCAAACACTGCTGCTGCCCGCCCATTGTCCGCAGAAAGTAGTGTCGAATACAATCTGCTGCTGCTTGAATGTGCTCTCGATGTCGCAGGCGCCGGCGAACTTGGCAGCTGGCTTGCCCCAGCCGCTTGGGTCTGGGCTGTCGCCGAGGACGTCTTCCGGGATGGAGTCGCGGGGGAAGAAGTAAACGCTGATGGCATCGGCGGTCCATTGTGTCGCGTATACACCGCCACCACCCTCGTTCAAGCCTGCACCGTAGCTCTTGGTCGATGGGTGTTCGATGGAGCATCCGGCGTTCTTCGACTGATCCTCGGCAGCGACATCACAATTTCCTGTGGTCACTGAGCCAGCGAACTGGGTGGTGTCTTCACCAATCTGGCAGCCGGGGCCAGTGTGGAGGGTCATGCCGTTGTTCGTCTGGTCGTTCACGCCTTCGATGATGTCGATCTCGCCATTCTTTGGCCAGTTGGGGCCAGTCGTCCAGAATCTATCGGTGTGTAAGCAACATGACTTTCGATGGATGAAAGTCTACTTACGCTGGCCATGTACCACAGCCGAATGGCATATGGGCAACATCCAGCACAATCAGCCCACTGTCGTAGGTCTTCTTGCTCTGGATACGGACACTGGGCCTTCCCTCAGGGGTCTGGTTCTGTGTGTCCACGCCCCAGGAAATCGCTGAAGAAGACGAGTTGATGAGGTTCGTCTGCCTCGCCGTAGCCTCGTCAACGTACTTGACGAAGCCCTCTGTTGGATCGGCATCAGTGAAGAAGTCAAAGGCCCCGTAAAAGTCGGTCATGTAGTCATCTTGGAGAGTATAGCCAGCTATGCTCAGTTGGAAAAAGGCCGCAGCCGAAGTGAGTGTGGAGAAACGCATCGTCGAGACGCTGAAAGATAAGAATAGTAATGAGTGACTGCGTACTAGACGCGTGAAGAAAAAAGGCACAAGAACGGAAAAGACGACAGTATAGTTTGACGATGTAACGAGGCACCAGATGGTCGGAAAGGGACGGCCTGCCTATATACGCAGGCCTAAAACGGAGGCGTGGCAACGACCCTGACATAGCAGCCACCGATTCGCCCCAACGGCTTCGTCTAGAGGATAGACGAGCGCGGGAGAGTGTACATCTCCCGTTAGGCACATCGGGCTCCGTTTCAACAAGAGGGGAGTTATAGACGGACCGAGTTTATCTCCGGTTAGCAACATTGAGGGGGACCTGCAGGAACCAGTCATGTACACAAGATGGGGGTTCAATAGCGCTGAGCAAGGCTGCCCGGATGTTTAACCAAACGTGCGCCGTTTCATGAGAAATAGGACGGATGGTCCGTTGGTGAACGGGGAGAGGCGCTTGAAACAGCGAGAAGCGCACATCCCGGTGGATACGTGGCGGGGCCTACGGTTATTATCGATTGCCTGAGGCATTTGCCATGCTTATCCGCATGTGATTCGTCGTCGACGCGTTGAAACGTGAGGTGATCGGGGGTTGGGATGAAGGAGAGCGACTGCTAGCCAATGCCACGCGCCGGATTTAGCGCTTCTGGAAGCGAGCGCGGCCAGTGCTGGCGCTCCACCCCCCTGAAACCCACCGTTCAACCAATGAATCGGAAAGTCGATCTACACAACTCGAGTACAAATAAGTGCTTTTTGCAGGTGGGTGTATTGTTATCGCGATGGCTGGGACATACCAACTTACTTGCAGCAGGAAACACAGAAGAGGTTGTAGTGAGTGAGATCTTTGATCATTTTGATGACTACACACGCTTCATGTTTGGACTCTATCAAGTTTACTCAACAGCGCAAATGGGCGCGGAGTTCCAGCCCAAGTATAGATGATTACTTCATTCATATCTAGCATTACGTGTCTTCATTAACGAGACGGCACATTTACTGCATCGATTCGACAACAATGGCAGAGGCGCCACCACCACCGTTGCAGATGCCGGCACAGCCAATCTTGCCCTTCTTCTCCCTTAGCACACCGAGCAGTGTAGTTGTGATCCTGGCACCGGAGGCACCGAGCGCGTGACCGAGCGCGACAGCACCACCGTGCAGGTTGACCTTGTCTTCTGGGATACCAAGGATCTTCATGTTGGCAAGCGCAACGACACTGAAGGCCTCGTTGATCTCGAAGGCATCGACAGCAGAGAGCTCTACCTTGGCGTGCTTCAGAGCCTTGGGCATGGCGAGTGCTGGGGCGGTGGTGAACTTGGAGGGGTTCTGCTCAGCGTCACCCCAGCCGAGGATCTTAGCAATGGGCTTGAGGCCGTGCTTCTTAACAGCCTCTTCAGAGGCAAGAACAAGAGCAGCAGCGCCATCGGAGAGCGGTGAAGCGTTGGCAGCGGTGACGGTCCCGTTTCCGGGCTTGAAAGAGGGCCTCAGTGTACGCGTCTTGGACTCGTTGAACTGTGATTAATAAGTAAGAAAGTGCCGATTAGTGAACACTGCCAGGGTCGCGACTTACGTTCTTGGGCTCGTCGTCTCGGTCGACGACGACCGCAGGCTTACCGCGTCCAACGGTAACCTCAATTGGGACGATCTCTTCCTTGAACCAGCCGGCCTCGTGTGCGGCGTTGGCCTTCTTGTAGGAGCGGATGCAGTAGTCGTCCTGGTCCTCGCGGGAGAAGCCGTGGTCGTCTGCGCACTCCTCTCCCTGCAGACCCATGTGCTCCTTTTTGTATGCGTCGGTTAGACCATCCTTCAGCACACCGTCGACCAGGGGCTGGTCTCCGAACTTGGCGCCGGTCCTCAGGTTGGGGAGGTAGTGGGGAGTGTTGGACATGCTCTCGGTTCCCGCTGCGACGACGATGCCGGCATTTCCGGTTATGATGGTCTGGGCGCCGACAATGAGGGCCTTGATGGAGGAGGCGCACACCTTGTTGATGGTGGTTGCGACGGTCGACTCGGGGAGGCCAGCGCCAATGGCACACTGGCGGGCAGGGTTCTGGCCGAGACTGAGGTTTGTCAGTAGAGTTCTACTGGAGTTTCGGCATGTTTGGGTGTTGTACATACTTTGCGGAGAGAACATTGCCAACGAAGACTTCCTCGACATCGGTGGGCTTAATGCCGGCGCGCTCAACGGCAGCTACATGAGTTGTTAGAATAGGTCCACATTCCAATTGCAACGACTTGACATACCCTTGATGGCGTGAGAGCCCAGCTGGACAGCACTCAGGCTCGAGAGGGAGCTGTTGTCGCGTGAGTCGGCGGTGCCCCTCTTCTCTGGTACTAGAGCACATACCCCAAGAACATGCCCGTAGGCGTACGGGCGGCCGAGACGATGTAAACTGGGGGAAGGGACGACATGATGGGTATCTTGGGTATGCAGGAAAGCGGAGTGAAGGTGCAGAGAGCAGATATACGGTGCCTTTGAGCAAATGGCCCGATCAACAAATATACCCCGATGGATCTTTTTGGAGTTTAGCCTTGCGCGACAACGGATGGCGCCTGCTGGCCCTGCAGGAGTCGCCTCGAAGCCCCATTGGTCAGGCACGACCTCCGCCCTCACCGCCTAGCGCTAGGCCGCGGAACCACGTCTGAACTTTTGCGACAGCTTCAAGCTCGACGCGCATCACCACCGCGCATATACCCACACCCACCGCCGCCATGGATGACCTATACGACGAGTGAGTGCGCCCATTCTCTCCAAATATGTTACGCGACTGACTTTTGACAGGTTCGGAAATTTTATCGGCGAGGCCGAGTCCGACGACGATGTCCAGAGCACCGGCCAGGCAGCCGACGCCTATGTCCTCGACGATGAGGAGGAAGCCGAGACGAACGACCAGCAGCTTATGGAGGTGGATGAGGGGCCATCCAATGCCGTGATCCTCCACGAAGACAAACAGTACTACCCTTCTGCGTCCGACGTATACGGCCCAGACGTCGAAGTATTGGTGCACGAGGAAGACACGCAGTCGCTGGCGCAGCCTATTATTGCGCCGGTAGTGCAGAAGAAGTTCACAATTCAAGAGACAGATCTGCCCCCCGTGCATCACTCGAGAGAGCTCTTGACGGATTTGATGAACTTCCCCGACCAGATACGGAACATCGCCATAGCTGGACACTTGCACCACGGAAAGACTGCCTTTATGGATATGTTGGTCATGGAGACACACGACATCCAAGATCGTCTGGACTACAAGAGGGGCAAGAAGCGGGAGGAGCAGCTGCGATACACCGACGTACACGTGCTCGAGCGCGAACGAGGCCTCTCCATCAAGGCTGCGCCCATGAGCCTCGTCCTTCAGAACACGAAGCTGAAGTCGCATCTCTTCAACATCCTCGATACCCCCGGACACGTGAACTTCGCCGACGAAGTCGCCGCCTCGTTGCGCCTGGTTGACGGAGTGGTCTTGGTGGTGGATGTGGTTGAGGGTGTGCAAGTGAACACGGAGCAAATCATAAAGCACGCGGTGCTGGAGGATCTACCCCTAACACTTGTGGTCAATAAGATGGACCGCTTGATTCTAGAGCTGAAGCTGCCGCCCAGCGACGCATACTTCAAGATCAAGCACGTAATCGAGGAGGTCAACACTATCATCGAGAACACCATCCCCGGCCGCGGCGAGAGCAGACGAGTAAGCCCTGAGAAAGGCAATGTCGCTTTCGCTTGCTCCAGCATGCGATGGTGCTTCACCATTCAGTCCTTCGCGAAGATGTACTCCGACTTTTACCCCGGCCCATCGAAACTTCCAGGATTCGGCGTCCCGATGAAGGGTCTGGATATCGACAAATTTGCCATGCGTCTTTGGGGCGACATCTTCTACAACCCTGGGAGCCGCAAGTTCAGTCGCAAGCGGCAGGAGGAGGGCTCACAACGGTCTTTCGTACACTGGATCTTGGAGCCTGTCTACAAGATCTACTCGCACACACTGAGCCAGAGCCCGGACGACCTCAAGGATACGCTCGACACTTTGGGCATCCGACTGAAGCCCTCCGAATACAAAACCGATGCAAAGGAGCTGATGCGCCTCGTGTGCCAGCAGTACTTCGGCCCATCTCTCGGCTTTGTAGACATGATTACCCAACACGTTCCTTCGCCCGAAGAAGGTGCGCAACGGCTGCTGCAAAGACACTACACCGGACCTCTGGATACGAAGACCGCCGAAGCCATGCAAAAGTGCGACCAGAACGGACCCCTAGTCATACACGTTACGAAGCTGTTCAATGCAACAGATGCGAAGTCGTTCACAGCACTAGGCCGAGTGATGAGCGGTACTGCAACTTCGCCGCAGTCGGTGCGCGTTCTTGGTGAAGGCTACACGATCGAAGATGAGGAAGATATGGTCGTTGCGACAGTAACAGACACGTGGATCGCGCAGTCAAGATATAACATACCCGTCAGCGGTGTTCCGGCAGGTAACTGGGTGCTGCTCGGTGGTGTCGACAACTCGATAGTCAAGACGGCGACGATTGTAGCTACCAAACTCCCCGAAGACGAAGACGCCTACATTTTCCGACCTATCCGCCACTTCTTTGAATCCGTATTCAAGGTCGCAGTCGAACCGATAAACCCCTCCGAACTACCGAAGATGCTTGACGGTCTGCGCAAGATCAACAAGTCATATCCGCTCATCACAACCAAGGTCGAGGAGTCAGGAGAGCACGTTGTCCTCGGCACGGGCGAATTATACATGGACTGTGTTCTGCACGATCTGCGACGGTTGTACGCCGATATGGAGATCAAGGTGTCAGATCCCGTAACAAGATTCTGCGAGACGGTCGTTGAGATGTCCGCCATCAAGTGCTACGCGCTTACACCGAACAAGAAGAACAAGCTCACGATGATTGCTGAGCCGCTCGATCCAGGTATCGCGGAAGATATCGAAGCTGGCAAGGTCAACATCAAGGACCCTGTGAGAGTTGTTGGAAAGTTCTTCGAGGAGAACTACGGATACGACTTGCTTGCGTCGCGCAACATCTGGGCTTTCGGACCTGATGACATGGGCCCCAACATCCTACAAAATGACACACTTCCCTCAGAAGTCGACGGCAAGACTCTACGAACGGTGCGCGATACGCTTCGACAAGGTTTCAGCTGGGCTACCCGAGAAGGCCCACTCTGCGAAGAGCCCATTCGCAACACAAAGTTCCGAATCACCGATGTCGAACTTGCGCCAGAAGCCATCTTCCGTGGAGGTGGCCAGATCATTCCTACCAGTCGACGAGCGTGCTACTCGAGTTTCCTAATGGCCAGCCCAAGGCTGATGGAGCCGGTGTACTCGTGCAGCATGGTCGGCCCTGCAGACACCAAGAGCAGCTTATACACAGTCCTTGCACGAAGGAGAGGACACGTCCTGCAGGACGGACCCATCGCGGGTACTCCGCTCTACAACGTGCGTGGTCTTATTCCGGTCATCGATTCATTTGGTTTCGAGACCGATCTTAGGGTACGTACATCTCCTGCAATTACCCCCATTACCTAGCGCATATACTAACTTCTCGTAGATCCACACACAAGGCCAAGTCTCCCTCTCCCTCGTTTTCGACCGCTGGTCCATCGTCCCCGGCGACCCTCTCGACAAAGACATCACAACCCGACCGCTCGAACCCGCAACCGCACAGCAACTCGCACGCGATTTCGTGCTCAAGACAAGGAGAAGGAAGGGTCTCGCGGAAGATGTCACAATTAGCAAGTTCTTGGAGCCAGAACTGTTCCGTTCCCTCAAGGAGAGCGGCGTGCTTGACGGTTAGGATGGTTGTATAGCATACTTTGGAGTCAAATGGGAACGGCGCAAATTGGAAGCTACAAAAGCATATAGGGAACTCATGTTGGAGATGCGCCCATGAAGGTGGCTGGAGAGTCGATATGAAATATACCCGTCGCATGTCAGTACATCATAACCTTCCTCCTCTCCTCGCACATGCAGATGTCAGTGCAACACGTGAATTCTAGGAGAGCTAGCACGGCTATATAACTGGCTTTGCTCACCCACCCTCTTTTCTCCTACAATACTTTCCCTTGAATCAAAATCCCTTGGGTGCTCACCCATGTGTGTCTGTCTTCTCTTTCACCAAAAGCTCACCACTACAAAGACAACGTGGACTTCCTGTCCAGTCTTTTTCCCACAAAAATCGACAGTACCTTCGGCCTGTGTGGGCTTCCAGACCGGTCTTTTCCAAAAAAAATCAAAATCATCCCTGTAACGATACATGTCTCTGCCCGGGTCTTGCTTCCCATCAGAACCGTCAGCTATCTTGCTCATGTGGGCTCCTAGACCGGTCTGTTCCAGCAAGATCAAAGCATGACGAAAAGATGATCTGGTGCTTTGTATCTATTGTTTCTCGTCAAAATAAAAATACTCACAACGCATGTCTGGGTTCAGCTCTACACTCCATCAAAAGTGAAAGCAGCGATGGCTATGTTTGCGCTCCTTCCAATATCTTGAAACCAAAACACGACTGAGGGACAGCTTCTCAAATGACGAAACTTCACTTGATTTGTGCGATGCTGGCCTACCAAAATCGACCATGACACCTTTCATGTCCTCTGCCGGTCCACCAAAAAAAAGACCAAGAAGCTCAATATGTTCTCTCCGGTCTACCAAAGCTACAGCAGTGGCTGCCATGTTCTTTTCCGTCTCTGAGAGCATCACGATTGCCAAAAACAAATGGCCAAGTAGCGCATACAATCGACTCAAAAGTCGATAACTCTGACTTTATGCTGCACCCAGGAGGACTTTACAATATCATCACTTTTCAGTTTCTTTTTGGAAACTAAATCGTATACCTCCTCGCTCTATGGTCTTTCGTCGCAGAGAACATGAAAGTTCACCGTCTGCTTCTTCTCTGGGTCTAAAACACGGATTCTTACATCTTTCCGGAAGTGCTCACGATACTCCGCTCGCGTCATGACTATTCTCGAACAGACTGAGGTCTTTAACATAACCATTCCCCGTGTATGTGGATCTCCGTTAGCTTGTCCCGCTACACACTGCAGAGTAGCCACGCAAAGCTCCAAATGAAGATCAATCGTGCCATCTGCTTGGATGTATGCGCAAACTCGGTCTATGCGACAACGTAGATTTCGATACTGGCGCATACTCGCACTTCATCAAAGGGAAAAACTAAACACCCTAGGGCCTACGTTGATGTTGAGCTACCTACTTTGCATGCTTTTGTTTCAATGTAGGCTGCAGACCTCTTCGGCCTTTTCCTTGTATGGGTACTCGAATGATTCGGCATGGAGCGAGGATGAGAAGTTAGTCTCTATGAATGAATACAATTCTTATCGGGGTTTAGCAATATACAAGCTTTCTATGCATCGCCAAAGCACCGCAAAACAAGTGTCGACGAATGGCTACACGAATGGACACGCTTTACTAGTCTCATGGGAATCTTTGTCTGATAATTTCGAGATGTCAACGCTTTCTGTAAACTGATTGTAGAGAGCTACGTTGATCTATAAACTGGTGCGCAATAAATACCATGACTATGCGCTGTCCTCTTTCAATGTGCACTTACGCCCTTTCGTCGTACTGAACAAACTCAGGCTTCGACACTTTCTGGCCTGTCACTAGCTCTATGTCGCGTACAACCAGGTCGAACGGTATCATGTAAGAAACGCGCGCATGCTCGTTGAAGGCATAGAGTAGACCGACAACGGTCGCTCTCCTGTTGCGTTCGTTCAAGTACGCAACTTCCGGAGTCGCCGGCCCTCATGAACTCTTCTCCTTTGCGGTCATGCATGACTCCGAAAGCCAGCATGATACCGTCTGTCGTTCCAAATCGCTGCTCCATGTCTACCGGTACAATAGAACCAAAGTCATGTCGTAGATTCAAGAGTGAGCCAATCTGGTTGATGTGTCCGTATATCCAGCAACATACCGCTGTTGATGACACTCTTTGGATCGTGTGTCGCAACGACGTGGTGATTGGTCAGGGCGCAATTTGTCTCATTGCCCGCCGCATCCTTGAGTACGAGGACAGTGCTCATTGTTCCGCTGTTGTCCGGCTGCTCTACGCCAATACTCGCTCCCATCTCTACGATGGCGTCGTAGTCCTGCATCGTCGAATATATGGCAGGGCGTACACGCGGTTCCTCTGCTTCTTCCTCGTCTCCAGATGTCTGCATAGCCAGGTGTGGTGCGTAGAGGAGGTCGACCTCCATTGTCTCGGGGAGTTGTTGACGTATATGAGGTAGTGTTTTGTCCCACCATATCGCTGAGTCGGCATCTTGCGCGGTGATGAGGAGGGTAGGCGCGCGTATGGGATGCACTTCTCCGATTTCACAGAGGACGATGTCGGCGGTGAGCCACTGTCATTCCTGGATATCTTCAAGGAAAGCCGGTAGATAGCACTCCCATGCCACAACAAGCTCTGGCGCGCAATCTGTGAGCGGCGCTGAGGGCACTCTGTCTGCTGATCTGATGTCTGTAATTTCCACAGTGATATCCTCGCGATTGGCCTTGTCAAAGAGTGACCTGAGATCACTCACCGCGACCTTCCAGGCCGCGTATTGTCCAGTCACAGAGATGTCTGAAGTGACTAGTAGCGTGAGAGGCGCGGGGATGGGGTCTGGCCGGGTCGCACGCGCTTTACGAGGCCGTAGCCAAGAACATGGACCTGGGTGTCGTGAAGAATGCGGGCTACGGCTTGTCAGTATACGCTGTCGCTCCACTCTGGTATCCATTGGGCTCCTATATTATCGAAGGGAGGTACGGTTAACGCAGGCGCGCCGACACGGTATGTCCATCTTATGTCCATCTTATGTCCATCTTATGTCCATCTTATGTCCATCTTTGGTGTCTCGCGTACGACAAGTGGAGGTGGAGTTCGGCGGTTGGTTTCGCTTTGAGCTTGTGAATTCTTGGTTTCAGGCAGCGTGAAACAATGAAAATCCAGCGACCTCGTTCTTCGTGAGTGCCTAGGGCGGAGCCAAAGGTCCATTGAAGTCGGCCTTTTATACCTGGACATTGTGTGCGGTAGTGGGGCACACGCTTGTGGAACCGTGGTACAGCTTCAGGATGAACGCTGGAAATTGGTGGAGGCTATGCTGAAGTACGGGGCGAATCAGGCCAGAAATGACTGTTGACTTTTACTGCGTGGTTCATGCCGCAAGAGCGTCCCATGGATTGGGTGAGGGAAAGTGGAACGTCGAAGTGTGCGTCATATCTCAAAGCGGTAGCGATGATTCTGACCAAGTCGATGCGCGGCTTCCGTTAAGGGTCTTGGTAATGGGGTATGTGTACGTGGTCGATCTGGAGTAGCCATGACGGCGTACCCAGCAGCGTAGTATTTCACATTTCCCGGCGAAGTAGCACCATGCCTGACTGGCTGGATGCGTCAAAGCAAGTAACGAGCGGTTCCGCTCATCGAACAGATGATACAAGAAGGTGGTTGCTGGTGATGACTGAGTGGTTACTACCCGTAATGGGAAAGAGGCAGGGCCGCTATGGCGCCGTGATTGTCAGTATATCAGTGCGCCAGACATGAAAGAGGGCAAGAAACAAAGAAGGCGCGATCAGCGCGAGTTGGTGGAATGTCGCGACCAGCGCGTTGAGGGTAAGTGGCACCTTCCAAGTTGCTTGAGGGCATGAAGTCGATGATGTTGGCTAAGAGAGACGCCAAGCGCCAGGTGTTCGCCAAGCGATTTATCCTTGCAGACCGCGGGACCTCGGCAACCCCCATGCGCGTAGCCTCGTTGGACCATCACGATCACCCCTACGACGAGCGATGATTATACACAATCCTAGTACTCTGCGTCCTAGAGGGCAAGTCTAAAGGACCTCTGAGTATAGAGCGCCAAGTGCGATTATACCGCGATGCTCTAACGTGGCAAACAGCTATTTCAGCTGCGAATATCGAGAGAAGTGTCGGGATAGAAGGGCAGTAGACGGGAGGTATAATCTCTGAGCATCTGCGAGGTTCTCGAGCTGTGGGTGTTCATTGTCATCACGCACCATAATCACACACCCTAAGTTCCAGAATGGGGGAAGGGGGGGCGGGATTCAACGTAGCGGAGCCCGGACAATGCGCAAGCGCCTATATGGACGACAGAACTGGCAAAGATAGGGATGAGATCTGGGTGTCGAAACAATTCTGGCGGGACCTGACTAATCGGAACATCCGTGATTATGTTGCGCTCATGTCGATCCCTCCCACCGTACACGACCGCGTAGCGTTGGAAGAGCAAGAGCAGATTGCGGAAGAAGAGGCTATCACTGCTAAGTCGAACATCACAAAGACTGGACTTGCGGCTGAATCGTGTCCCCGTACTATGCTTGGGACTGTACCCTGTTGGTGCGCTGCATTACGGTGACTTTGACGTCGCTGGTCCTTCAAGATGGCGTGGGGCTTATCGACCTCTCAGACAAGTCCCCTTTATTGATTCAAGCATAAGCAGGTTCTAACATTCCCAGGACTTGGAGATAACGACCACATGTGTACCAAGGCTACGAAACTCAGTTTACTTACTTCTCTATACCTAACCGTAAGAGAGGTTTCGCGAGCCATGAGTGACCGTGACCTCGAACCACTACTGCGAAATACCGCTCAGATGGCGCCCAATGGATAGGGTAGCATTTGCTTCATTGTATAACGCTCAGTTTCCTCCCAGAAGTAGCTCGCATCATGGAGATGCTTGGATATTAAAAGTACCCGCGGAGGCTAAAAGGTAGCAGCTCATGGAGAACTCGAACTTTTGGAACCGCTTTGAGGCATACAAAGTTTTTCACGAAGCACTTATCAGTCACAAAACATGGCTTTGGAAACTACATGAAATTTTTGAACGAGAGCCTAAGAGGCTGCCTGCCCTTGAAGTCATACACGAGCTATCATAAGTATCTGGATGTAGCCCGCTTGAATCATTGTATACGCCTGGACGAGCTGCGCACAAAGGCTTCTTGGTTCCACTGAGCTACCGTTCATCCATTTCCACTCACCCAAGCCATAGCTGTGCCGCGAGGAAGTTTTCGTATTTCTTGGTTCGCCATAACCATCTCCATCTTCGTCCATGAGCTTAGAAACCTTCAGATACCTGCAGAGGTAGGGGTACGAAGTCAGTATATGTCTCATATGCACTTCGTACAGCCAGAACTTACCTCGGGTCTTGGTAAGTCCAATCATCTAAACTAAAGCTGGAGCTCCAGTCATGTTGACGAGTATGTTGAGCGTGAGCTCTCCCTCGCTGTGGACGGGGAGGCTTAGCCTATCGTCTGGCTACGAGTTGCATACCCGCATGGACAACTTCGAGCGTGCGTAGTAAGACTCTCCAATGCCCGTTGACAAGGAGGGATTCGAACTTGACGTTTCCAGTTTCCTCTTGTTTAACGAACCTAGTCCAGTTTCCCTGCTCTGAACGTTTGATCTTGCACAGTGCTTCTGTGTCGCTGTGTAGTACTAGCATGTCGTCATCTGTCTCGGTGGTGAGCGGCACAAGCTGGCCGATCACCTCTCCGATCAGGATACCTTCAGGCAATGTCGTGGCCGCCTCCACGTAACGTCCCCGGTCATAGTCTCGCTTGATTCGATGGCCGATCACCTCTCCGATCAGGATGCCTTCAGGCAATGTCGCGGCCGCCTCCACGTAACGTCCCCGGTCATAGTCTCGCTTGATTCGATATGCGTTTGGAGGAAAGCGTAGGCATTGGCACGGAGCTTGAACGCTGCATATCTGACACTTAGCTCCTGGCTCGGCAGTTGTGGGGTCGGTATCCCACTCGTCATCGTCAGAGCAGTGGTGGTCAGGGCCAGAGTTGGCGTTGAAGTGCTGCCGGATGTGACCTAGCCAACCCAATCCTGGATCTCTGTCGTCATGGTCGTCCAGGTCTTCTCCAAGGCCCCTGTTCCGTCCGAATTGCTGGTAAGCTTCCTCGCTGCAATGCTCAAACTCAAACTCAAACTCTTCCGACTTGTTGTAGAGATCGTACACACGAACACCCACACGCAGGAGTGCTGATGCTATGACAGACGATTGGTTCATCACGGCGGAAAACTCAGATACATCCTTGTTTGTAATCTTCTTGCACATGTCAGACGACACATAATATGGCGCCTCGATTGTGAATGGAATGAGGGCCAAGATACCGACATTGGGCCAGCCACCTGGACAATTTTCGCAGATGCTGAGCCATTTCGCTCGCCGCGAGTAGACATTGTTGAAGGCCTTGAGCGCTTTCTTGGTGGGTTCAATACCTAAGCGTTGGAGTACTTTGTGGATGAACATCTTGTCCTTGTTCTTGTGTAGGCGCACGCTGTGCGCGAACTGGTACTCGGCTACCCGCAGGCGGAACAGATCATGATCGCGCTCGTTCTCAATGTCCATAACCTGTCGATGAAAACAGGCCACTTCAGCAACTGCGTCGTTCTGTTGCAGAGACATCGATGCAGGTTTCTGCGAGCGCCACGTTCGGACTAGTGCTTTGATTTGATGGAGAGTGCCCTTGCTTAGTACAGAGGCGGCGACGCGTACGCCTTTCGTGTATGCGCCGGCATCGAGATTTACGTTTTCGCATAGACTGAGTTTGCGCATGCGCGCCAGTAACTGCAACGTTTGATCTTCTGTTGGAGCTTTGCGTGACCTTACATTGCGTTGCTGCGGTTCCTCACTGGGGTTCCTCTTCACGCCCTGTTGTCCTCGGAAACTGCTGAACTGAAGAGGGTTCTCACCACAGACGCCTTCGACACAGAACTCGTAGGAGAGTGGCGGCATATCTGCGCTCGACAAAGCAAAGTTGACGGCCTCAGCCACGTTGTCTCCCAGGTTGATAACTTGATGCAATGCCCTGGGTGTTGTGAATACTGCCTCACCACGTCGGCACAATCGAATGTGGTACGGGATCCCCCATTCCCGCAGTGAGGACGGTGGTATGAATACGTTGAGGTGCCGGATAGTCTGAGAGCAGCTCCAATGTGTCAGATCCATCGCGTACACTTGTCGGAGCCGAGCTGTGAGCGTGTCTATGAAAGCAGGCTCGATACTCAGCCATACCTTGGGCTGGCCAGCGAGAAGGATATTGACAGACGACCACTCGCAGTCTTCTATGTGCATAGCTGTGGCTGTGCGTTGTCCACTTGCCATGCTCACATAGGCGTAGCTCTCGTTGACGCCAGCCACGGTCTCTGTTAACGCCTCTTTCAGTCTTTTCCCGGCGTCTAGCAGAGGGTTAAAGGACGCACCGAGCATACTGGTAGGGCCTATCAAGTACAGTCGCGCCTGATTGGTGCTGCCTGGCTCAACCGGATATTCGAACATATCTTCCAGCTCTTCGGACGAATATTCGTGGTCTTGGTCATCTTCCATGTTCTGAAGCTGGTCTCGCAACTCCTCCGGATGTGGCAGTTCATCGTCGCTGACAGCCCTAACGATCACCATCTCATGCTTGTCTTTTCTGAACTCTATCGAACTCCAGTGAACGGATTCCTGGTCTTCAAAGGCATCTGGCGCCGGATGAAACTTTCGTAGATCTTGCACTTTCACCACGCCCATACCGATCTTACGAACAGCCGGATTGCGAGAAAGTATTTCGAGGGTCGCTGTAGTGTTACTGCGAAAGTCGAAGACATTACGCACAAAGACTCCATCTCCTTGTGCTGATTCGTCTGTGTGTCCACTTCCTGCCTCCGTCACAGGATCAGACAATCCACTGGCTCTATCATGATGACCACGCTTAAGTCGTTTTGGTGCCCGTACCGTCGGTTTGGCCGCAGCATCTGCGAAAGCGGAGGATGTGAGGAGAGGAGGTGCGAGGTTTGCATTTCTGCTAAGTTGCTCCGGGTTCACAAACGTTGAACTCTGCACCGATGGATTACCCAAAGTACTTCCGGGTCTTGGTGAGATCGATGACGCAGAGCCGGAGTCTGGGATCAGGTCTGGGTTCGTCGGCAATGAGCCATGCGATATCGAACTACCCGAGGGACGTGTGAGACTGTCTGGTGTGGGTACGGCACCTGCGTTCTGGGCCGCAGCCATTCTCTCGAGTACCTGCATCATTCTCTTTAGACCGTCCATAGTCTCCGTTACCCATGTCATTTTTTCTGTCGCTGTCGGTGTTTCCGCAGTGGCTTCTCTCGGCCTGTCACCCAGCGGTCGAGTCGGCTTCGTGTGTGCGATCAAATAGCTGAACTCGTTGCATACACCCACTACCTTCTCTCTGAACGCTCCCAATTCTTGCCATGTAGGCAGTGCATCTTCGGTTGCTTCCATCGTTGAAGAGTTGTGTCGCGGTGAATTGACTGGTGTTCACCCATGGGTGAACTGATCTTGGTTTTTGGTGCGGTTTTTGATGTTTTGGTTTGTTGTGTTGATGGAGGAGTGTAGAGTCGAAAGCCAAAATCTCGCTCTCACCTTCACCTCATATAAGTGGATACCTAGATATTTCCCACGTGCTGAGCCCTCTCACCAGTAGCCCGGGCGGTGAGCTATCGCAAAGCTTGATGTAAATCCTGCTCAAAATGTGCTCTCCCGAAAGATTGTTGCGTATACATACTATTAAATTTTGATAAGTACACGATTCCTAAGCTAATGTATCCTCCTGCCTTGGAATGTTCTTCAAACAATGCAACACAAGTTGTGCCACCTCTAGTAGCATTCAAGGTGACTTTTGATGAAACATTGAGGCATTCATTTGAGGAAGAGGAAAAGACTTTTGATGATATTTCATGTGCGCCGGTTTGATCTAGTCCGCTGACAGAGTCCAGCCACTTCCAAATGACCCATGTCATGGCTATTGTCGCAAAGATTCTTTTGCGTGTATTCAGGTTACTATCTCCAACTCCATGAGGCTGATGGCTGAGTGTTTTGGAAAAGCACTCCGTGCTCGCAGGTTGAACATACAATATCTGCACCGAGACTTTCAGAACAGATCATGGACGGGTGCAACTGCTCTTTTTAGAAAATACGCGGAGGAAGATGTAGAATAGAAGAGAAGAGGAATGAAGTAAAGATTGGAGCTATATATACGGCAGAGGCTTACCCTCAGCGCATAATTCGAACGTATAGTTTTGGAATACCATGTGCCCTGCTGCATGTCTTTGACGTTCCCAAAAGCGATGTATCTGGCATTAAACATCATGCTCGGATTTTGGAGAAGCGAAGCCGTCATATCTGCAACAACCACAAGTTTTGATAAATGCGAATTTTTTATGATTCTTTTTGGTGCGAACAGGATGCAGCAAACATCTTGGATAACAAGCTCAAGGATCCAGGGGCGGCCATGTTGTGTGAGTTGATGCTTTTGGAGTACAGTTCTCCAAACATGACTTCGTAAAATTTTCTTTTTTGGTAGTTCGCGGCAGGCAGACAGCGAAAACACACATCTCTATTACGTTCGGACTTTTCGAAACAAGTCATTTCACTGTGGCTTGACGTTTTCGTTTTGGTGTAGAAAGTAAGGTAATGGAAGAATGAAGGCGGGTGTGCCAGACGTGATATTTATACCCATCTGCACTAGCACAGAGCGACGCCATGGTGATGTAGATAGCTATCCTTCATTCTCAGCGATGCACAGCGGAAGCCGAAGCAACCGCCCGATCATGAATTTTGGTGCCTTGTCTTTTCGGTTCACATGTATATCGTGAGAAGTAGAACCATGGCCATATCGAGAATGGGTGTATTTTTTGAGAATGTGGGATCGCATATGCTGCGGCCCTCGACGTTTTGGTGGGATGAAGAGACTGGGAGTGGAAGACTGTATTCGGTGTAACCTGAGGGATTGAACGCATCATGAGAGTCTTTTGACGAAGTTCTGGCACATAGGTGCGCTTGCACCCTGTTTTTGGAACGTTCCTGGCGAAGGGAAAGAGCGCGGAACAGACATCATTTCATCACCACAGAATTTTGGAACAGGCCATGTATTTCCTCTGGGTTTTTTTTGGTGAAACGGAAGGTTTTTCGTGTTCTTGCAGGAAAAATAGAGAGAAGATCCGGCAGGGACTTAAATATCGTGAGCCGGGGCCACTACGGCGGACATAGAAGGTTGAACTCGTTTTTAGGCCGATCGAAGGGTCCGAAATCCACAGTCATGGCTACATCGAACGGCGCTTTTGGAGATGTATGCACATAGGGATTTTTCGTTCGTGTTTTGAAGAGCGGAAGAAGGACGTGGACATGGACTTGAATGAGATAGCTTTTGAGACCAGCCCACATAGGCTCGACGGATGGTTTTTTTTGGAAGAATGCAAAAGCAGTATATGGGAATGAGGTCCATAGACAGGAGAGCGCTGTTTATATAGACGTTGTGCCAAGAGAAGTGCGTTTGCGTGCTCGTAGGAAGGCGTGATGAATGCAATAGGACGGTGGTCCATACCATGAGCGGGGCATCTGGGTCTGTATACTGTACCGGTAATTTGAGTAGACTGCTGAAGTAGCGTAGTCAGTATGTAGCGAGCAAATGTTCACTATTGAGAAGCAGTAGAAAGAACCACACGCGATGAAAGCGGCGTAGAAATAGTATTGGGTATCAGTATACGCAGCGATATGAGGACAAAGCCGCGAAAAGCACAGAGCGCAAAAAGAGTGTGGCCGAAACCAAAGAAACGACGCTCGCGACCAACCTGGTAAAGACCCAAGATGACTCGCTCCATCACTTATACTGATACTCGTTCTCGTCATCGCTATCGTCCTGTCTTTCAAGCACATCTTCAATCTCCTCATTCAGCAGAAGACCCATATCATACGTCTTCTCCCTGATCTCATCCGCCTCTTCCCTGCCCACTGAACAATCGTCCATAATGAGCAGAATGGCAGCCTCAGGCACCATGACGGCTTGCACAAAGGCCGCGATACCGGATGCTTGGACGACGCGATCCTTGCAGTTCTTCATCTCTACTTTCAGAGTATCCATTACGCTCTCCGTGATGACGCGACGGCCGTGAGGACCATAGTAACCCGGGTAAGCGGC